>CM041634.1:24629322-24693290 GCA_023333625.1 Bothriochloa decipiens
AAGTCCTTCTCGGTGACCTCAAGCACTGTCTCATGAATGGATCCGAGGTACATTGTCATCTTTCTCTTCCAATGATAAAAAGAACTAATGTCATCAAAGAAAGCTGGTTTGCCCCTAACATGATTGAACACAACATGAGCCATCTTTCAACACCAAAGGATGTCAAGCCTTGTAAATACGGTGACCATGGCTCTGATACCACATGTAAGGTCCTAGATGGCTAGAGGGGGTGAATAGCCTATTAAAAATTCTATAAATTCACTAGACAAAACTTGTTAGTAAAACAAATGGCGATAACAATGGTTTTGCCTAGCCTAGATGGTGAGCAAGCCTCCTATTGATAATTCTAGTATATGTATGATCTCTAAGACACTCAAAGGCTAAGTCACTACTTTCTAATCTATTGAGCTAGCAAGAAAACCAAATCTACACAAGTTACACAATATATATGAGAAAGTAAATACAAGATAGAGAGGTGATTCTTATACCGACGGTGAAGTGAAGATATTGCCAATCACCAAGATGATATCCAATCAACCACAATGACAACAATCACAAGATGAAGAACTAATCACTAGGAGACAAGAAGATGACGCAATTATTTTGTTCACCCGTTGTTCACTTGTGCACTGACAAGCTACGTCACCGGTTGTGTCGACCAACACCTAGATGGTTCTTCAGTGTGACCCTCAAGCCACTTGCCCCACAAGGCACTCCCCCACAAGGGAACTGCAAGACACCACTCTCAAGTGAGGTAACTCAATGACACGCGCATTCCACTAGAGTAGCTATTGGCGCTTCGCCGAGGAAAGCTCAAGAACCCCTTACAATCACAGGGGAGGTGGGCAAGAATAATCACCAACTCTTCCCAACACCTCCAACAAACCTCCAAGCCGGCTAGGAGCGGTATTTTCCTACAGTAACAAGAAATCCAATGGCCAAATGACTCGCAAGTGCCACTAGATGAATCAACTCATGCAATGCACATCGAATCACTTAATCCTCACTTATGATGGCAACCAAGCAAGAGAGAATGAGTAGGAGGGTGTTTCACAAGCTCACAAGGGAGTATAGAATGTTAGAGAGTGCAAGAGAGGGTGCCATGGCCGGCCACCCTTCTATTTATAACATCCCAAGGGCCAACTAGCCGTTACCCCCTTTCAATTCAATTTTTGAGAGCCCGCAGGACGCGTCCTATGCTATACAATTCTCGCGCCAAGCCTTCAAAACGAATTGCCCAAAATACACTACGTAGGACATGTCCTACGCCCATCATGGGATGCATCTGATGCTATACAAAAGCTGCTCGAGAATCATATTCATTTGAAACTCAGTGTAGGACGCATCCTACTCCTCGTTGGATGTTGTGTGTTCACTGTTCAGCGTCTTACATGTTCAAGGATGTTTCGGTCAAACTAGCCGTTGCCCGAGCCCTGGACGTGTCCGACGCAAGGTGTAGGACACTGCTCCCATGCGTCCTACGCTTTGCCATGCCCGCAGGCTCTCTGTTGTGCGTCCAACGCTTCACCCCGCATCCTACACTCAGCTCAGGACACATCCTACGCTCATAGGATAACCACTCTGCACTAAATTGGACATATCTCTTAGCTCCAAACTCTGTTTTTGATGATCTTGGACTCGTTAGAAAGCTTACTTAAAGGGATACACAATCCACATAGCCACTAATCCAATTATATTTGATCAAAGTAGTTTTCCAACCCAAGAGACATCATCTCTCATTTCCAACACAAGAGTTCGTCAAACCTTCTCCAACTTCTTCTCCTTTGCACACAACCAAGTAACATCTCCATGTGCATGTGTGTTAGTATTTTTCAAAGCATTTTCAAAGGATTTTTCATCACGCACTAGATCCTAATGCAATCATATGAAATGATGGACCTAGTGGCACTCATGAACTGAATTACCGAAGATCTCCCCTCTTCATAGTTTGGCTATCGATCCTAAACCACTCACACCCTCTATGGTGTCTTGAGTGTAAAATGAAATGGCCCTATAGGTTGTACCTTTGCCTTGAGCCCATTTTTCATTCTATCAACCGCCAAGTCTTCACATGACATGTGACACTCCATGTCATCATGCAACCATCTTGGTCCATCGATCTCGATATTACTTGCTCTTCACTATTGGTCGATCCATCAGCGTCAAGTCTTGCCCAAGCTTCACTGTCACATGGTCCTTCGCTTCGAAGCCTCAACTTGTCCTTCACACTTCCAACTAGTCCATCGAGCTAAGCCCATCTTGATCTTCACCATGCTTAGGTTACATAACTCATGTCATGACTCATCATCGAGCTCCACTTGGCATGGACTACCTTTCTCTAAATCATCCACTTAGGAAACTAGGTTAGTCCTTAGGTTTCATCAATTATCCAAAACCAAACTAGGGACTTTCAAGATGGGACGGTGAGGTTAGCAAAAGAAAAAAGAAGAAGTTGACAGGCGGGGCCTGTCATCAACGAGGACGGGCGAGTGGGTGCCCAGGCAGACAACCGAGCTGGGCCGGTTGGCCTGGTGGGCCACAAGCAGGGCAGGTAGGCTAGCACGGCAATGAGCTAGCTAGGCTGCGGAGGCAGCAGGCAGACATGAGGCCTTAGCAGGCCGAGCGAGGTGGTGCACGTGTGGAGGAGGCAGGCCAACCTGGCGGCGGCCAAGGTGGGCCGCTCGGGCTGCTAGCTACATTGGGCTGCTTCTTCTTTTCCATTTCATATTCCTTTTCCTTTCCCTTTTCTATTTCTTCCTCTTAAACACTAAACTATGCTATGGTTATGTTAGTGCCTAGAGAATGACCATGGTACAACCTCATGCTAGGTCTACTAGGGTCTCATGGTGCATGTTGGAAGCCATGTCCAAGCTTAGTCATACATATATATATGATATAAAGTTTATTAAACTTTATTAAACATTAGACAAAATCAAATAAGAAGCAAATCAAACCTTGTAATTAAAATGCAAATGCATTTCTATCATTTGGTGCTACTAGTGCAACAACTAGTGGGTTGTTATAGTCTACCCCTTTAAAGGAATCTCATCCCAGAGATTTACAGCAAGGAAAACTATTTAAACTCTGATGCTTCTCGTTGGTGGTTAATGTCAAACTTTTGTTTTGTTGTTGCCGAGTAGATTTGCGGGTATTTCATCTCAGGTAGACGTTTGGGTTCTAGTGTCTCCATGGCCTCTTCTGTCCTTGTCCACCTAGGTGTAGAGGGGTTGTTTTCCCTTGATGGTCCCATGGATCGCGCATTTGCACGGATAGATCTCTTCCAATTATTGGAGAATCATCATGCTATAGGGATAACATGATGAGCTCAGCTACCAGGGTACCCAAGTTTGGTGATACACTCAATCTTCATCTTTAGGGCTTCTCGAGGCATTTAAGCGATCTAGTGCCATATGTGATTATTTATAAGCTAAGCCCTTATGCAAACTTGGTAGAATAAGCATAAAATATGCAATACCAGATTTAAAACATAAACGAAAACATTGAATCCACTTATAAACACTTATCATACTCCATGGCGGGGGCACTCTATGCAGTCAGGCGGGTGAGTTGAAAGCGGGCAGCTCAAGTAGCATTTCGAACCTTCTTAGCCGATCCCTGAATCCTCATGAAGGGAGTCGTAGCTGGTGAAGCATGGTCGATCTCAGGCAGTTGATGACCCTGTGACCCGGCTGACCACAACCAAAGCAAGTGATGGACTTACCACCTATGGGAGTGGGTGTAGCAGCCTTCATCTTGCCTAGAGTACGATGTTCTGAGTTAGGATCCTATGAATGGGGTGACAATGAGTGGGGAAACTCTGAACGGGGTAATCCTGAGCACGATAATGATAGTTGACGATGTAGATACCACCATCTTGGCTCAGGGTTGGAGCAAACTCCTGAGCGAAATGAGAGTAAGAAGACGGAGGTGCTTCTCTACATGGCCTCTAAGGGGTCAGGGCACAAGAGGTGTCCTCAGCACAATGCTTCTTGTTCTTGCTAAGTGCTTCTGCTTTCATACGGGCCTCCAAGCGGTTCTTCTCGATCTCCATGCACGTATCAACCATTTCCCATAGGGTGTGGCTCTTCATACCCGAGAGAGAGAGCCTAATGTGAGTGTTCAAACCCTTGCAGTAGTAGAACATCTTCTCCTTCTCTGAGGTCTTACACATAGTGAGTGCATAGTGCGATAGGGTAGTGAAACGATTGGTATACTCTTGCACTATGTCAGTCCCCATCATGATATTATGGAACTCAGTCTCCCTAGCTTCAATGGCACCCTTGAGGATATGGTACTCGCAGAATTCCTTCACGAACTCCTCCCATGAGATGTTGGCAGGGTTGTGGTGGGAGTCACAGTAGCTGTCCCACCAGTCGCGTGCAACTCCTATGAGATGGTGAGCTGCGATCCTAACACACTCCTCATCAGAGCAAGTGGTCAGGTCCAGCCTCTTCTCAATCTCCTTAAGCTAGTCATCAACAATGATGGGGTTGCTGCTGATGTCATCAAAAGTTAGGGGCTTCAGCTTAAGAAAACCCTCCAATTTCTGTTGGAAGACATTAGGTGGATCTCCATTATGTCATAGCATTCCCTTAGCTATAGTCTCCATGAGGTGGGTCTGCTGAGCTATTACTTCTACCAAACCTGGTACAGGGGGTGGTGGTGGACCTCTTCCAGCAAAACCATCGGCGGCTTCTGGTTCAACCACAGGTGGAGGGCCTCTAGTAGGTTTCGGCTCCACTACAGGTGGCGGTCCTCTGATGGGATCATCAACAGGTAGTGGTCCTCTAGCTGGTGGTGGTCCACTAGCAGGGGCCTCAATAGGTGGTGGTGGTGAATGTCTTCTCTGATGGGGGCACCATCTGATGAGCCTCTTCTAAAAGGGGCACCACCAGGTGGAGGGGTAGGTGTGCGGGGCTCCGCACGTCCTCCACGATGACCACATCCTTGTCCACGTCCATTCCCGTGGCCTCGGATAGCCGGTGCAGGCGAAGAGGCACGATGGTTCACTAGGCGCTCAGAGCGATGAGTCAACATCTGACAGCAAAGGCTACAAGTGATCAGACGTGCAAGTGATATAGATTGTTATTAGTTAGCTAATAATTAAGAAGATTTAGCAATTTAAAACATTTTCATCTATCCAACACTCAATTCAAAGAAGCATAAAAATCCATAAGAAGCGATAAGACCCATTCATCTATTACATCAAATTGCGTACACAGCGATGTCTCTAGTAGCTACACTAGAAGACTCACAAAAATTTCTGCACTATGCGTAGGTAGGCTTCAAAATAGGACAATCTACTCTACTTTAGAAGTGAGTCTTGTTAGGAGCCATGTAGGGCTCATCATCAGCTGGTTACATCTGCATCATCTGTAGATCATGGCTCTGGAGTCGAACCGGGTGGCATGAGGGGAAGGAACTACTAGCCATCTCCTAGAGCTGTGAGTCGGTTTTGAACATCCTCTACACATGCTTCTCGGCTTCTTCCCACTCTAGAGTAAGTCCTGATGAGGGCATGCGGCAAGCATCCATGTTGAGACTTGTGGGCCCCACTTTGAACTTCCCACCTTACGTCAAAGGACAGGCAGCCGAGTCTACACCTTCTCATACTCCTGGATTCGACGGGCGTCAGACTGCTTCCACTTCTCATGTACTGTCCGCACAACATCACATAGATACACACAAGCCTTCGTTACCTAGCAAGGTGGGTCGTGTTGGACCACCTCCACTTCTTCATCTTGGCTAAATCTTCCTTTCGGGCCTTCACCTTTACTTCCAGCTCAGAGACCTGATGCTTGTAGAAGCACTTGTAATTTTCCAACACTAGGGTGAGCTTGTCTTGGATATCCATGTGTTTCCCTACGATCCTCAGTGTGATGTCCTGCTCTCCATCCACAGGTGCTCAGAGATCTATGTCATTTCTCGAGAGATCGGGGGTTCGGGGGAGTAGGCGGAATGGTCCTGTCTTGAGGAGCTTGTTGGCGTCTCTCATCACAAGCCTCAGGGTAGTGCATGCAGCAAGCTATGTGGCGTAGGTGATAGTTCTATCCACCTCACATATGATGGACTTCAGTACGGGCACCTCCTTGCACTCAAGAATCTAGATAGTCACCCCATAACAATCCTCTGGCCCATTGGGTCCGATCTTGCGGTGGCAAGTCCAACTACAGTTCTAGTTGCGGACACCAAGCTACTGGAGTGTGTGGCATAGGACCTGAGCGTAGTCATGCTCATACTTCTCATGGAAGGGAATCTCCACATAATTTTCCATCAAGATTCGGAGCCAAGAAAGAAGTTAGAAGGTGAGGAAGAGAGGTGAGCCATGCATAAAAGCGTTATGCAAGGTTGGTATATAACTGAAAGAAGTTCAAGATTTCCCTATTCTATCATCTAATCCTATGGGTCTTGTCCTAGGATCAAGCATGGCTCTGATACCAACTGAAACATCCTCAATTTTCTACAAAGGGAAAATCCACAGAATGATGAATAAAATGACAGTCCAAAAGGTTCAACCCTTCATAATATTCAATAACAGTTGATACAAAACCATACGTTGAATAAAAGATTACAATAGAGGGGTTTACATAGATTATTATATAGCCACTTGGCGAAATCATTAGAGTATCTAGCATCTAGAATAGCTACGGAAGTAGAAGGGATATCACGGAAGGAACATCTTGAACCATCTTGAGCATAGGCACGAGATCATATAATCCTTCCGTCCTTTAGGGGCACCATGGTAATCAATCCTCCAAACCTGATTCCAAAGTATCAGTATGATTTGTACTAGCCACTGGCTCCCACCCTATGCTTTGCTTATGCTTTGTGGTAAGTGGATGCATAGGGATATATCAAAAGGCCTATATTTGGCTGTAGTTTTCCTATGCATAAGTATATCAATATTATATAATAATAGTTCATCAAGTTTTATCTCATTCCCAAACCCATCCCCAATCTCACAACTCAAACCATCTCTCATCTATAACACCCTGATTTTTGAACTTTAGTTATTAAATGAATTTGATTTTATTTCTGCATAGATGCTTTACATTCATAGACCAATTATAAATATTTTATGAAGTACTTTAAAATATGTAGCACATTAGAAACCATGCAATGTTGCATTCATGCTGCTGCATAGTTTTTGGTTGATTTGTTTGAGCTTGTTGTCTAAGCTTTGCTTTGTTTCCTAGTTGCTAAATGCTCTAACTTGATCTCTCTAACTCCTAGACTAACTTACCTAGTCCAACTAGCCTAGGCCAGTTGCTAGTGGACCTTGGCCACTCCTAGCCTCTACTGGCCAAGCATGGCCAGCCCTAACCGGGCATGGCAAGCTCTAGCTAGCCATGGCCAAGGCAGGAGCAGCAGCAGCCAGCCACAGTGGACAAACCTGGCCACCAGCGGCCAAGGCCAGCCAGTGCAGGCCAGCTAACACAGCAGGCCGGCCAGCCAACGCAGCAGGCCGCCAGCCAGCAGCTCAGCGCAGCGGCCCACCTAGCCTATAGCGCCCGCCACCGCTAAGTGGACTGAGCGGGCCAGCTAGCCCAGCAACCCAGTGCCCACGCACGTCAGCATCGCATCATGCCCACATCGGTCGCTGGCATCAACGCAACAGCGCCCACCCACCGACGCTGACAGGTGGGGCCCACCAGAGTAGGGCCCATAGGAACAGTGTCGTCTCCCACGAGGAGACTGACACCGAACCGTACCCGACTCTGCCCAGGCCCCTACACCATCGTAAACCCCGAGGTTCACCACGCGGCCTATAAAGCAGATGCCCGAGCCCCCAGCGACGCCCCTCTGCAACCCTAGCCAACCGCCGCCCGGCTTCGCGAGCCCGCGAAACCCTAACTCACCGAGCTCACGCCGCTGCCGTCGTTTTTGCCATCGCGGCCATCCGCCGCCAAGGTGAGCACATGCACAAGCTTCGCATGACCGTGAGGGTCATGGAGATGCCCTCCATGCTCGCCCTTGCCATCTCTGCGTGTCGCTACGTGCCGCCGAAGTAGCACCGCTGTCACTCGCCGCCATCGCGGTGACCCGCCGCTCCGGCCTCGCCCCGTCGCGTCTGTGTCGCACAACGCTTGCGCTAGCGCACGTGCATCACGCGCGTAGCCTCACTTTTGTCCCACGTGCCCTGTAGCGCTGCCACCATGAGGTTGCCGCTAGCGACCATGGCCGAGGTCGCCGGGGTCAACCCGCCCCGCCGTCGGTCCACCGTGGACCCGTGGACTTGGTCCACGGGGACGGTCCACGGCCGGTCCACGGGACCCGGCCGCTCTCGCGCCGCCGCGTGGCCATCAGCGCGGTCAACGCCGCCGTCACCGGCACTTTTGTAGAAAATCCCCTTAGTTTTTCTTAATTATGATTTAGTCCTTCGTAGTTCAAAAGTATTTAGATCTGAGTCCTATTTTCTACAGATTAGACCCTAGTCTTGTTTAGGCCATAGCTTTCATGTTTTAACTCCGTTTTTTAGCAAACTTATACTTCTTGGAATCGTCTCGACGAGTAAAATTGTTTTATGCTATTGTTTGTTACTATTATCATGTTTTGGTGTACTGTTCCAATTAAAGTATGTTTGCGTGCATGTATTGCTCATGTGCGTTGATTGTGGCGTATAGAGAATGAGACGTGGGTGAACGAGGATCAGCAGAACCCGGAGGACTATGTGCAGCAGGACATCAACAAGGCAATTGCAGGCATTCTTTTGAACATATTGCGCCTATTTTCATGTTTTATTAATTCACTGCATGTGTCTTAAATTGGCAAACCATAGGACTTACTAGCTAGTTTACCCAAAGATATCCCATGGGGGTTTTAGTTGATAGGCTTTTAGGTTGCTAGTGCTCTATAGGTTGCTAGTGCTCTATCTCACCTTTCACCATTTAGTGAAGATAAAACTTGCTTCTTAACCTTGTTGAGCCGTGGGCTCTTGGCTTCAGCCATTGGAGAAGTTGAGGCACTTTCGCATTGTTGGTTGGCGGTGAATGAACGGGGAAACAAATGCTAGTGGGACTCATGTTGACGAGGGTGTATGTATCTCCTCCCCCTTGAGGTCCTTTCGTGGAGCGGCAACCTGGGACTTTCATACATCTCCAGGCTAATGGGCACTTGCTTGGTCTATTAGCAGGACCATCATGGGTAGGTTGGACAGCATACCAACGGCTGGCTATAGCTATGGTCGCTGGGGTTTGTTTACAAGTTGTAGTATGGGAGGGGCTAGGGATGCGTGATGGGGATGACCTCATGGTAAAGTCGCCCATATGCTTGGACTCAAGGCTAGAGAGTTCTCACTACCTATGACCCTGTGAAAAGCCTCATTGTGACCTCTACGGGCCTATCTCAGTAATGGGCTGAGGTTGGCCACCTCGAGCAAAAGGAGTAATCACAGCCTGGAGTGAAAGTGTACACCTCTGCGCAGAGTTAAAATTAGTGTATCATCCGTGCTCACGGTCATGAGTGGCCTGGATCCTCGCATGATTTAGCCAAGTGGTCTAAGCTATAAAATCGTGGTGGTGTTGTGAGGTTGCTACCTCGGGTTTTATCGGGATGGCTATCTTGTGTTCCCTTGAGATGGCTATCTCATGTTTAATGATGCTTAATGTTATATGTTTATATCTATGATGTTAAATGACACTTTAAATGCTACTTGAACCTTAATAAAGGGTTGGGTGTTTCAACCAAGAAGATTAGAGAATAGGTTGCAACTTGTTTAATCTTAATCGTCTACTTTAAAATGCTATCGTAGTCTACCTTTCATCTTTACCTTGTACTAGCCTTGCATGTCATTACTTTCCATCTGTACTTGCTAAGTTTCTACATGGAACTCACCCTTGCACATTCACCAACAAAAGGATGCTCAAGTAATGACTCAGATGGTGATTTCCCTGAGAACTATCTGGGGTACTAGGTGTTGTGATGCTGCCGTCAACCTTCCTATGGCCAGATGGAGTCGCTACGTCTATGTCGTCTTAGTTGCTTTTCAGTTTGGACGATGTGATTTATATTTCGCTTTACTCTGATGACAGCTATGTAATAATGGTACGATGTAATCGTTGTACTATGTTTCATTCAAACACTGTGCTTATTGGACCATGTAATTTGTCATTCATGTGTGTAATTGTTCTGGGCGCACATGAGCTTTTGCCTTGGTTTTATTCCTTTAAAATCAGGGTATGAAAAAGTGGTATCAGAGCTGTGTTGACTGTAGGATCACGAAGCCTTTGAAACAGCCGTCTTAGGTTGACCTTTAGAAGTTTTTGCATATCCCATCATTTATTATCATGTTTCATTTATTATCTTATTCATTATCTTGGTATGCATTTACTTCAGCTATTATTACTCTTATTTATTGATCATTTATTACCTTATCTTATAGTTACTACCATGCTTTTGTCTTTATATGCATATCGTTACGCTGTTTTGTTTACTACAAATACCACAGAATGCATGCACTCTTTATATATATTATCCTTTGATCATAGACATGTTTATTTCTTCTATCATGATCTACTAACTGCTTGCTACATGTCTTTGATCTTTGCATATTATTAGATGGTGCGTTAGCTTCTCACCTGCCGCAAGAGCTCCACTGGCTACCGTCGTTCGGGGCGTCCCATTGAGTACCCGATGACCGGACACGTGCACCACTACGAGTTTTGCCCTAGCTAGCACCCTGACAACGGTGTGATCCTCGGACTTAGGGGTCAGTACGTTCAGTGCCCGGCGCTCATTCCACAGTAGTAGCAGGCAGGGGACCAGGTTGAGCAGCAGCAAGGAGCACCAGGAGGAGGACCTGGCGTGGGAGGACCAGGTGCAGAAGGCCCTAGGGCACCAGGTTCTAGAGGACCAGGAGGTCCAGGAGGTCCAGGCGGACCAGGTGGGCCAGGAGGACCTTGCAGCCCTAGAGGTCCTGGAGGCCATGGAGTCCAGGGAGTGTACCACGCACACGACGGCTGTATCGTCACCCTCACTGTTCGTGATGGCGGCGATGACTTCTTCCACACTCACCTTATGAGGCTTCTTCACCAGCTCTTCGTCCATGGGATGGTCAGAGTGGAGTACCACAGCGAGTTCTAGAGCCATCCAGTCTACACGAACTTCTGGAGGGTTGGGTGCTATGTTGGGCACCCCAACCCCACACTTCATGCTCTTCGAGTTGCTTCAGTCCATGAGGCGCCAGCAGACAGCGATACCCAGTTGGCAGGCATCACAGATGCAGCACATCAGGCCCTGTTTTCTTACGGGGAGTAGTACTTCCACCTGATCAGTGAGGACACACGCCGCTACTTCCCTCACCACACTCATGGTCAGATTCCTGCTAGAGTTGCTACTACTGCTAGGGAGGACCTGAGGCTGCATGCCACTATTCAGATGATGGCACATCTGAACATGAAGCTAAACTTCACTCTCTTAGAGCTACGCCAGGTGTGCCTACAGTCAGAGGTGGACCAGAGGAGGATTGCTCAGCTGGAGACGTAGCTCACTGAGTAGCGCCACCACCACCATAGTGGCCTGCTCTGTCGCCTGCACATGACCACATCCCCTATGAAGTAGCTGGAGGATGTACTAGGATTGACTAGGATGTCCCTTCATGTAATAAATAATCCTACGTTATCACATTTAAACATTTAGCTTATCGAGTCTAGTGCGAGTGTGTTTAGAGTGTGTTTTGATTTATTGGTGTGAGAACTTGTTTATCATGATGAACTATATTTGATTCACATCTTTGTAATGATTGAGATAAGTTGTGGGGTGATGTCCACACTTATCATATTTATATAAGTTTAATACTATGTTTAGTTAATTCGGGGTTTGGGTCTCTATATATATATTGTGCTTTATCTCTCTTTCTGCTATATCATATCAGTTTTTTCTGTCATAGCCTGCTGTCACTTGTTCATATCAGCTATCAGTTTAGAGAATTATATATTTGTGATTTGTCAGTGATTATGTTATTGGAGGTTATGTTGGATGGGTTATTGAGATGAGGAGCCAGTGTTGTTGCACTTATATTCACAGTTTACATTCAGCACAGATATATATTGAGACTACATATCCTTATACCCTGCTATTTATTTGCATCAGATGGTTAACACCAGGAGAACCAACACCGGTGGTGCCAGTGGTGCTGGTGGGAGTAACCAGAACCCTCCACCACCACCTCCCCCACCTACCGTGGAGCAGATGTTGGCCATACAGACTCAGTTCATGCAGGTCATGAATGCCATGATGACCATGCTGCAGCAGAACATGGCGATGAACCAAGTCCAGATTCAGCACCACAATCAGAACCTTCCACCACCACCACCCAGGGACAGGCGTAGTGAGTTTTTGAAGGGGCACCCGCCTTTCTTCTCTCATTCCCCTGACCCTCTTGTTGTTATGGATTGGGTGAAGGATGTGGAGAAACAGTTGGAGATCGCTCAATGCAATGATACGGAGAAGGTTCTCTATTGATCTGGACAGCTACAGGGAGTAGCCGCTTCTTGGTGGGATTCATACCGCTTTGCTCATGCAGCTCCTGATACTATCACTTGGCGCAGTTCACTGAGGCATTCAAGGAGTTCCATGTGCCAGCTGGACTTGTGAAGCTGAAGAAGAAGGAATTTGCTGATCGGAAGCAAGGCTCCATGTCTATTTGTGAGTACCATGACAAGTTTATTGCTTTGTCTCACTATTCACCTAGGGATGTTGAGCAAGACCAAGACAAGAAAGATCACTTCCTAGGGCTGAATGATGGACTCGCTTACATGATGGCAAATGTCAAGTATGCCAACTTCCAGGAAATGGTTGATAGGGCCATTGTGCTAGAGAGCATGCGCAACAAGATGGAGGACAAGAAGAAGAAGAGGAAGGCCAGCAAGTACTAGGATCAGGGAAACAGCAGCCGTCCTTGCTTCAACAACTTCTAGAACTACCAGTAGCATTCTTCTTATCAGTATGGGAAGAATCAGGCACAGCAGGGAGGTTAGCGCAACAACAACTCTAGCAATGGTAGTAATCAAGTGTAGTGCTAGAATGGTCAAGCCCCTCATCAAAACAATTAGGCTCCTCACCAGAATGGTCCCCACAGTGCTCTTGTGAAGATCAATAGCACCCCCAGCAATGCTTGCTTCAAGTGTGGCAAGGTGGGACACTATGCTAATGCTTGCCCTCAGAATCAGAAGCCATAGAACTTGGCGAAGCTGAACCATGTCAAGGTGGAGACTGTGGAGGAAGATACAGATGTGGTGCTTGGTATGTTCCTTGTTGATTCCCATCCAGCTTCAGTTCTATTCGATAATGGTGCATCACATTCATTTATTGGTAGTCATTTTGTTCGTCAGCATAGCATACCAACCCGACTTATGCCTAGAGCTATGAATGTTAAAACGCCTAGGGGAAATATGGATTCAAATGTTTAGAGTCCAGATATAAAGATTAATTTAAGGGGGCAGAGTTTTCTGCTAGACCTATATTGCTTGAGTCCAATGGTCTTGATCTTATTTTGGGAATGAGTTGGTTGAACAAGTGGAAAGCAAATATTAAATGTTCGAAAAGGACAATGAGCTTGACTACACCTGGTGGAGATTTGGTAAATGTTATGATTCCTCTGCCATCCAAGAATCAAGGAATAGTGAACCATGTCAGCAGTGAGCCATTGGAGAATATCAAAGTTATCAATGAGTTTCTAGATGTCTTTCTAGAGGATTTGCTAGGTATGCCACCTAAACAAGAGATTAAGTTTATCATTGATTTGTTACCTGGTACTGCACCCAAAGCTAAAAGACCTTATAGAATGGTTGTTAATGAACTAGAAGAACTTAAGTCACAATTTAGAGAATTACATTCTAAGGGTTACATTCGACCTAGTTCATCACCTTGGGGAGCCCCAGTAATCTTTGTAGAAAAGAAAGATGGAACACAGAGAATGTGTGTAGATTACAGATCTTTGAATGAGGTGACTGTTTAGAATAAGTACCCTTTACCTAGAATTGAGGATCTATTTGACCAGTTAAAGGGAGCTAGTGTCTTTTCTAAGATAGACTTGAGGTTAGGTTACCATCAGTTGAGTATTAGATCTAGTGATATACCAAAGACTGCTTTCACCACCAGATATGGTCTGTATGAGTATACAGTGATGTCTTTTGGGTTAACCAATGCTCCAGCTTACTTTATGTACTTGATGGATAAAGTTTTCATGGAGTATCTTGATAAGTTTGTGGTTGTCTTCATTGATGATATTCTGATTTATTCTAAGAATGAGGAAGAACATGAAGAGCATCTTAGATTGGTGTTGCAGAAGTTGAGGGAACATCAGCTTTATGCCAAGTTCAATAAGTGTGAATTCTGGTTGAGTGAAGTATCTTTTCTTGGACATGTTATTTCCAAGGATGGAGTTACAATTAGTCCTAAGAATATTTCAAATGTGCTTAAGTGGAGTCCACCTCAGAATGTCAAGGATATCAGAAGTTTTCTGGGAATGGCAGGATACTACAGGAGGTTCATTGATGGGTTCTCTACCATAGCTAAACCTATGACTGCTTTGCTAGAGAAGGATAAGCCATTCAAATGGACAGAACAGTGTTAAGCCAGCTTTGAGGAATTAAAGAAGAGGTTGACAACAGCACCAGTATTAGCTCGGCCAGATATGACAAAGGACTTCTCTATTTATTGCAATGCATGTAGACATGGTTTGGGTTGTGTGTTGATGCAAGAGGGTAAGGTCATTGCTTATGCCTCTCGATAGTTGAAGAAACATGAATTGAATTATCCAACTCATGATCTGGAATTGGTAGCTATAGTGCATTCATTGAAGATTTGGAGACATTATGTCCTTGGTCATAGGTGTAACATTTACACTGATCACAAGAGTTTGAAGTATATATTCACTCAGAAGGACTTGAACTTGAGGCAGAGAAGGTGGTTAGAATTGATTAATGATTTTGATCTAGAGATTCTCTACCATCCCGGTAAAGCTAATGTTGTAGTTGATGCTTTGAGTTGAAAGAGCTAGCTGAACATGTTAGAAGTAATGGAGTTACCTCAAGAGTTGCTAGCTGAATTCGAGTATCTCAATTTGGGGTTTGTTGCAAATACTCAGGGAGTTTCTATGGATGTGGAACCAACACTTGATCAAGAGATCTAAAAGGGTCAGAAAACTAATGAGAAACTTCAGGAGATTGTCAAGTTGGTTAGTCAAGAGGGAGCCCTAGGGTTCAGTATTGATGAAGAAGGGACACTCAGGTATAAGCACAAGTTGGTTGTACCTGATGTCCAGAAGATCAAGGATACTATTGGTGGAAGGGTATGAAGAGAGACATTGTGGAGTATATGGCCTTGTGTGATACTTGTCAGAGAGTAAAGGCAGAACATTAGAGGCTAGCAGGATTGTTGTAGCCATTGAAGATACCTGAATGGAAGTGGGATGAAATCAGCATGGATTTCATCATGGGATTACCTCGAACTCAGAGAAGTTTTGATTCTATTTGGGTCATAGTGGATCGATTGGCCAAGGTTTCTCATTTCATACCTATCAAGACCACTTATAGTGGAGCACAGTTGGCTGAGAAGTATATGGCTCGAATTATGTGTGCTCATGGAGTTCCTAAGAGGATCATTTCACATAGAGGTACACAGTTCACTTCCAAGTTTTGGGAGAAGGTACATGAAGCTTTGGGAACTGAGTTAAAGTTTAGTTCAGCTTATCATCCACAATTGGATGGTCAGACAGAAAGGGTTAATCAGATTTTAGAAGATATGTTGAGAGCCTGCGCCCTAGAGTCTAATGACAGTTGGGACAATAATTTACCCTATGCTGAATTCTCTTGCAAAAACAGTTATCAGGCTAGTCTCAAGATGTCTCCCTTTGAAGAATTGTATGGATGAAAGTATATAACACCTTTGTTCTGGAATCAAGCGGAGAGAGACAAGTATTTGGTCCTAATGTCTTGAAGATAGCAGAAGAGCAGGTCCAAGTGATTTGGTGTAATCTGAAAGAAGCCCAGCCTAGACAGAAGAGTTATGCAGATGTTCATCAGAGAGAGCTTGAGTTTGAAGTGGGTGACTATGTTTATCTTAAGGTGTCTCCAATGAGGAACCTCAAGAGGTTCGAGGTCAATGGGAAGTTAGCCCCGAGGTACATTGGTCCTTTCAAGATTCTAGAAAGGAGAGGAGAAGTAGCTTATCAGATTGAGTTACCAGCTTACTTATCCAATGTGCATAATGTGTTCCATGTCTCTCAATTCAAGAAATGTTTGAGAGTCAAAGAAGAGGCGTTGCCTATGCAGGAAGTGGATTTGCAGAAGGATTTGACTTATGATGAGAGTCCATCCAGGATTTTGCAGACAGCTGACAGAGTCACAAGAAGTAAAGATATCAAGTGGTGCAAAGTACAATGGAAGTACCACTCGGAGGATGAGGCTACTTGAGAAAAAGAAGAGGATCTAAGGGCAGAATATCCAGAGTTGTTTCCTGAGTCTTCTAATCTCGAGGACAAGATTCTTTTAAAGGGGTAGGTTTATAACACCCTGATTTTTGAACTTTAGTTATTAAATGAATTTGATTTTATTTTTGCATAGATGCTTTACATTCATAGACCAATTATAAATGTTTTATGAAGTACATTAAAATATGTAGCATGTTAGAAACCATGCAATGTTGCATTCATGCTGCTGCATAGTTTTTGGTTGACTTGTTTGAGCTTGTTGTGCAAGCTTTGCTTTGTTTCCTAGTTGCTAACATGCTCTAACTTGATCTCTCTAACTCCTAGACTAACTTACCTAGTCTAACTAGCCTAGGCCAGTCCCTAGTGGACCCTGGCCACTCCTAGCCTCTACTGGCCAAGCATGGCCAGCCTAGCTGGGCATGGCCAGCTCTGGCCAGCCATGGCCAAGGTAGGCGCAGCAGCAGCCCACAAAACCCTAACTCGCCGAGCTCGCATCACCGTTGTTGTTTTTGCCTTTGCCACCATCCGCCACCAAGGTGAGCACGTGCATGAGCTCTGCGTGACCGCGAGGGTCATGAAGATGCCCTCTGCGCTCACCCTCGCCCTCTGTGCATGCCGCTACGCGCCGCCGAAGTAGTGCTGCCGCCGCCGCTCGCCGCCATCACGATGACCCGCCACTTCGGCCTCGCCCCACCGCATCACGTGCGTAGCCTCACTTTTGGCCCACGTGCCCCGTAGCACTGCAACCGCGAGGTCGCTAGGGTCAACCCGCCCCGCCGTCGGTCCACCGTGGACCCGTGGACTTGGTCCACGGGGACGGTCCACGACCGGTCCACGGGACCTGACCGCTCCCGCGCCGCTGCGTGGCCGTTAGCGCGGTCAACGCCGCCGTTGCTGGCACTTTTGTAGAAAAGCCCCTATAGTTTTTCTTAATTATGATTTAGTCCTTCGTAGTTCAAAAGTATTTGGATCTGAGTCATGTTTTCTACAGATTAGACCATAGTCTTGTTTAGGCCATAACTTTCATGTCTTAACTCCATTTTTTAGCAAACTTATACTTCTTGGAATCATCTCAACGAGTAGAATTATTTTATGCTATTGTTTGTTACTGTTATCATGTTTTGGTGTACTGTTCTAATTGAAGTACGTTTGCGTGCATGCATTGCTCGTGTGTGATGATTGTGGCGTATAGAGAATGAGACGTGGGTGGACGAGGATTAGTAGAACCTAGAGGACTATGTGCAGCAGGACATCAACCAAGGCAAGTGCAGGCATTCTTTTGAACATATTGCACCTATTTTCATGTTTTATTAATTCACTGCCTGTGTCTTAAATCGGTAAACCATAGGATTTACTAGCCACTTTACCTAAAGATATCACATGGGGGTTTTAGTTGATAGGCTTTTAGGTTCTCGTGCTCTATCTCACCTTTCACTATTTAATGAAGATAAAACTTGCTTCTTAACCTTGTTGAGCCTTGGGCTCTTGGCTTCAGCCATTGGAGAAGTTGGTTGGCGGTGAATGAAGGGGGAAACGGATGCTAGTGGGACTCATGTTGACGAGGGTGTTCGTATCTCCTCCCCCTTGAGGTCCTTTCATGGAGCGACAACCTGGGACTTCCGTACATCTCCAGGCTAATGGGCACTTGCTTGGTCTATTAGCAGGACCATCATGGGCAGGTTGGACAGTTTACCGACAGGTGGCTATAGCTATGGTCGCTGGGGTTTGTTTACAAGTTGTAGTATGGGAGGGGCTAGGGATCCGTGATGGGGGCTGCCTCACGGTGAAGTAGCACATAAGCTTAGATACAAGGCTAGCGAGTTGTCACTGCCTATGACCCTGTGAAAAGCCTCGTTATGACTTCTGTCGGCCTATCTTGGTAATGGGCTAAGAGGTTGGCCGCCTCGGGCAAAAGGAGTAATCACAACCTAGAGTGAAAGTGTACACCTCTGCGCATAGTTAAAAATGGTATATCATCCGTGCTCACTGTCACGAGCGGACCACATCTTCTCATGATTTAGCCAAGTGGTCTAAGATATAAAATCATGGTGGTGTTGTGAGGTTGCTACCTCGGTTTTTATCGGGATGGCTATGCTATGTTCCCTTGAGATGGCTATCTCATGTTTAATGATGATTATGTTATATGTTTATATCTATGATGTTAAATGACACTTTAAATGCTACTTAAACCTTAATAAAGGGTTGGGTGTTTCAACCAAGATGATTAGAGAATAGGTTGCAACTTGTTTAATCTTAATTGTCTACTTTAAAATGCTACCACAGTCTACCTTTTAGCTCTACCTTGTACTAGCCTTGCATGTCATTACTTTCCATCTGTACTTGCTTAGTTTCTACATGGAACTCACCCTTGCTCATTCACCAACAAAAGGATGCTCAAGTGATGACTCGGATGGTGATTTCCCTGAGAACTATCTGGGGTACTAGGCGTCATGATGCTGCCGTTGACCTTCCTGTGGTGAGATGGAGTCGCTACGTCTATGTCGTCTTAGTTGCTTTTTGTTTTGGACGATGTGATTTATATTCCACGTTACTCTAATGACTGCTATGTAATAATGGTATGATGTAATCATTGTACTATGTTTCATTCGAACACTGTGCTTATTGGACCATGTAATTTTTCATTCATGTGTGTAATTGTTCTGGGCACACATGAGCTTTTCCCTTGGTTTCATTCCTTCGAAATCAGTGTATGACATCATCCAGCTCTCATATCCAGCTCTCAAAACCCAACATGCTCACATGTGGGGTGGCAAGGACAACTCCCTCTCATCCTCGCCTAAGCAGCCAACATGCCGTAGGGTAAACTCTCGAAGAAGGTAGAAGGACTCCTCTCACTATATATAGATTCAAACAACTCTGCAGAGCGTATACACCTGTAACCACCAGATCTCCATCATCGATGCTGATCATCTCCTAAGCGGATGTCGATCGGCCTCATAGCCTGGAACGATGTCATCCTACCTCCCAGCCCTAGAACCGTCGGCTTACCGAACGTGTTGAGAATGGGAAGTGCAGTACCGTGCCCAACAAGTGGTACTGTCGAACAAAATGGTACATGCTACCACAATATCGTTCCACCCTATCACCTAACTCCTGGGTAGTAATGACATATTCCAGACTAGTCAGACTTCCATCTCCCACCGAAGCAAGAGCGAGTGGTGTGCATGAAAGGTCCGTGGTTTCGATTCTCATGATACATTAGTCCCTATGGGAGATCAGATAGGATATCTCCTCTATACTTGGGATGCTCCATCCCGCACTGCTAAGAGCTCCTCCGTCTGAGGCCTCATACCACAGAGGCAATCCTCCCCAGATTACTCCTTAAGTCCATGTACCCGCCACAGGTACCTCTCGTGGGGATACCCAGGATGCATCCTATTGGTGGTCCTTATGGATTATTTCTAACCGTAAATTTAGACTTAAAAAGAGAGAAACAATCATATTCTACACATATGCCTATGCAACTAACAAATTTCCACTTGTACCCCTAGTGTTCACATTTTTACAAGTTATATGGTGAAACAAGTGGAAATGCACAACATCATGGATAAAGCGCAAAAGCAAAAGACGAATTCAGAAAATGCACAAATGAGATTAACAAAGGAGTCCACCTTCGGAACATACCCGGGCCTGATCATAACCGTAGGAGAGGTCCAGACCCAGGAAGGAACCAACCACGCAAAGGCGGTGGCCAGATGGCCCCACCAGGGGACCGACCGCCCTCGGGACCGGCAGCCCCCTGGTGGCCCCTCCCGGCGGTGCATAGGGTGGTTTCACCTGCTTCCATATGTGGAGACACCTGAACTGTCCTACTCCAGCTATAAGTAGAGGGAGCTCCTTCATTCACAACACACACATTCATTTGGAGTCACTCACCTCACATCTCTCACTTGTATTCCTTAGAGTAGTTTTAGTAGTTTGTGAGCAAGGCAAAAGCTATCAAGGAGAGCTTGTCTCCTTAGAGGAAGAAGAACATCTTAGTATGAATACATTTTGGTTTTCCTCCATGAGCAAGTTCTTATCATACTTATATAACCATGCATATGAACTAGAGTATAGTTTTGATCATATCATGAGCATAATATATGAACTAGTACTTAGTTTATGTATTATGTTCTTGACTTGTTCATCTTCGTTCTTCATTGTTCAGTTTATGTATTATGTTCTTGACTTGTTCATCTTTGTTCTTTATTGTTCATCAAATTAGTATGAATAGATAAAGAACTAGGAATGAGGTGATGGTTCATCATTCCTTTTTGGTTGATCTTAACCTAGCCTATCAATTCGAAGGGTTGGGGTCCACGAGGGTTAGGAGTTGTTTCCAATTACACGGGCATGGTGCTCGGGTATGCGGAGATCGATGGATATGTTGGTATCCCACGGGTAGAGGGGTAGGTGGGCAACTGGTGACAGCCCTATCCATCCCAAGCACTCCCCCACGTTCGGATATTGAGTAGGAGTTCATAAAATCTCTATCGTCTGGCAGACCAGCTGCGGAGATCTCCCTATCATCCTAGACTTAGTCCTGATACTAGACATGCTAGTTAGATGCTTTACCTAACAGTTATTTGCATATTTATATGTGACCAATGCCTACTCTGATTAGTCATATTCGTTTATTCTTTATTTCTCTTTTATCCTTGAGGTTGACTGAGATGTGTGTCCACTATCTTGAAACCATGATTTACCCCTGTATACTCTATGCCTACCATTGCACTCAATAAGTGATCATGTTTATACCACGCTTGATGCATATTGCCCTCCTATGGGAAATTATAAATATGACACCCTTGAATACTCATGGGTTGAAATGCTATAATGATAGTTCTATGCGCTTACAGATTTATTCTTATTTCTTACTGAGCTATCGATTGGCATACCTAAGTACCATTATTTAAGGACGTAATTCTTGTGCACCCCATGGCGCCATGCTACAGGATGGCATTCTCGTAAGTGATGAGGGTTAGGAAGGCCAATCCGGCACTTCTAACTGTTATTACCAGAATTACAATACCTTGGCCGGCGCCGTTAAGGGACAAGAGTTACTCTTCTGACGTAATGGTAGTTAGGAATGTCAACACATGTTTCTAGTGTTATTACTAAGGATGGATTTATAGTCTATCTTTAGTAGTAATGCTAAGAAACGCCAACAAGCATTTCTGGCGCCGTTGCCAGGGAGGGCAAACATCTTGCTGGCATAAACATCGATTGCATAATAAGCATTAGTAGTCATAGTTTAACCAGGCTAACTTTGCTGCTTTCTTCCTCTTTTTATTGGAATGAAAATAGGATAGTGTATGAGCAGTTTTGCTCTGCCGAAAAACTACCTCAGCAATCCAGAAGCACTCCTAAGGAAGAAAAGGTTGTGTACCGCTTCTTCTTCTGCTACTCCACCGGCAGACGAATCGGTCACTCCTGCACCATCCGCTACTAACGCTATAGCCAAGACACTCCATGAATACTCCACTCCCACTGTTGCCAACGTGCCCGTTGGGCCCGCTATCAACGTTGGAAATGGAAACTTTGAAATCCGTACGGGCCTTATCTCGATGGTGTAGGCGAGCTAGTTCTGTGGCTTGCCAAGCGAGGATGCGAACGCTCACCTGCAACACTTCCTTGAGCTGTGCGACACCATCATCATCAAAGACGTCACACAGGACAGTATCAGGCTTCGCTTATTTCCTTTCTCCCACACGGGGAAAGCAAAACAATGGTTCTATCAGAACAAGGAAGTTGTCAACACATGGGACAAGTGTTCCGTGGCGTTCCTCGCTAAGTTCTTCCCCATGAGCAGGACTAGTGCTCTGAGGGGGAATGATGGGGATGGGGGTCCCGATCTTCCGTCAGATGGAGATAACTGTTGATTTGGTCGGAGAGAGACACACCGATCCGGCTTCAGATCACAAAGACCCGAACCTGCAACCTTAGCACCACGTCTCCTATGGTTATCAACCGTGTCACCAACTGGTTGACCTCGCCAAGAAGGCTAATCCCTGCCTGCGAATCGAAGAACACAAGCAAGAACTTGAAAGTACGCAGCTCAAATATTGGGACAAACTGCAGATATATGATTAAGATTACAAAGTGGGGTTTCACAAACCGATAACGGCGACTGTTCAAAGATAGATTAATCTAAAGCAAAACCCAAACCCTAACGTAGGTGGCGGCTGTTCATAATATAGCCTAAGGGGCGTCCAAGGACCCCTACTCACGTCCATATGCAGCCCTGACACAATACAAGGCCCAAACCGCCCAAAAGACGGCGACACAGCGCCCTGACAGATTCTGGATGTCAAACTGTTTTGATGATTCCCGATGACTCCGAATGAATTTGAGCCTCCAACAAGATTCATTGGAAAGGTCTTCTTGTTATCTTTCTTTAGAGTACAAGAACGTCCAATTCTGAGTCTGTATGTGGCCTGGGCGACGGTTTCAGTGCTGACTGGTCCTGGAGCCCGAGATGGACTCGAACTTGATATGTATTGGGCCTCCAACTTGGCTTGGACGCCCATGCTGACCTCCAAAGGTGGTGGCCAAGGTGGAGGACGTCTAAGGGCTTCCTTGATGTGTTCTTCAACTCTTTGGGGCATGCTTCCACTTGGGCCAGGGTCCCAATGATGGATAACAAGCCCATCACAATGACGTAGCTCCCTATAGAAACAGCGACGGAGTGTCTTGTTCTTTTGACAGTCTTGCCAACATGATATGGAGATGGGACCAGACCTATTTGAAAGCCTATCAAACAAGCTTTTTATCAAGTGCTCATTGACCTCATTCGCACTCCGGACGGATGAGTTATGGCCTTCCCAATGAAGCACTATCGTGCTGCCGACGAACTGACTGTTGGATTTTGATGAGTTTGCACTTTGAGACACATTTGTACCTACACTCAAATAAAACCATATACATGTGGAACCAAATGAGTTGTACCAAAAATCACTATGCACATGTAAAAATGAGCTCACCTTATCTTTAGCCTCCACGGGTATATCCATAGGTGTCATGTCCTCATCATTCTCCCCTTCTTGACAACAGACCGTCCTCGGTTTGAATTTAGTTGGAGGACATGTTGTAGGTAGCAGCCAACAATGCTCTCCTTCTTGAAATTTAACCTGTTTCTTTATAACAAAACTTGGGGATCTCGACATAACATGGTTATAGCTATTGCAGACCTCTAGTTGATCATATTTATGCATAGTCAAAGGAGATTTCAGATTTGAATAAATATAAACACGATGCACCATATACTCTCCTTTACAATTATATTTGCCAATAAAATAATATGTATAGGTAGACATCCATGGCAATTCAGAATATTTAAGTTTCTCTTCCAAACTACTAAGAGCACACAAAGTATCAAACTCAATATAGCCCAAAGTATTTAGAGAAGACAATAATTTTAGCTCATCTTTTTCATTGTTAATGGGAAGCAATTTCTTATTTTTAGCACATCTTTTTCATTGTTAATGGGAAGCAATTTCTTATTTTTAGCAGAGGATTGCTGTCCTAAAACAAAGGAATCAGTTTCTTTCTCAAGTTGTGGCACAGGAATAAGCATAGCATTACCACACAACTCTTCTTTATCACAAAAATCATTAGAACATTCATCATGTGACAAAGTTAATTCAATTGAAGGTTCTAGTATAGCATTATTAGCATCATCGGCGGCCAAATTCAGCATGCCAAGAGAGCTCTTACCTGAGACAATTACCTGTTCTCTTTCTGTTCCATTTTCCACTTTATTGTGTATGTGCTGCAAAATATTAGTTCCAATAAGAGGCCGAGCAACATGATCTTTGTGCAAAAATTCAGATTTAGATGAATGCATTGTAACATCTGAAATAGCCCATTCTTTTCTAAAAGGTTCGTTCTTTCTTCTCTCTACTCTCAAGAGATCTTCTCTTAAAATTTCAGCACTAGTCATAGATACAAGAGTAATTTTTCTACCATTGTATTTGAACGAATATTGATTAGAAATCATATTATGCATAACATTATTTTTAGATATCCAAGGCTTGCCAAATAATAATTGGCATGATTGCATAGGTATAATATCAAATTCAGCGCTATCCTTATAAGAACCAATTGAAAACTCAATGCGTGCAATTTTAGTTACCTTTATCTTCTCCCAAGAATTTACCCAGTGGATGTGGTATGGATGTGGATGTGGCCTTGTGGTTAGACCAAGCTTCTCAACCAACTCTAAACTTGCAAGGTTGCTACAAGTCTCACCATCAATCATAACTCGACAATGCCATTCCTTTACGACAAAGTAGATTTGGAACAAGTTGTTGAACTGGTTTTGCTCCGCATTCTCCATTTGAGAACTGAGCACTCGTTGTGCGATGTCCTGCAATTCACTTTTAAAAAGAAACTTGTTGTTTGACATTGTTAGCACAATAAATGCCCTATCAACTATTTATGGGTTGGTGAAGTCACACCCTCACACACGTCTTACCAAATTCTTACCCAAGTTCTTACCAACACATGCAGAGGATGGCAACCGGTGGATCTCGGTTGTGATACCTGAGAATGTGGGCCACGATTGCAAGGTCTTTTTCCGTACTGATCTGAAGATAATGTGGAGCTTGGAAGGCGCACAAACAGAAAATATATGTATATATATGGCACACAACTCAGTAACAGCGAGCAATGCTGAACTCTAGTCCAAAGTACTTATGCTTGTTGCTGGCCTAACGTGTTCCAAGTACCAAAAGTATGTGAACAAGGACAAAGGAAGTACAAGTATGATTGAGAAACAAGTATGAAAGAAACCCAATGAAACACTCGCAATCGCAGAACAGACAAATAGCTCGGATTTTGTCTTTTTTCTTGGATTTTTCCCACAGGCACTAGTAGGAATCAAACTTTTTTTTTATTTTTTCACTATTTTTTTATATTTTTTCCTGAACAAGGATCACAAAAGATGTAACCACAAAAATTGGCACCGACAACTGAGGTGAGATGTGGTCTACAGAAAATCAGCATGTTCTCTGAAAAGCGTGCAAGAACCTTGACAATTTTTTTCTTTATTTTTCTGAATTTTTTTGGCAATTCTGATGAAACCAAACAGGTCGAAGGCAAGTTTGGGTCAGCTCCAAATGGAGTCAAGAAGCTGCTGTAAAAATTTCAGATTTTTCTGATAAACGAGCGAAAAGTTATGCCTGTTTTACCGAAGGTATCTCAAGTTATGTTTTCTCGGAAGGCACAACACGGCAGTCGGCAGTTAGGGCGAAGCGTCCCTAAACTCCAACACCGATCACAGTAGTAGGTATTCGCCAGATGATTTAAGGAAGGCTGCGATGCAAGCAACAAAGAGCGGCTGGCGACCTATCTAGGGTTTGCGCGGCGGCGAGAGTCGACACAAGGCGGCTGGCGGGACAAGTCGAATAATGTGGTGATTCGACTTATTGTTTGGAACGGTAGAAGGGACAACGTTGAAAGAAAAAGCACACGACTAGACTCTAACACAACCTACCAGCAACAAGACCCTGACCAGGACACAAATTCAACACTACGGACTCTGGACTGAATTATGCAAAGGCTAAAGCGCGGAAGGGTTCTAGGACAGGAAATTGAATATGGCTTTGGACTATGGGACAAAAACGAAACACTCAAAAACTAGGGATAAACGTAAATCTGACGGTATACCTTAGCTCTGAATACCACTTGATGGGAACGTGATTCCCTGATCTTCCGTCAGATGGAGATAACTATCGATTTGGTCGGAGAGAGACACACCGATCCGGCTTCAGATCACAAAGACCCGAACCTGCAACCTTAGCACCACGTCTCCTCTGGTTATCAACCGTGTCACCAACCGGTTGACCTCACCAAGAAGGCTAATCCCTGCCTGCGAATCAAAGAACACAAGCAAGAACTTGAAAGTACGCAGCTCAAATATTGGGACAAACTGCAGATATATGATTAAGATCACAAAGTGGGGTTTCACAAACCGATAACGGCGACTGTTCAAAGACAGATTAATCTAAAGCAAAACCCAAACCCTAACGTAGGTGGCGGCTATTCATAATATAGCCTAAGGGGTGTCCAAGGACCCCTACTCACGTCCATACGCAGCCCCGACACAATACAAGGCCCAAACGGCCCAAAAGACGGCGACACAGCGCCCGGACAGATTCTAGACGTCCAACTGTTTCAACGATTCCTGATGACTCCACATGAATTTAGGCCTCCAACAAGATTCATTGGAAAGGTCTTCTTGTTATCTTTCTTTAGAGTACAAGAATGTCCAATTCCGAGTCCGTATGTGGCCTGGGCGACCGTTTCAGTGCTGACTGGTCCTGGAGCCCGAGATGGACTCAAACTTGACATGTATTGGGCCTCCAACTTGGCTTGGACGCCCATGCTGACCTCCAAAGGTGGTGGCCAAGATGGAGGACGTCTAAGGGCTTCCTTGATGTGTTCTTCAACTCTTTGGGGCGTGCTTCCACTTGGGCCAGGGTCCCAATGATGGATAACAAGCCCATCACAACGACGTAGCTCCCTATAGAAACAGCGACGGAGTGTCTTGTTCTTTTGACAGTCTTGCCAACATGATATGGAGATGGGACCAGACCTATTTGAAAGCCTATCAAACAAGCTTTTTATCAAGTGCTCATTGACCTCATTCGCACTCCGGACGGATGAGTTATGGCCTTCCCAATGAAGCACTATCGTGCTGCCGACGAACCGACTGTTGGATTTTGATGAGTATGCACTTTGAGACACATTTGTACCTACACTCAAATAAAACCATATACATGTGGAACCAAATGAGTTGTACCAAAAATCACTATGCACATGTAAAAATGAGCTCACCTTATCTTTAGCCTCCACGGGTATATCCATAGGTGTCATGTCCTCATCAGGGAAGATCTCTAACTTCTAGCAATCTTCACTTGAGTCCATCCCCGAAGCATGGGAAAGGCTGCAGGAGTACATCCGGGCCTGTCCTCATCGTGGAATGGAAGATTGGCTCATGCTCCAAAACTTCTACGAAGGCCTCACGGCCATGTCTAAGGGGCACATAGATGCCGTAGCTGGAGGTGCATTCCTCTCCCTCACCATCGCAGACGCAACCGCACTCATTGAGAAGATGGTGGCAAATCAAAGTTGGGGAGAAGGAAGAAAAACACAAAAAGGCACGCATACCATGAAAGAGACGGACTTGCTGGCCGCAAAAATAGACTTGCTGATGCAGAAGCTGGATGATCGTGCCACCAACCATACCATGAGCACCGTCCAGACCATGGACTCACACATGACGTGTGAGGTCTGTGGGAATGTTGGCCACGCGGGGAACAACTGCCCCGAAACCCAAGAAGAAGCTTCCTACATCAACAACGGGTTTCGCCAACCACAGCAAGGTAATAACGGGTGGAACAACCAGCACCGCCCGCAAGGTAATAATTTTAATTCAAATTTAATTCAAACCATCCTTCCTTGAGAGATCTCATTATAGGTCAAGCTAAGATCAATGAAAGTCCTACCAAAAAGTTGTCCTACAACGATAAAATGTTTGAAACTCTATCTTCTTCTGTTAAAAATCAAGCGAGTTTCAATAAAATGATAGAAACACAGATGGCTCAAATAGCTGCTTCTATCCCTGTCAACAATGCGGGAAAAATCCCGGGGCAACCCGAGACTTCTTTCGAGTTTATTCATGCAGCTGCTGAGCAATAAAGGAAGGATAGTCTTGCCAACGGACTATAAACGTTGAGCCCTTGCCAAAGGTTATCGGTAGTTATCTAAAAAAAATATATAAAAAATATATACATGCTATATATTTTAATAATGATCTGAAGGAGGCCCACACCATCATCCAAGCTTGGGGGAGGCGCCCCCACTCAGGTAGTGTACCTTATCCTTTTAAAAAATATTTTATATATATATTATAAAATTATTTTTCTTGCATTCAAAAAGAGTTTCTCTCTTTTTAGTTTTATAAAACTCTATTTTTAGTCCAAAATAAAGTTTCTCCAAAAATCCTATCATTTTCTAAAAATTTAGATTTTATTCTTTCCAAATCTTTTTTTAATAATTTTTGAAAACAAAAAGTTTCAAATAAATTTATGAAAAATCAAAATCTGGAGCAAGGTTTTGAAAGGAAGTCATTTGTAACCGGCTACCTAATGGGGGTAGCCGTTGGAGGGCACTGCCAAAAGGCGGGACAGAACCGGCCCCACCAAGGGACCGGCCGCCCCCAGGTGCAGCCGCACCCTGTACGAGGGCCTGGCACCTCGGTCTTTTGCCAACGGCTACCAGCCGTTGCAAGCAACGCTCCCCGCCTGCGATTAAGCCTATAAATACCAGCATCCCAGGATGGAGCTTCTCACCCCTCTCGCACTCACATTTTCCACTCCCTCCATCACTCTCTTGCTCCACCACTCTTCATTTACACAAAGCTCAAGTGCAAGAAAGCTCAACAAAAACCTTTTGCACTTCCACCACAAAGCAAGCTCAAGCTCTCGTGCCAAGCTCACTCACCATGAGTGGGATCGGGAATCGGGTTTCCGGCATGATCCGGATGGGTCGTCGGTCCCATCGGGGGTCGAGTCAAGACGTTCCCCCACATGAGGAGAACCAGCCCCAAGGGAGGAGGAGCCAAGAGGCCATGCCATTGATGAGGCCGATGCCACCTTCATCGACTTGGAGAACGAACGGGAGATGCAAGCATACAACCTCATCAAGGAACATGAGTTCCTACATTCACCGGCCTTTGACCCGATCCTTCTACATCAGATAGGTATGGATGTTGAATTTAATACCATTTTTGAGAATGTTGCCTAGAGTTGAGTTGCCCCTATTCATGAGCTTGGATCATGTCTTTTGACTATCCAAATTTGGGCACTTTGCAAATTATCGACTATGATATTTCTTTTCGCTGCTTTGGGAAAGAGCATAACCTTTACTAGAAGGATCTGGCTACTCGCTTAGGCTTTCATGAGCGATGCTCTGTTGATTTGAGGTTTTCTCTCTGGTTATCATCACCATACTTTTTGGCATTTGCTTTCTAGACAGAATTTCATTAGGAAATTCCAACCCAATGCCAACAACATCCAGCATCCCACTCTGAGGCTTATGCATAAATGGATTGTTATTTCCTTCTTCCCTAGAGATGATACGCACCATGCCTATGACATTGAGTTGAAGTTGCTTTATGCTGTGCCTAAGAAAATTAAGGTTACTCCTGTTTTTGACATTGTTAAGCATTGGCTGCATTCTTTCAAGACTTCCACACCCATCATGTGCACTTCACTCATCACTCGTCTTGCTGCTAGTGTTGATCCTCATGCGGCCAATACCATTGTTTACCTCTCTACTCCTCGCATCATGATCAATGAGTTTTATTTGACATAAGCCCATATTTTAAAGCGAGATGACACAGGAAAGAAAATAGTGTATTATTACCCGGGATATATAAACGAGATTTTGTTACCTAGCCTAGATCTCGCTTTATATACTTCCCCATCTCTCACCTTTGACCTCGTTGAGAGGGAAGAAGGATGCAGGAGTTCTGTTTCTTGTAGGAGATCACGGAGGAGAGGACAGGAGGAGGAACCAGCACAGCATGCTCAGTCGGCATAGCCTGCACAGCTTGCACCACCACCAATTATGCACACCAAGACACCAGGATGGAATAGTCCCCTGTCATGTCTACACCCAGATTCACCCCTGGGTATGGATTTGGCATGGGACATGTTCCTCACCCTCACGAGGCTGGAGGATCAGGATGGCAGCATTCGCATGAGGCTGGAGGATCAGGGTGGCAGCACACATGAGACAGGAAGATCAAGGCATCATGAGCATGCACACTTCTCAGATTCAGAAGGCATGCCACCTCCAGTTCACCCACAGCCGGTCACACTAGACGTCCTCAACACATGCATGGGAGGACTAGAGCTGCAGAACAGACAAATCCAAGTGTGGCAGAACCTCCTAAACCATATGGCCCACATGCATAATTATTGTCTAATAGACTCCTAATAATCATGAATGTGTTCCATGAGACTTAAAAGGTCTGTCGGGTAAATCCCGAATCATCCATAATTCTCCGAGCAGGATCAATCATTACAAAGAGACATTGCAGTATTACAACAGTTTTATACAAATAGTATACATCAGAGTAAACAGCAGAAGAGTTACAATAACATAAGTTTACAAACCTTTTAGTTTCAAATCTTACAAACCATAAATTTAAATATTACAAACCTTAGAAGTAGTGGAGTAGCGATAGATAACTTTATTACAATACCAGGTGATAAGCTCTGCCCAAAAGCTAGACATCCTACTCGTCGTCACTCTCTATAATGATTGTCATGCAGCAGGATGCGAAGCACTCCTGCCCATGGGACTCACCTACAACAAGGGTTCAACAAACCCTGAGTACAAAAGTACTCAACAAGACTGACCCGACGAAAGAGAGGGGTGAAGAATCAGAAGATGCAGGCTAGAGGGACAAGGTAAGGCTTGCAAGAGATAAGAATTTTTTTGTAGAAAAGCTCGACTGAAAGTAAAGTTGTCTTACTCTTACTCAAGATCACCAACCAACTTCATTCTTAAACCTGAAACATCATTCAAGTTGTTACTACGATGATGAACACCGATCGAGTCTTCTTCTTCGAGAAGCAACGGTGATTTGAATCCATTTATATACCCAGTGGGACCTAGATCTCGATATACATGAGGCTCCAACCAAAATGCATACCAGACCATACGATATATGTGAGGCTCCAACCAACACGTATACTGACCACACGATACATATGGGACTTTCGACCCACAGTGTATCGATATACATGGGACTCAAACCCATAGTATACCACACCATTGTATGTGGATTTTCTAGTTTCTCAATATCACCGATTCACCATCGAATGGGACCTAGGGCATCAACAAATGGAAACACTACAGAGGGACTCCATTTCCAATGCAAATTATCTGTCTGGACTCGATTTATTAATTATCATCATGTTTCCACAAACAAAGTCATTCTCATCTTTTTCATTCTTTTATTCTTTGAAAACCTAACTAAATAAGTAGGGCTAAGCATTACTATGCATTTTCCAACATCAGGTAACAAGGCGTTGGGAATATGCCCTAGAGCTAATCATGAGATGATGATATTCCGATTGTATCCATGATTAATAAAGTGTTCATTGAATATCCATTATAGACAACATGTATTGATTGGCAATTATGTGAATTGTTTGTGGAACTCAATTACTTGAATGGTTATTCTAAAGTTGTCCCTGGTCGGTGTTCTTGTGAGAACACACTTGAATATTAGACCAACACATGTATTAGTTTATGGCTATGTTTCACAAGTCATGGACATGGAGATGTCAAACTAATAATGTGGGCACATATGAGACATGTAGGCTGGACTGACCCGACATGAGAAAGTCTCTATTCACATCATATACGTTATGTCCTTAGAGCTGAGATTATGGTATGTACTCAAGATGTGAAACGGCCTACTTAGGGACTGTCAAACGCTACTCCATAACTGGATAGTTATAAAGTTGGTCTTCGGGTGGTCAGGAAGCATGCTATGAGACATAGACAATCAAGATGGAATTTGCCCCTCTCTACTTGAGAGAGATATCACTGGATCACTCAAGTGATTGGATCAACAAATGCATGGCCGTGCTCGGGTTAAGTGTTAACCCATGAGTTGAACCATATATCGAGTGGCAAAGGGAATAACTTGTATATGGTCATAGTGGTTCGTCTGATATGATCTTTGCTTGCATGTAGGAGTTGTCACGCCTTGCTAGAGGCCGCTGTCGACTATTGGGCGAGTAGGAGTACTCGGCCCATGTCAATGTGTGCGTGAACCCATAGGGTCACACGCTTAAGGGGCTGGAAGCCTAATTCGGGTTGGACCCGAATTAGACAAGGCTTAGGGTTACTAATGGGCCTCCAACTTGTGAGCTCATTGGGGATGCCTATATAAGCAAGGGGTAGGGTGCGCGGTGAGGGTTACACGCCTTGGACAGCCGCCGTCGCCCTCTCCACGCTCGTGCCTTCTACTCCTCGTGGACCTAGCAGTCCGGAGGCCCATTGCTTCTTCCTTGTATGTGTGGGATACCTCGGAGGTGCTGCATCTGGAGCACTGGGATGAACCGCGCGAGGGGATTGACGTGACGGATGACCACGCAACTGCACTGCCTGCTGCGACGCGTACGACTACGTCGAGTCGTCTTCCGCTGCATCCGCACGTCTAGTGGTAATCCCGTGACCTGTAACTAGCAGTAGATCCTGGTTTATGAGGCAAAAAAGTTTTGTTTTCTGGCTAGCGTAGCACCCTCATAACCCTACACAATGAATATGGAAAAAGATAGGTAATGCAATTGGTGGGTTATCATTCAACTCCTATTACTTAATGCAACATTTAATAACTGAAGCGATTAAACTTTTATAAAATAAGAGTAGGATTTGAATGCTTCCGGGGCTTGCCTTGGTATTCGGGGTAGATGGTCTCAAACTCTGGATCAACCCCCAACTCCTGAGTCTGCTCTTCCTTGGGATCTGGTGCGACAACGTTAAACTCTCCATTAACGGAAACTATATGATAAAATGATATGCTTCAACATGATGTAATAGTAAACATGATGCTCGATGGATGCATGATCAGATTAAGGGCTTGAGTACAACTTTCCTTCACGATAAAGTTGCAAGCCAACAAAAACTTACTAAGTTCATTAGGGTTAACTATGTCATTAAAGAAATTCATTAGGCACATGAAATAACATTGATTAAACCTTAATGACATGATCCAGGTAAGCGCAAACAATTAATTAAAGTGCCAAGGGTCATTAAGGTTAATAACCCGAGGTCATCAATCAATCCCAAAGTCAAACAAATCCTATAATGATTAAACTTAAATAAAGGGATTAATTAATTATTTAAAAGCATAGTTTAAGGGAATAAAATTAAAGTTGTCTAATTGAGCTCAAAATTTTATTTTGAAAAGATCTTGACCGGCGATTACTCACCAGCGGTGAGGTCTCCGGTGATGGGTTTGGCCCTACGTGCTCTGCTCGACAAGGAGAACAAGCTAGGCGAGCTAATGAAGCGACGGAGCGACGGCAGCACCCACGCCGACGGCCATGGCTGCACGGCGGAGCTCCGATGCGGTGGCACGGCTCACCGGAGGCTTCTCCAGTGACGGCTAGCGCACGGGCATGTGCAAGACATCAATGCAAATACATTGGGCCAGAAGATGAAGCTGCTACTGGCCCCTAGCTCAGACGGCTACGCGCGCGGCGGCGCTGGCAAGACCGTGCCGACGGCGAGTCACGGCGGCCAGACACTACAGTGCGGCAAAGATGAAATTGAGGGCAAGGGCAGGCGCAAGAGCTCACCGCGGGTCTGGTGCGCACGCTATCGGGCTCGGTGATGAACGGAGACGAGCTACAGACGGCGGCGGTGCTCTGGCGGCAAGGACAGTGCTCCGGCGTGTCCTGACCACCAGAGCGCGAACCAAGGTGCGCATGAGGAGCAGGATAGCATAGAGAACATGATAGAGGGGTCAATGAAGATAAATAACCGACCCTGGCGGCGGTCGATGGTGACGATTCCACGGCGGCTCAGCGACTAGCCGCGAGGAAGACGACGAAGGCCTGGGCGATGTAAGCAACGAAAGGCAATGCGAGATGGTTCAGGAGAAGCGCAAGGGCATTGCGGAGCTTCTAGCAAGAGCAAGCGGGCGACAATGGAGCGACGGTGGTGAATTTTGTCGGCGGAGGATGATCGTCGGCGATGGCGGCAGGGAAGGAAAAGAAGGGAAACGGCAGTGGCCGGCCATATATATAGGCCAACGGTGATGCACGGACGGGCAACACGACTACGATGAAGTTTCGAGCATCCTGGGGCGAGCTGGCGGCCGTGGCAGGGCGGTATGGCGCTGGTGGACGGCAGCGCGGTGTGAAAAGTCGGCGATGGCGGCTACCCATAGGTCTTGGCACTGTAGCAGTTAAAGCCATTTTGAAAGTTTGCAAATTACTCTAGAATTTACATAGGAACTTGAAAATATCCAAAAATATCATTTGCATAACTTTTCAAGAGCTATATTTTTCATTTAACAAACATTTTTGAATTCTGCTTAGTTTTTGAAATATGAATTGAAATTCAAAAGGGCAATAATACCCTAGAAACAAATATTTAAAATTACTTTTGATTTTTCAATAAAACCTAGAAATCTTCAAAACTATAAAATGTTCAAATTTTCAAACCAAACATTTTTCATATATAAAGTTTTCCCAAATTATGCATAATTTTTGAATTATTGTTTTAAAATCAAAAGAGGACAAATGCTAAAAAACTGTATTTTCAAATTTATTTGAAATTCTTTTTAAAAACTTGAAAAACTTTGAATACCAAACTTGTAGATCTTGTCAAGATCTACAAACCATATTTTGAGAGTATATCAAAATTCTTTATAGATTTTGAAATATGAAAAAAGGGGTAAAATAGGTTTTTAAAAAATTAGGGTTTTCAGAAGCGAAAACAAACTCGATTTGGTTTCTAATTTAATTGGTTGGTCATTAGTGATCACAACCATCATCCAAGGACATTTTTATGTCAATGACCCAATAGTACCCTTGGTTGACCAAGTTGACTCTTGAAAAATATTTTATAGCTTTCCAATTTAAATCTAAATTTGAATTGCAAGGCTTGGGAATAAGCTTTGAAATCCAAATTCAACTTCAAATATGGAAATTATTTTTAGGGGTTGCACTTAGATGCATATACTATGCTTGACACTAGTGTAAACACGGTTTACACCTCAAGTACATAGAATATAAACTAAGTATTTTGGATGACATTCAAAAGTAGGGTTTTATAATTTTATGTCACATAACATTTCAGAAACACAAACAACCTATGAAATGTAAATTTGTTTTAGTTGATGCACATTAAGGTTGACTTAAACATGAATACTTTGCAATGCATATGATGACATGGCATGTTTTAGTTAATATAACACCAGGGGTGTTACACCAAGGTACGCTCAATGCTCACATTCAGACCTCCACTCAGTGGCACGAGCAGTACCAGGAGCACTTCGTGGACCTCAAAGATGCGAACCGGCGACGGCACGAGGCACAGATGGCCTTTCTTCAGTCTATGGGACAATTCCCTGGACCACAGCCTTGAGCTAGCTTGGGGGAGGGGACCCCATGGAGGTAACATGTATCCTTAAAATTCTTGCACTTTATTTTTTAGCATTTCAATTTCATAATTTTATCTTTCAAAAAAATTCACTCCTATGTGTGTTTGTATATGTTAGTTTCTCTTGTGTTGAAATGATAAATAGTTGCTCTGTCTATAATTCATTTGTGCCTAAGTTATAACTTAGTGTTCCTCAAGATTTAAGCTAAAAAATGTCTCATTCTGAGAACTTGAAATTATGTGGGTTGCAATTGCATGATCCTTTTCTAAGTTGTTGTGAGATATGAGATAGTAAAATAGACTTTGCTATGACTTTGTTCTACGAGAAACTTGACATCTGGAGTTTTAAATTCAAAAACCAAAAGTTTCTCAATGATTATGAAATACCTACCAAGGCCATATGACATGCTCTACTTTTTATAAACCCTTAGTCATATGCTCCTTGCGGAACTTTGAGTTGAGTTAAATCCCTGTGACTTAATTGAGATTATGGTCATACGCCCATGATTGAGATTCATATGAACCCACCAAATAAAGAGGACTCTCATCCTGGGAGTTGCGCACAACATGCACCCTTCCATCCACAAAATATGCCAACTCTTGCCCTGAGAGTTGCGCCCTAGTTTTCACAAAATAAAAATGTCGACTCTCACCCTGAAAGCCACGCATTTCTCATACAGAAATATCACTCCTTGCATTCGCCATCATGACATCTCTCCATCAGCTTTCATATGTCAAATAAAAGATATGGGCTATGCTAAAAACAAAGAGAAAGAGCCAAGGGGCATGAGAAAATAAACAGGAAAGAAAAATCAAATACCCGTTCAAAAAAATGTGATGTTTCTATAGCCATATATTTCCAAAGAGTTTTTGTTCCATCCAATAAAAGAGAGTCATGATGCATGGAGTGCCAAAAATTAGAGATAGGTTTCCACCTTACTCATATTCCACACACTTGCACGTCTCAATCAAGGTGTATGACTTGTATCTCCTTGTGGTCCGGTCTTTGACTCAGCAATACAGGTGATGTAAGTATTCCCACCTTTATACCTACCCAAAACTCCTCTCTCAGCCTTAGTGGTAGGATATAAAGGCAACACTACAATGCCTTTGGTGAGGTAATCATACACATTGAGCGATTGAGAGAATCATCTAAGGAACTTGTTTTATTTTGCAAAAATTCATAAAACCTTCGGATAGACAGTCTATCAAAGAATGACTGAATGGTGAGTCTGTTACAACCATTTTGTCTTGCAACCACCCAAGAACTTGGAGAAGCTACAAGCCCCATGAGAAATAAAGGTAAAGAGTGGATAGAATGCCAACTTATTTAAATTGCAAATAAATGCTTTGTTATAGGCATGGCACTTATGAATTATATCAGCATAGTAGCAACTCCTGATCAACAACCATACTTAGCTATTTTCTTGGGACGAGCAAAGGTTATGCTTGGGGGTTTTGTTGGCGGTCCTTATGGAACATTTCTGAGCTGCCAACTTAGACTAAAAAGAGGAAAGACAAACATATTCTAGCACATATGCTTTTACTAACTAACAAAGTTCCACTTGTACCCCTAGTATTTATGTTTTATAGGTTTTATGGTGTAACAAGTGGAAATACACAACATCACGAACAAAGCGCAAAAGCCAAAAGACGTATTCAGAAAATGTGCAAACAAGAATAAAGAAGAAGCCCACCTTCGGTGCATACCTGGGCCGGATCGTAATCGTAGGAGAGGTCCAGGCCTAGGGAACAACCGACCACCCGAAGGCGGTGGCTAGATGGGCCAGCTAGGGGTTCGATCGCCCCCAGGTGCAGCCGCCCCCTAGTACGGCTCCTGGGCCCAATCTTCGAAGGCGGTGCTCTAGGCGGTTCCCCAAGGGCGGTTTCACCTCCTTCCATACCTGGAGACGCTCGAACCATCCTAGTTTAGCTATAAATGGAGAAGCTCCACCATTTCTCAGCACACATCATTTTGGAGTCATTCACCTCACACCTCTCACTTGTATCTTTAGAATAGTTCTAGTAGTTTGTGAGCAAGGCAAAAGCTATCAAGGAGAGCTTGTCTCCTTGGAAGAAAGGATCTTCTTGGTATGAATATAATTCGATCTTCTTCCATGAGCAAGTTCTTATCATACTTGTATGATCATTCATATGAACTAGAGTATAGTTATGATCATGTTATGAGCATAATATATGAACTAATATATAGTTTATATATCATGTTCTTGACTTCTTCATCATCGTTCTTCATTGTTCATCGAATTAGTATGAATAGAGGAAGAACTGGGGATGAGGTGATGGTTCATCGTGCCTTCTTGGTTGCTCTTAACCTAGCCTGTCAATCTGAAGGGTTGGGGTCTGTGGGGGTTAGGAGTTGTTTCTAAGTACGCAAACACGGTGTTCGGGTATGCGGAGATCGGCGGATATGTCGGTATCCCACGGGCAGAAGGGTAGGTGGGCAGGTGGTGACAGCCCTGTGCATCCCAAGCACTCCCCCACGTTCGGATATTGAGTAGGAGTTCATAAAGTCTCTATCGGCTGTCAGACAGCTGCGGGGATCTCCCTATCATCCCAGACTTAGTTCTGATGCTAGACATACTAGTTAGATATTTTGCTAATAGTTCTTTGCATAGTTATATATGACCCATGCCTGCTCTGTTTAGTTATATTCTTTTATTCTTTACTTTTACCTTTTATCCTTTAGGTTGACCCCGATGTGTGTCCACTATCTTGAATATCATGTCTTATTCCTGTTTACTCTATGTCTACCATTGCACTTAATAAGTGATGATGTTTACAATACGCTTGATGCATATTGCCCTCCTACGGGAAATTATAAATACGACACCCTTGAATACTCACGGGTTGAAATGCTACAATGATAGTTCTATGAGCTTGCAGATTTATTCTTATTTCTTACTAAGCTATCGATTGGCATACCTAAGTACCGTTACTTAAGGATTGTAATTCTTGTGGACCCCACGGCACCGTGCCACAGTTTTGCATATCGTAAGTAATGATGGTTAGGAAGGCCAATCCGGCACTTCTAACTGTTATTACCAGACTGCATTGCCTAGGCCGGCGCCATTAAGGGCCAAGGGTTACCTTTCTGAAGTAATAGTGGTTAGGAATGTCAACACACGTTTCTAAGTATTATTATTAAGGATGGATTTCTAGTCTATCTTTAGTAGTAATGCTAAGAAACGCCAACATTGCTTCATATTTTTTGGAGTTCGTATGAATTAGTTATGAATTTCTGAAGGTTTAATCATATTCTAAAAAAGAAAAGGGAGAGATAAATTCTAGCAGTGACATGTGGCATGATCTAATTGGCCGACAGCAGTCCAACAGATGACAGTTGGGTCCAGGACGTGCAGTCAATGACAGGTGAGACCGTCAATAGTCAACATGACCAGTCAATGGTCAACGTGGACCAGGCCTCGACTGGGCTCTGGCGGGCCTGGGTTGGTCCGGATATGGGCCTGATTAGTGCGGCCTGGCCCGGACACATGTCGGGTACATGGGCTTGCCATGTGGCTGACTGGGCTCCAAATGGGCTAGGTCTACAGGCTTGGGCTCCGTGAGTCTGGTCCACGGTGTACCGTGGGCGCTGAGTCTATGTGCCCTCCTGCGATTGGTCCAGCTTGGACATGGTGCACCCAGTCCACGGGAGCAGGGGAAGTTTTCCCCTTCCCTTCTCTCGTGCATGTGCGGCTGGCACGGCCGGCCCTCGCCGGCGGTGAGTAGCGCGGAGGCTCCATGAGGCTAAGGTTCGGCGAGAGCTATGGCTAGCACCACGGTGGAGGAGGGCGAGCATGTTAGTGGCGGCGCAGCGAGGTAGCGGTGCTCCGGGTGGCCGGCTCGTGGGTAGTGGGCTGTGGGGCATCATGGTGCCATGACGGGGACTTAGGTGTGCACTATGGCTTCACGGAGGCGTGGCGAAGGTGGTTGCGAGGGCCAAGTAGGCTCGCGAGGTCTTGGCTCACCGATGCATGCGTTACGGCGGTGGCCCATGGCGAGGCTACGATAGCGGGGCACTGTGGCGCATCGGGGGTGGCTTAGGCGTGCGCATCTCCTTCCTCTTCTCTTCTTCTCAGGGCAAGCAGGAAGGTAGGGCAAGGCGCGAGTAATGGTTGGCCACCAGGAATGGTGGTTGGAGCTCGGGGAGAACCTAGCGGCTCGGCGTCCTCCTTTTTATAGTGCCAACGGCCATGGTTTAGAGCAGGGGCGATACGGACGATGCAAGATGAGCAAGGCACGATCGAGCAGTTGAGGCGCGTTCGAGCTAGGGTTCGGGGAGTCACGGGTGCGCGCGGCGGCGGTAGCTCCACTTCATGATTCCCTGGCCATGTCGTCATGGCCGAGTCCACCAGCGTGCAGCGGCAGTGGGGCAGGGGCGAGCCAGGGAGTTGGTAGGATTTTGGGCGGTGGAGCAGCAGCGTGGCTCGCATCCGCACGTCCTGTGGTTCACGGGCAATGGCGAACGGCATGGATCGGCCGTTGCCATTTTTGGTGTGGCGGATGGGACGGCGAGGTGAGCAAAAGTGGAAAAAGAAGAAGCTGACAAGCGAGGCTCTGTCGTCAGCGAGGGCGTGCGAGTGGGCGCACGGGCGAACAGCCGAGCTGGGCCAGTTGGCCTGGTGGGCGGCGAGCGGGGTAGGCAGGCCAGCACGGCTGTGGGCTAGCTGAGCTACGGAGGCAGCAGGCAGACGCGGGGCCTTAGCAGGCTGAGCGGGCCGGTGCGCGTGTGGGGGAGGCAGGCTGGCCTGGCGGCGGCCGAGGTGGGCCGCTCGGTCTGCTAGCTGCATTGGGCTGCTTCTCCTTTTCCATTTCCTATTCCTTTTCCTTTCCCTTTTCTATTTCTTCCTCTTAAACACTAAACTATGTTATGGTTATGTTAGTGCCTTGAGGTTAATGACCATGGTACAACCTCATGCTAGGTCTACTAGGGTCTCATGGTGCATGTTGGAAGCCATGTCCAAGGTTAGTCTACATATATATATGATATAAAGTTTATTTAATTTTATTAAACATCACACAAAATCAAATAAGAAGCAAATCAAACCTTGTAATTAAATTGCAAATGCATTTCTATCATTTGGTGCTACTAGTGCAACAACTAGTGGGTTTCCTACATGACACTCACAAATCATGGGTTATTTAAGAAAATTTTTTGTTGGTTGTGATTTTCAATGTTGTAATTTTTAGGGATGTTACATAGAGCCCCATGTTTATTTGAACGAGGACGAGATCATGAAGCATGCACTGTCAAGGGCCAAAAGCCCCCTAGAAGGCGAGTACACCATTGTCAAGAACATTTGCCACCATCACAAACTGGCGAGGAACTAGGGCTGGAAGTAGAGTACTGAAGGGATCCTTTGGAGGGACCAGTGGAAGCGTTGGATTTCGTTCATGCCTGTTGGCACCCTCGTTTCATGTGACAAACTTATTATATAGATGATGCCATGGTTATTATGTATGTCTGAACTCGTAACATTGCTGTAATCCAAATTTATATCTCCCTTTGTTTCTGAATAGTACATAGATTTCTGGAGTAGTCTAAGTCAAACCCAGACGGGAAGGGGACTGCACCCCCCACTTTTGAATTAAAAGATGATGCAGGCTCAAACCTGGGTCCCTGGACTGAGGCAAGCTCCAGTTTCCAGTCGCCCAATGTTTGTGTCAAATTAGTATCTTAGAATTAAAATAAAACATTTTGCTCCGTTGCGCCTCTGGATTGCTAGGTCCATGAGGGGCAGAAGGCGTGAGCATGGGGTGGGCAACGACGTGGAATAGATCAAACGAGGTTTTTCTGCCTCTCCCCTACCCCTTGCTTATATAGGCGTTCCTACATGACCCCGACCTGGAGGCCCATCAGGAAACCCTAAGACCTGTCTAACTCAGGTCCAACCCGAATTAGGCTTACAGCCCTTAGGCGTGCGACCCTATGGGTTCACGCATGCATAGACATGGCCGAGTACTCCTACTCGCCCAATAGTTGATAGCGGCCTCTAGCAAGCCGTGAAACTACTATACACACATAAAGATCATATCAGACAAACCACTATGACCACGTACAAATTATTCCCTTTTCACACGATATATGGTTCAACTCCTGGTTAACACTTAACACAAGCACGACCATGCATTTGTTGATCCAATCACTTGAGTGATCTAGTGATATCTCTCTCATGCAGAAAGACGAAAATTCCATCTTGACTGTCTATGTCTCACAACATGCTTTCCGACCACCCAAAGACCACCTTTATAACTACCTTGTTATAGAACAACGTTTGACAGTCCCTAAGTAGGTCGTTTCACATTTTGAGTACATACCACAATCTTAGGTCTAAGGACACAATGTACATGATGTGAATAGAGACTTTCTCAAGTTGGGTCAGTCCAGCCTACATGTCTCATATGTGCCCACATTATTAGTTCGACATCTCTATGTCCATGACTTATGAAACATAGCCATTAACTAATACATCTGCTAGTCTAATATTCAAGTATGTTCACACAAGATGCCAACGAGGGACAACTTTAGACTAACCATTCAAGTAAATGAGTATAATAAACAATTCACATAATTACCAATCAATACAAGTTGTCTATAATGGATATTCAATGAACACTTAATACATGTCATGGATACAATCAGAATATCATCATCTCTATGATTACCTCTAGGGCATATTCCCAACAGTGCTCCCTCTGGCGGTGCTCCTGGAAGTGGTTGTGGCGGCCTTGGAGGACGAAGCGTCCATGGACACGACCATAGTCCTTGCTCCAATTCAACCAATCCTTGGTTGATCTCCTTTAATTCATGCATGCTTAGCTTGGATCTGTTGCTTTCTGGAGGAGACATGAGAAGCACGAAGGTGAAAGAGGCACAAGAGAAAGACTGATATGCCAATGCATTGCTCGCGTCCCCAGCCATGGGCACGGAGGAGGAGCAGAGCAGAGGTGATGGTGAGAGGGCGGACTAGAGGCGCCACGCTACTTCATCGATTGGCTGAGCAGAGACATCGCAGCCTAGCCACGGTGGGGTGGAGGAGGTCATTGGGTGCCCACCAGGTGTTCGACAAAATTTCTCAAAGGAGGTAAACTTACCAAATCAGAGAAGAGGTGACTATATCAAAACAAAGCAAGCAACCAAACATGTCCTAGATCGAGCAAGGCTAACATAGTGCAGACAACCAAATAAGTAGAGGTTGGCTTACTAGAAGCAAGCTAAGTCTAGCCTGGCTTAGTTTTGCTAGCCTGGCTGTTGTAGGAAAGAAACCAAATACACCCGTAGTTGCTTCTTTCATCGAGCCTAGCACGCCTCATGATTCCTTTTCCATGCCCGTGCTTTTACCTTCTTCTATGCCTAAGTTAATGTCGATCCAAAGGAAGCCATTTAGATCTAAGTTAAGGAAGAAAGTGAATTTAAGCAAGAGAGGGATATGATAGATATAAGAGCATCTCCAAAAGTTTATCAAATTTTACTTGGCAAATCTAGTGTTTTGCCAACTCATAAAACAATATGAGTAAAAAAGAGTCCATCTCCAAGAATATGGCATAATTCACATCCCAAAGTTAAAATAAGACCCACAAGTGCAATGCGAGGAGGGCGACACCAACGCGAGGAGAGCAATGCGCGCGCATATATATATATGCACGCTCAGCCTCGATATATGCCAAGTTGCTATTTTTGGCAAGTTAATGTGGCAATCTATTGGGGGCTGATTTTGTTGTTTTATTAGAATTCTAAGAATGTCAAGTTGTTTGGCAAACTCTTAGAGATGCTGCAAAGCTCGGTCTTGAACTCGTATGCGATCTCAAAGCATCTCCAACAGATGGAGAAAAAATGAACCCCAAAACTAATTATTGGGGGATCTACAATATTGTTTTGGGGTTGTGAAAGGCTTCATCTCCAACAGAAGGACAAAATCTGACCTAATATCTACTCTTACATGTAGGCCCAACTTGTCATTCTTAAAGCATCCACCCACCCGTTCGTTCACCCACCCAACGGTTTCTTCCTTGTTCGTCGTCGGTCGTCGCACAACGTCGCATCCCCAGTCTCCGCAGACCCGCACGGGTCCTTTCTCCCCCACACGGTCAGGTCGAGCCCTAGTCCTAGGCGGCGCCGACAAGCGGGCTGGGGCCATCCCCGCCGTCCGAAGACTCCTCCGTAGCTATAGCCGCCGGGGGTCGGCGCCCCCATGGCACGACGGGCAGGGCAACTTGGATTCAGCACACTAGTCCTTGGCGGCGCGGGCAAGCGGGCCAGGGCCATCCTTGCGTTGTCCACGCCGTCTAACGTCTCCTCCGCCGCTGTAGTGCCGGTCCCGGGCCGTGCATGTCCAGGGGCGCTAGATCCGCTCGAGCAAGGACGTCAGGCTTCTCTCTGCAGACGCCGGCAAAGGTCAGTGCTGCGCTAGTGGAGGATCGACGGAGGTTGGTCTTAGAACTTCATTCGTGCCAAAGTTTCAACAACGCGGGGTGGTTTGCGGGAGGGTCGTTTCCCTTTTCTTTGCGGGGACCGGTTTTGAGAGGGATGAGAAAATTTTTTTCTCATTGGGGATTGGATTGAGAGACAGTTGGAGCTTCCTAATAATATCTCAAATTGCAGTTTTTTCTCGCTAGGGGTGTGGATTGAGGTTGGAGATGCTCTTAGTACATTTTGTGTCGTTGAGGACCCACATGAGAAAACGCGCATTTTTTCTTAAAAAAAAAATACGGGAGCCGCCTGCACGCCTCTCCACACGCCCTCTTCTCCTCGGATCCTCCACCGTAATCTCCCGGCGACGCCGCCGCCATGTCTTCCCAGTCTTTTGGAGGTCCAGCGATCCATCATCCCCGCCCCAGTTACCACCCGTACACCTTTCAGCATGACCCTTCTCCGCTCCACTCCAATTCCCGCCGTCGCCGCCGCGACGATGACGACCCCTATCAACCCTATGTGCCTCTGCCCCGCGCGCACTCCTACGGAGCCACCGCCGTCGTCACCGGCACCGTTCTGCCCCGGAATCCACTCGTGCTATCACACCTCCAAGAGTGCATCGTTCCGCCTCTCCCTCAACCTCACCCGGCCGCGGGTCCACCCCCCACGAAGCGGACCCGCCGCGCGCCAGACAGTCGATGGGATCCGCCGATGCCAACGCTGCAGCCGGATAGGCCTCGGGATGTAGGAGCTGCCGCTGGGGCGTTGCTTTCGCGGGACGAGATCGAGAGGCTGTCTCCATCAAGGAGGGACGGTATTGATTCCGCGCACGAGGCCAGGCTGCGTGCCTCCTACTGCGCCTACCTTGGCTGCCTCGGCATCCGGCTCGGACTGTAAGTTTTCTCTATCTTTTAATCGGTTTTGGTGATTTTCGGGCTGTAAGTTCTCTGTACCGTTTAATCGGTTTTGGTGTTTGTTTATTGAACTGTTTTCTTGCCAATCTTGTTGCTTATGTTTGGTGCAGGCCGCAGACAACAATTGCGACGGCTGTGGTGTTCTGCCATCGGTTCTTCTTCCACAGATCTCATGCCTGCCATGATAGATTTGTTAGTTGTCTAGTCTTCCACAAGAATTTGCTAGCTGTGCAACTTAATTCTGTTAGGTGGCCATCAGATCAATTTATTTCAACTCCGATGAATAAGTTGAAACTGTATCTAGACACCATCCAAAGCACATTTAGATTGGAAAACCCCAACATTTGTTTTTTTTAAAAAAATATATATGCAATCTGCAACACTGTCTATTCTGAAATGTTGCAATCTGCAACACTGTCTATTCTGAAATGTCTAGCACATCCCACCACATGATGACATAATCTGAGTATACTCGACTTTAGCCTTGTTAGGTATATTCTCTTGCTCATGGTGCTAACCCAACACTATTTCATGTTCATGTGGATCTTGTAACTTGGTACATGAAGGCTTTTGTAATGTATGCCTTTCTGGCTAATGTCCCATACGTGTGTTCTCTTAAAGATACTGTTGTCTAGGAATGCACATTTGATTTGATTTAACTTGCTCTTCATTACCACAATATAAAGTATATGTGGAATGTTGATTTCTGCTGTTATACACTTATATCTTATTATGTTCAATCTGATTTTGTAATTTTCATGACGACCAAAGTTTCTTTAAACTTTGCAGTTGGTTGCGACCGCAGCCTTGTTCTTGGCAACAAAGTCAGAAGAAACAGCATGCCTTTTGAATACTGTTCTTAGGGCTTCATGTGAGATTTCTCAAAATCAAGAATTCAATCTGCTTCCTTACATGCTATGTGGTGTAAGTATACTTTATTGATGTACTTCAGTGTTGTGTTTAGTGTGTTCTTTTGTTCTAAACTAAACAGTCAAGAGCTCTATAAAGAACTTCCATTTGCTAATAGTTTGCATCTTTCTCTTTCTTCAGCAGGACTGGTTTGAACAGTACAGAGAGAGTGTAATACAGGCAGAGCAAATGATACTTACAACACTTGATTTTGAACTTGAAGTAGCACACCCATATGCTGCCCTATCCTCTGCTTTGGGCAAACTGGGACTCTCCCATACTGTTCTATTTAATGTGGCTTGGAATCTGATCAATGAAGGGTAAGTATTTCTATTCCTTAATAAGGCATTGGTTGATCATTACTTACTAATGTATTTCCTTTTCTTATAGTATTATAGAAAACAGCCAAGTTATCTTGTAAAAGTTTCACTCTACAAGTGGACACCATGAGAATTTTGATACACACCAGCTTTGCCATATTGCAATTCCACTGTTTGGATAGCTACTCTAAAAACTGTACATGGGCAATATATGGCGTCCGGGGCGCCTCCGTGTTCCGTGTCCTCTTAGTAAAATTTAAAACTGAAAAATGCATATTTTAAAAGAAGAACGCAAACGAATACTTAAATTAGTATGGTGTATTTAGTACCACAAATTTTTTACTCTTCTGACCAGTGACAACTCACTAGCACTATGGTCAAATAATATTGAGCATATTTCATGGTCATTCATTGTCTTAGATACCGTACAGGTTGAATTAATGTGTTTAGACATGGCATGAGTTTAGGCCCGGTTGAGCCGGTGGATATTTCAGCAATTTCAGCTGATACAATAGTATTTTGTGAGAGAAAATAAGCCGAAATAAGACCAACTGAACATGGCCTTAAGTTGAATATGAAGCGTTTTCATCAACAACAACAACATAGCCTTTTGTCCCAAGCAAGTTGGGGTAGGCTAGAGATGAAACCCAAAAGAGACCAGAAAACAAAGGACACATAGAGGGTACAAGAAAAAAGGATTACGGTTCAGCCACGTTAATTGCTAGTCTCCAAGCGCTCCTATCCATAGCTAAATTCTTAGGGATATTCCACTCCTTAAGGTCTTTCTTAACCGACTCGTTCCAAGTCAGTTTAGGTCGATCTCTACCGTTCTTTACATTATCGACCCGCTTTAGAACCCCACTATGCACCGGCGCCTCAGGTGGCCTCCGTTGGACATGGCCAAACCATCTCAAACGGTGTTGAATCAATTTCTCCTCAATTGGTGCCACTTCAACCCTATCCCGAATATCGTCGTTCCGGACCCTATCCCTCCTTGTGTGCCCACAACACCATCGCAACATACGCATCTCTGCTACACTCAATTGCTGGATATGTCGCCTTTTTGTAGGCCAACATTCAGCACCGTATAGTATTGCCGGACGAATCGCTGTCCTATAAAACTTACCTTTTAACTTCTGAGGCACCCTTTTGTCACAGAGGACGCCTGAAGCTTGACGCCATTTCAACCAACCGGCTGAAATTCTATGCCTAACATCTTCATCGATGTCGCCATCCTTCTGTAGCATCGATCCTAAATACTAAAAAGTATCCTTCTTGGCCATCACTTGTCCATCAAGACTAACTCCCTCCTCATTCCTAGTCGTGCTAAAGTCGCACCTCATGTACTCGGTCTTTGTCCTACTGAGTCTAAACCCTTTCGACTCTAACGTGTGCCTTAATGGTTCTAACTTTCTATTAACCCCTGCCCTTGTCTCGTCAACTAGCACCACATCATCAGCAAAGAGCATACACCAAGGGATATCACCTTGTATGTCCCTTGTGACCTTATCCATCACCAAAGCAAATAAATAAGGGCTCAATGCTAACCCTTGATGTAGCCCTATTTTAATTGGAAAGTCACTGGTCTCGCCATCACATGTTCGGACACCCGTCACCACATCCCTGTACACATCCTTGATGAGGGTGATGTACTTAGTTGGGACTTTGTGCTTTTCAAGGCCCACCACATGACATTTCTCGGTACTTTGTCATATGCCTTCTCGAGGTCCATAAAGACCATGTGCAAGTCCTTCTTCTGCTCCCTATATCTCTCCATCTACTGTCGTAATAAGAAAATCGCCTCCATGGTCGACCTACCAAGCATAAACCCAAATTGGTTTGGGTAACACTTGTCACTTTTCTTAGGCGATGCTCGATAACCCTCTCCCAGAGCTTCATCGTATGGCTTATCAACTTAATCCCACGGTAATTAGTACAACTTTGAACATCTCCTTGTTCTTGAAGATCGGTACTAATATACTTCTCCATTCTTCAGGCATCTTGTTTGACCAAAAAATGAGGTTAAAAAGCTTAGTTAACCATACTATCGCTCTGGCACATAGGCATCTCCACACTTCGATGGGGATACCATCAGGGCCCCTTGCTTTACCTCCCTTCATCCTCTTCAAAGCCTCCTCGATCTCTGCCTCGTGAGTTCTCCTCACGAAGCGTCTGTTGATATCGTCAAATGAGTCATCCAACTCCATGGTAGAACCCTCGTCATTCTCCCCATTAAACAACTTGTCAAAGTACTCTCTCCATCTGTCCTTGATCTTCTTATTCCTCACCAAAAGTCGATCTGTCCCATCCTTGATGCATTAGATTTAGTTGATATCCCTTGTCTTCCTCTCGCGGATCCTAGCCATCCTATAAATGTCCTTCTCCCCTTCCATCGTGCCTAGCCGCTGGTAAAGGTCATCATACGCCTGACCTTTTGCTACACTCACCGCTCGTTTTGCAGCCCTCTTCGCTATTTTATAGCCCTCAATGTTGGCTGCACTCTTGTCATGGTGGAGGCGCTTGAACCACTCCTTCTCCCTAATAGCCCTTTGCACCTCATCATTCCACCACCAGGTGTCTTTCACTTCCTGTTTGCCTCCCCTACTCACTTCAAACACATCTGAAGCCACCTTCCGAACACATGTCGCCATATTTAGCCACATGTCATTTGCATCTTCTCCTTTTTCCCACGGCCCCTCGCCTAGCACCCTCTCCTTAAATGTTTGCACTACTTCCCCTTTAAGCTTCCACCATTTTGTTCCCGCAATCTTGGCCCGATTGTCCCGGTGGACACGTATCCGAAAGCGAAAATCCGCCACCACAAGCTTGTGTTGAGGGACAACACACTCCCCAGGTAACACCTTACAATCTAAGCAAGCACGTCTATCCCCCCTCCTTGCAAAGATAAAGTCGATCTGGCTCAGGTGTTGCCATTTTTTTAGTATCCGTATATGAGTTAGAGCAGTGTGTCCATGTTAGAGTCACATAAGTTTCGATCTAAGATGAATTAACAATGACATGAACATCGTATTAGTCCCTAATTATCTTATCGGCCAAACACAATTTAGAGTGAGTCTAAACCAAACTAGAACTCATGACCCAAACGTAGAATAAATCGTCGTAAGTTGTCTACCTGACTGTATGACAATCAATATATCCCGTTGCAATGAACAGGCCTGTTTTGCTAGTGGGTCTTTAATGTTTTGCTAGTGGGTCTTTAAATATTATATCTTTCAAATATTTAGATGACACTGCACCATATAGTTTTTAAGCGTCGTTTGACTATAATGTGAGATCAAATTATTTTCAAGAATATAATATCTGTGATGTTCACTCCACTTGTCACAGAATAAGTGGCTATGAATATCTTCAACTCTTTTAACTAACACAGAGTAACTAGTTACTTGTGTTTTGCTCAATTTCTGTCAGTGCCAGTTGCATTATTTTCTTATTGGTGTTGGCGTGTATGAAAATATGTATGGAACTTCTTGCGAAACTCAATGAAGTTGTGTAATAGATTTTCTGGATTTGGTCTCTTCATCAACACTTTATAATTCATACAATTGGTTTGTCTATCCTGATGTATCTGTACCTTTCATGATTAATAAAAAGTATGTTTTCCACTGTGGAGATTTATCCAACTGCAGTCATAATATTAATTAATTTATTAATTCCTGAGTTCTCTTTCTTACTATGCTCTACGTTCCATTGTGATGTGAATCTTGGACTTGACAGAACAACGAATTGACCTACAAAAGACGACACTGCTCTCATTGAAATCTTTCATGGGGATGTTGCTCTTTTGGTGGTGCAGGTATTGTAGTAAATGAAGTTGCAAATAAAGTGGATTATTATTATTAGGGGAGATGCATATTAAGAAATTGCCTTCATGTCAAATCATAGAAGGTGTTCAGGAGCAAACTGAAAAAGCTAGGGAAAAGTGAGAAAAAATTTGGATTCAAATTTGCTAAGCTTGCATGTCATATGCATCCTAATTTTTTGCAACATTCATCTTCAGGGGAACTTCATCTGATATGTAATTCCATTTTTTGTGATGTGATTACAAAGTTCGCAAACATAGCAAGCTATTGATTGGTCTGTACACTTTTTATCAAAATAAGTTTTTGAAATAACGTAGATTAATAGATGCACTGCTAGACATTAGAAAAACACTGCCGGGCTTTTCATGTGTCAGCTTCAAGTTTGATAAGCCATTTTACTGGATGGCTTGTTTTTATATTCTGTAGTGTGAAATACTTTTAGAAGGGTATATTTTTTGCTACTTCCCTCCTTAAATTGTTTGATAATCCATTTTCATATTTGAAGAGGAACTTCTGTTAAAGAATGTTAAAGGTGGTAATTGCATTGCATCCTTCAGGATATGTATTTCTACAGCCATTGATGTTGTATTTCACTGCTACTTTAATAAATACTGTAACTTAATTTACTACTTTTTTGGGCAATGAGCGTTTGCATGACCATTAGTGGTAGGATTTTTAAAAGTTTGACTATATATGCATTATGGGTTTGTTTGGTTGGCTGCATGCAATTCGCCCCTGTTTGGTTACCTGCACAGGTCCATATGCAGGCTAGCACTATCCTCAAAGCAAGCTCAGTGTCCATCCCACTATTCTGGCCAAATCCTGTGTATCAGTTATGCACTCTTCCTCTTGCACCCGCACTGCAGCCCAAGACGTAGTCTGGCCACTTACGGAGGAAACCAATCACAGGCATAGCATTGTACAGCTTCATATCCAGGCAAATTATTGCATTGTCCACGTTAAGAGTATCCTGCGGAATGCAATACTAATGGAGTAACCTACCAGACCCTATGGGATCCATTTTGGACAGACATGGTATAAAATATTCATGGTTCACGTATTGTGTTGTTGGGTATCTGTCATTTCAGTTATTGGATTTTTGTAGCATACCACATTATTATTCTTTTTGGTGTTTCTTTCTCCAGCTTTTTCACTTTGCAGTGAGAGAGCATAGGCCTCACTTTTTACTGCTTCTGTTATGAGGTAGTACAGATAGTGTTAGCCCTCATGGGTTAGTAATTTCTTATGTCTACCAGTTCATGTAACAGAACTATTTGAGATTTTTTAATCTCAGCTTTATAAAGAACTTTTCACATTTACAATTGATCAGCTCCTCTTTATTATATGCTTTGCATTGAATACATTTTCTGTTTCATGCAGATCTCCCTGTGGTTTTGTGTATTCTTTGTGAGGCCATAAATTTGCACGAATTGGTAATTAGTGTTTCCATCATAAATGGGCCACATTTTTTCATGTTCCAAAGACTGCCTTCTTGAAACGGAAATGACATTTTGATATGATGTGGTCATGGATGCTTAACAAGGATAATCTTTTGTAAAGATGGTCATATCCTACTTGATTATAGACAATACCAACTCGGGAATCAATTAGCAAACAAAAACATTTGAACTCAGATCGTTGGTCCCAGCAGCTTAGGCTCTGGTGGTCTTTTGATCAAGTTTCCTTTAGCCTTCGAGGGGTGAGTGAGTATCAGGGTGGGCTTCTCTAGTTAGGCCCATTGTACTCTTTTCTCTATCTTAATGAAGTAACTGCTTGAGTTGGCTTTGTTGTTTCTTTTGTGTCATGCAAATAAAACTGTCATTTTCAAATGACTTTTGCAATTCCAGGAGCGGCATATGCCGCTGGAGTTGTTATATGGTCAAAGAATTGATGATTTATGTGTGGCAAAGTGCATGTCTAATTGCTAGATTGTAGCAATAAGGCAATTTCTGCAGAAGGTTCTTCAAATGTTTTTGTGGTAAGGAGAATTGGATATGGTTTATTTTATCCTTTTTGTAAATTGTTAATATTTGTTGGATCCTTGACCCTTAAGGCCTTAACATCTCTTGCTGACATGGCTTGTCATGTTGTCCAAAACAAATGACTTCACTTTTCATGTGAACGGTTCTCTAGTTGATGGTTTATCCTGGTCTAGTTTGAGTATTTATTTGTTTATAGGTATAATCCATCTAGTATTCTTAGCTATTTCATTAATGCAGGCTACAAAGTTCACTTTGGCTTCAGCTTAAACCCCATCATATTGCTGCTGGGGCTGCATTCCTTGCTGCAAGGTTCCTCCACTATGACATCACATACCATCCAAATTTTTGGCATGAATTCAAGACAAGTCCATACTTTGTTCAAGGTAACTGAGTGTTCTTTAATAGCAAGGTGAGTTTTGTTTTTATCCAAAGATTAGGTTTGACAGCACTGTCTGTTGCACTTGCAGATGTTGTCCAGCAGTTGAAGGAGCTACTTTAGGATATAACATCCAATATATTTGCATAATACCCAGAGATCATCTTAGTTTTTATTTTTATGTTGTAGTGAGTAGTAACCACTGCCAAAAGTACGGACACATTGGGATGTGGCCACTTCATCAATTACTGAACATCTTTCATTTGGTTTTGACAACCACGAAGTTTTTCAATGTACAAAAGGGGAAGATCTTATTCAAAAGTTACCCTATGTTTTAGGGAAGTAAAAAGCAAACAATCTTTATTATTAGATTGAAAAATTGTGTGATGCAAGAAAATGTTAATTCAATTCCTTTAGTCTCCATGTATATGCATGTTTTGTGCTCGTACCTACTTTCGGTCCTTAAGGATCTGCAACGTTTTTTTTCTGGCGGTTCACCTTATAAATCAAAACCAAGGTCAGATCTGCAACTTCTGTTCTATTACTCATTTTAATAGTGGTACTGACTGCCTGTTATGTTTGGCTGTATGAGGCACAATACATGTCTGCATTTACAATATGGTATTATGTGTAAGTCATAACTAGTATCGTACATGTCTGCATTTACAATACGGTATCATGTGTTGCTACGGGATAATAGTACTAAAAACACACGGTTTGCACGATAACAATACGTGAAATTAAATATTTACGCTAAAGTGATATTTAATAAAAAAATCAAAGTTCATGAAATTAACATAATCACAGACTATGGAGTCACAGGTTCAAACTCTACATTATAGACCTTTCTGTGATGCATCTAAAATCGACATGAAAAAATCTTCAATATTTATTGCATACACACTTAGTACCCTCTTGGTTTTTTTTGATAGACAATAATTCATAACTAAAACTCAGTATGGGGTGGAATTATCATGGAGATCCGGATGTTGATTATGTCGGAGTCTAACCCTTTTAGTATGTGTTTGTTCTAGAATGTGTAATTCAGTAGTTGACGTTGTCGCAGCATATGTACGTTGCGCTCTTAGTGACCATGAAGTCACTTGGGATTATGTACCTCTCTTTGTAGAGGGTCTAGTGGCGAGCGATTTATCTGCGACTAATGAGTAAAAAGCATTGCTCTTTCAAAAAAGAAGTGGCAAAAATCAAATGGCTCACGGGCCATTTGAGAAGAGAGCCTCATAGTTACTGCTGTAGGGGGAAAAGGACACAAAATTGTTGAACTCTAGGAAATTCGATCCACCCAATCATAAAGATCACATCACATACCTAGTTCTTGTGAAACTAAAAAAAACTTGGATACTCCGTTCACAGGATTGATAGCACAAGCTTTGAATGGCACCTCCATCTAAAAAAAAACATAGCATGGCACCTCCTAACTATTTACCATTCTGCCGAGCTTCAACCTCTAGCTTGTTGTGCAGGTTCCCCGTCCTTGATCCCTGAGATATTGTGTTTGTGTTAGGTTTCTTGACAAAGTCCAGAAAGGTCAGGAAATTCCTCCTAGATGTTGCAGGAATTAAATATATTGAATGCAAGCAGTGCAAAATTCATGAATAAAATGTAAGTGCATGACAACAACAACCACAGATCACACACTAACACATCTGAGGCAACATAAGTATTAAAATGGGATGCTAGTGATCATTTAGAAAGTAGAGGATTTAGGTTGTACTATATGGTAAAACTAGACCCAAAATCTCTACAACTATAGATTGGCAATTAGCATCAATATCTGCTATCAGATAGTTTATGTTTGTGAAAATCTACTATAAGGCCAATCACCAGTTACAAAATCACATTGCAGCGGTCTATTATTTTGATTACCCATCCTGGTAGATTTTGCTGCCAGAAAGAAAATGTTGCCATAGCCTTGCATATTTTGGAGCATGGTTATGTAGAATGCTAGAAGCCATGAAGTCTTGTCATGTATCTAAATAGGCATGTAAAAATTATAGCACTAGTCCATGTGCTAATTAATTTTGATAGATGATTTTATAGTACAGTAAAACAAAAATTTTAAAATGGCATCATTTTTCCTTTGGGTGTATGGTTAGGTTAATCAACAGATTTTCACAAGCACAAACCCTTCCAATGATTACAAGGTCTCGAACAGGTTGCGATATCAAAAGTTAGAAAATCAGCAAATAAATTGGCCAATACTGAAAACCATGCAATGATCAGGTTGCAGGTTTATTATCTGACCGGCACAAGAGCAACTTATAATTCTCTGTTTCAGGTTACAGAACAGGAAGTATATTTCAAGGGACATTATGTATATTTCAGGTCTCAGTTACAACTTCCTTGGAGAAGAGATTATGACCATCTTACACTAAAACAGACTGTCTTGACCATGATATTATAGCATAGTTAGATTTCAGGCAGCAGCTAAATTCTCAACAAAAAGGTAATCCAGTTAGAAACACTGTTTTTAGCATAGTTAGAAACACTCAGTCGAACTGGATTTCACAGAATAGTGAAAGTATGCTGCCTTGTCGACAAAACTAACAAGCAATAGTCAATTCCTTACGAAGTGGATTCTTTTTATGAATAATAAATTATGCTGCATAATTTTTTCAGCGACTCCTCATCTATTCTTGCAATTCTAGAGGCTCTGGGCAAGGTATAGACTGACTCATTAGGAGAGGCATACATCACCAAGGACATGGTAAATTCAGTAGGAACTAATGCAAAGGGGCAACTTATAATTTTTCTGCAAACATGAATATTTTAGTTAGCTATGTGCAGCCTACTCACAATTTTGTTAGCACTATTTATTGGTGTATTTGGTAAGGCCAAAAGCATAATTTTTTTTGGTAATTTATGAAGACACAAACAAAAATATGAGAATTTGTGTCATCAATATAGCAATCCCTATCTAAGTTGGCAATTCACTGGTTGGAGCCCTTCATAAGTTCACATATAGTAGCATAATATTTCTAGAAGATTAGGAGCACATTGAAACATTGCCACAAGAAATGCGTTATCATAATGCTGAATGCATGATGACATGACTGCAACTCTTGCATAGTCATCTTGTAACAAAAATGCGATGTCTTAGAATTGTTAGTAGAGATGCTGTGATAGCCGTGCTTACTTGGCCACTACCCTATACCCAGAGCCAGAGGCACGAAGGAGCTACTCCTGCCATCATGCGATGCAGAGTGGCCAGGTAGGTATGCTTTCCTTGTCATGCGCTGCATTTTTTCATGCTCATGTTTGTACAACTCCAACTACATAATTTTATCACAGAGAGTAGCAGGTTACACACTGGAAGTACTAAGACAATTGACAGATCCATGCAAGCTAAGCTCTCTGAACTTACGGTGAGTTGAGGGTGCCCTTAAACCCCCAAACGTGAGTGCAGCGAGATCATAGGTGCAGGACACTGCCTCATTGTCCAATACTAAAAATACTTCTGCAAAGAAACAAGATTAAAATCCTAATTCATATATTCCTACCATATATGCAAATATCTGATGGTTTGGTACAAGGGCACACTTCTAATGTGCAGCAAACATGTCCTACCAACAAACAGATCCATCATTGTCAATAAAACCTAAAATATCGAAACATCATAGACTTTTAAACATTCATTTTCTGAAGTTCTGTACTATCACCAGGAAAAAAATTACGTCTGCATCCAGCTCTTCGCCAAACATAAGAGTAAAATTTGAAAGTCATGTAACAAAAGGGTTACAGTGTAGTTCACAGAATACAAATATAACTTAATAAATTTCCTTAAAAACTCCATTTTCCCTGTTGAAAACAAAGCTCAGCAGATGGCAATTCGCAAAGCACCATCAAGACTAAGTTATGTTCAAGCTCAGGTAATGTGAGAAAGAAACACCAACCTACAGAATGTCAGCAACCCCTTCAGGAAAGAACTCCATGGCGGCGTGCTGTTCCAGGCAGTGGATCACCTTCATCATTTTGTTCAGTTTTTTCTCCTTCCCCACTTCCTCTGCCAGGTAAAAGCATATCTGTGAAGGCACCCATCTCATGTAGCTTCCTACAAGCAGCTAAACAAACAGCCTGCACAAAAGGAACCAGGCACAGTTCAAACTAATGGATAAAATGTACAGAAAACATTAATGATAATGTGTTCCAGTCAACTGTCGTTACTTGTGCTAGGCGAATTGAAATGCATATAGGACCTTCAAGCTTCTCGAATGGAGCATTACAAGGGAGTCGAAGTTTGCAAGAATATTTTGTGGATCCCCTGGCTGCTTATGGTTTTGCATATTAAATTCCGGTCGAAGAATAGAGTATCTGGAAGTAGGAAACTACCGATGAGCTTGCGATTTCAAAAATCAATTGAGCTAGTATACCAAACAGATCACGAGAAGTTATGTACCTGTCACTCAACAACTGTGAGCAGTAAAAATGTATGAGTCCACCTGCAGAATTCAGACTGACAACAGCACCTGTTGATTCAACCTAGTACATCGAATCAGGTGATGTATCAACAGGGCTTAGCATAGAAGTGCCATCAAGACGACTGAGATCAGTTCTCTGAATAGCTTCTTTTCTTAATGTCTCTTAACTATTCCGAGCATTTCTCAAGAAAGCTTCATGAGAAAAAAAATACCTTGGCACAATTAATTTATATGAGTCGATGCATTTAAATGGAGCATATTTTAATGGTATCAACAGTTTTGGTGACACATAATTACCTCTCAAGCATCAATATGGCCCCATTTGGTAGGGCTCAGCTTCACTGGCGAAGCTTTTTTTTTAAAAATTTTAGCTTCATGATAAGCTTTTCAACGAAGCTAAGTTGTTTTCTTATCCCATTTGGCAAAACAGCTCTTGAGATAGGAAGACAAAGAATAAATTACCATAATACCCTTATCCTTATCTTCTTCCCTTCCACCCCTTCTTCCCTGGACCCGACACCGTGGCGGCATACGCTTCCCCGACCCTCAGCCATCGCGACACAGTAGCTGCGCCCCTCGGCGACAGCATCTCTGGCACCTCGCCATGGCTTTGCGAGGCGGTCCTTGCGACAGCACCCAGCGCCAGGTCCACGAGCGGCGAGGCCGGCGACGGATCCACAATTGCACCTAGCGATGCCCCAGCCTTGCGCCTCCCGCAGCGGCTGGTCCGTGCCCGGCGGTGCATCGGCCCTAGGCCCCCCACTGCCGGTAGGTTTGCGCGAGCGCGCCTCATGGCGGGTCTAGCGGCTCGTCCGCGCGACCAGCATCTCGCGCCGGGTCCGTGGCAGTTGAGGCTGGGCTCTTGGCATGGCGGTGGTGGCGCCAACGCACCGGCGTAGTGGCTGCGCTCATGCATAGCCACATCGGCGGCAGCTTGGCCGAGCTTGCCCAGGTGCCCTGGTAGCCGCATCCTAAGATCCGACGGCGCCCGTTGGTCTGAGCTCTAGCTCCCCTGCTCGCACGAGGCAGTAGGCCCCGGCAGCCGCGTTCCCATGTGACAACGAGCCCCAGTGGCCACGCCCCCACTTCGACGCCCAGCGGGCCGCACACACGCTCTCCTTCTCTATCCTAAGGGCCTGCCCTCTCTCTACTGAGGCAGAACCAGTCTTTTCTCTAGGGTGGGTCCCACATGTCAGGAAAGCTGGTAGAAGCTAGTATCTCGGGCTCTCTCATCTCCCATACTTCTGTGAGAGGGGAAAGAAACATCTTCACTCATGAAGCTCTTTTGGAAAGAGGTGTTTGGCAAAAGAATAGCTCCCAACAGCTTCATGCATATGTTGGAAGCCCTCCCAAATAGGCTCTATGTAGTCAGATCTAGGCTTCTAGCACAACCCGAGACTATATATAGGCCCGAACATTTTTGCAAGGTCAAAGCGAAAGACAACATTGCATATATAGACAAACAAAAACAAAGGCATTGGATGCATTGAGTTAGCCAGCGCAAGTAGCGGCCATTAACAACATGTACCAGCGCTACAGTTCAAAATCTCACCATGGCCCAAGAGTCTCGAGGCTATCATAGATAGGAGCTCTTGCTAAGAACCCACGAAGCTGATGCCATATATTGAGCAGAGAGGGCAAAGACGTGGACGTCGAAGCGGACTCAAGGCAGCTATGCACGATCAAGTCCCCATCATGAAAGGCACCTTGGAGGGGGCGAGGGAGGGGGAGGGGATAGGGAAATGGAATCTAGTGCTCGGTTCCCTTCGTGGCGCTTCAGCCCCCTCCATGATGGCTTCCGTCTGACATTGTGACATGCAACCGCGACTCCTCCACAACGGCGTGGCAGCGCAAGAGCAGGGAGGGAGAGGAGGCAAGGCGTGGGCATAGGCAAGGGTGAGCATGGGGATGGAGCGGCGACGCATGGGCAGCGAGGAAAAGGATGCATCATGGTGTGCGAGGCGAAGATGGAGGGGAGGCGCATGTAAGGGAACTTGCGAGCTGATTGGATGCAGGGGCCTGATTACACAGGATGGGATCCCGCTTGAGCGCAAGCTGAGAAATTTGGGTCATAGAAAAGGAAGTGGAGTATTCTCTAACATGCATGGTTGTTTTTGAAATGAAAAATTAGAGGAGATAAGGCATCGGATCTTTGAGGAAGGGTGGAGGGTTGTAGGAGGCAGAACCATGGACCCACATTACAATGCCGCACCAAAAATGGTCCATACCTTGTTGTTTTAGTTGTGGGAGATTGTGACCATGTTGCTAGAAATTGGAAAGGTGAAATGCAAGCTGATAGCTAGCCCACTGACGTCTTTTGTGGAGGTCGGTGCCAGCTCGCCGATGAGGACATGCAACCTAGTTGATCCTTCTAGTAGTCATATGCTCATCTTAAATTGGTTATAGTTTGTTTAATGGTACGTGCTACTCGGTGTAGTAATTCTAGAGCTAATTATTGGTATTTATTATGCTCATGTAGAATATTCCGCAAGCGTACAGAAATACCGTTGTAGCATTTCACCCAGGTGTATTCTAGGGTATCGTATTTATCCTCAGGGAAGCAATGGTTAAAGAATATGATAACTAACCATGATGATCTACTAACTAATATACCAACTAAACTAGAGTGAGGGTAAATGATATATATGATAAGTGTAGCGACACACAGAGGAGAAGTTCCAATGATAAAAGAGTAGGTTAGCGAGCGAGGGGGACAACGAGCGAGCATAAGGTTTCCAATTATCTATCTCTACTTGCATAGTTCTAACTTAGCAAGACAAGTCATATCAAGCAAGGTCGATGTTCATGCACAATTGCACTTCGGACCACTAAACCGCTTAGCAACAGAAAGGGATGAGAAGGGTGCTAAGCCGCCTAGCACAAGAAGGCCTACGCTTTAAGAACTAGTCCAAACGTGGTGGGATTAAAGCCTAGATAGGTCTATCACCCCTACTAGGTACCACAAACAAACTGTTGGACAAGCCGCAGACACAGGCAAGCGTATAGTCTAGACACCACGGCTACACTATATCTCACTACTCTAATCCGATATCCGATGAAATTGATTAGAGCACCGGGTTAAGGGTGGTGAACCAGTGCAAAGGTGTACTACCATTATCTTACTGTCAAACAACTATGATTATAGTAACAACCAATACAACATAACTAGTCATGTTGCAATAAAGTAAAGTACTAAGGCAAAGTAGAGAAGATAACTATATAAATAACTCAAGTCTTACAAAGAGAGAAGGAATACTAGAACCATACCATACCTCTTAGAAGACTAGAGCTGAAGACCAGAGGCTCACTCTAACTACTAACAACACTAACAATACTACTAGTGCTACATCTTGGGAGAGAGAAGAGAAAGAGTGGACAACTCCTTGTGGTGTGTTGAATGAGAGGGAGTGAGGGGTATTTATAGTAGAGAGGTGGAGTAGGGGCTACTCCACCACCATGTCATCGATCCACGTGATGACGGATGAGAGCCCTTGGAGCATAACCTCCTTTAGATCAATGGTGGAGAAGAATTCAGCATGTGCTTCTTTAATTCAGCATGTGCTTCTTTGCATGGTGACATGCAAATGGCGGCGGAGGGGGAAGGACGCCCCTAGGCCACCATGCAGGGGTCGGTCGACCCCCAATGGCAGGTGGGGCCTACCTCCTTCTTCTAGAAGCATGGCCACCTATCATAGAGTGTGGTGGAGCTTGGTTTGGCCTTGGTTTGGTCAGTTTGCTTCCTTTGTGAGCTGAATATGAGCCGTTGAGAGAAAACACACACTCCATCCAAGTTAGGGTGGAGAACAACTCTAGATTGTTTCCCACGGATCATGGCCAGTTTGGGAGGCTGGTGAGCCACATAGGGGGTCGGGCGACCCCATAATGTGGGTCCCACTGACCCATTTGTCCATATTTCCTGTATGTCTGCATCAAATACTTCATGGACATGTGAAACTTGTTGTTGGATAAAATATATTTATTATGTGCCTATGTTTCTTCCAAATCGAGGCTATTGATGGTGTTTTGAAGGTGTAAATTTGTGTCATATCTACCGTCAACAAGCTCCCCCACACTAAACCTTTGCTCGTCCCGAGCAAAGTAGGAATATAAAAATTCAGGTGCAAGCGGTTATAAAGTAAGACTTCAAAAGATATGATGCTAGCATAAAAGATTTTCTAGAAATAAGAAAGCTCAATGAAGAGATAGAAAATGAAAGTGAAGTCACGATCCAAGACCCAAACTCAACAAGCAAAAACACCAACAGCAAAGACAACCAAAGTCAAATAGCAACAATTGACACAGAGTCGCCTCTGTCAATCAACATTCAGCTAGCGAAGTGGCCAACAGGATTCAAATTCAACATCATCCAACTTACAATGGCATGTCTGATCCAAGACAATTTCTCATGAGCTTTGAAGCAGTAGTTACATCAAGCAGGGGAGATGCGAACACCCTAGCGAAGTCGCTCATCATGGCAGTAAGAGGACCAGCACAACATTGGTACTCTTCACTAAAGCCAAGGTCAATCAAATCTTGGGAACAACTTCGCACAACTCTGCTCTTAGATTTTCAAGGCTTACAAAGAATTGAGCTCACAAGCGATGATCTTTTCAATATCAAGCAACAACCAAAGGAACCACTGAGCCCGTATTACAAAAGATTTGTACAAGCAAAAGCTCAAATCCCAAACATACCAGATGAAGTTGTCATCATTGCAGCAATCAAAGGACTGCGGGCAGGCCAACTTTCTTCCCACTTCAAAAGGGATAGACCAACCACAGTGGAAAATTTATATGAAGAAATGAGAAAATACTATGAGTCCAACGAAGACTACAGAAAAAGAATAGAAGAAGAGAATAGAGAAAGAAACATGTCAAGATCAAATAACAATTCCCAACACTCAAGAATAAATGCTGAGCGAAGACCATTTCAGAGGATAAATCACATCAACAACACGAGCAAAGCTGCCAGTCAAGGTCCAAGATCAAACAATCAAAGAAATTTTCAAAACAACAGAAGTTACAAGGAAAACTTTCAGCAAAGGGCAAACTACAACAATCAAGGCAGAGATTTCAAAAGGAACATATTGAGGCCTGAGGAAATGTATTGCATCAAACACAGCAAAGGGGCTGGCCACATGTCCGAAATATGCCCAAGAGTAAAGAAAAGCATTGAAGAAATGCAAGAAGAAAACAGGGCAACTTCGCAGTTAAAAGTTGTCAATCACCAAACTCCCCAAGGGACAAATTACATGCCAATAACTTATCCTTAGCACATGTTGCCACCACCTCCGCCAATCTATAATTGCTAGCCACTAGCAATGTGCCCACAAAACCAATGGGGCCAAAGTCGACAGCAAAGTTTTCATCACAAAAATTCAGTGGGAAACAGCAGTCACCAAACTCAACACACCAACAATACCCCCAAAACATCAATAAACAATGGGAATGCAATCATTCCGAGCAAAGGCAGAATTATGACAATCTTCGGAGGAAACAGTATGGAGCTTGACACAAGAAACAAAAGAAGAAACTATCTCAGAAGAGTAAACTCCATCGCAATTGAAGGCCCATTCAAGAAAACAAGATGGTCTCACCTACCAATCACATTTTCAGAACAAGATCTCAAATTAAAAGATTACCCTCACATGGATGCAATGGTAATCAAAGCAAACAATGAAGGATGGGCAGTCTCAAAGATTCTAGTAGATGGTGGTAGCTCTGCCGATATCATATTCACATCAACTATAGATGCATTGAAAATTGACAGGAAAACTTTGGGGAGAGCCGTACATCCATTAGTTAGCTTTGGCGGAAAGAAAATAAACTCCATCAGCAGAATTATCTTGCTAGTTTCATTTGGAATAGTGAATAATGCAAGAACAGAGCAAATAGCATTCGATGTAGTTGAAATGCATAGCCAGTACAACGCAATCTTCGAAAGAGGGGTTTAAATGCCTTTGAAGCAATAGTAAGCTACCCATACCTATGCATGAAAATGCCAGCAATCAATGGCATCATAACCATCTTCGGTGATCAAACAGAGGCAAGAAACATAGAAAGAGATGCAAGTCCATCTTTCAAAAACATCCATGTCATACAAGAAGAAGAAGAGGATGAGCTCAAAACTGAAAATGCAAAGACTCAAGGAAAGGCGAAGCCCTGCGAAGACACAAATAAAGCACCACTCAACCCAATGGTGCCAGAAAGACAAGTCATCATTGGCACAAACTTAACAAAAGAAGAAGAAGAAAAAATAATCCAAGTCCTAGATGTGACATCTCCTATACATTTTATCTGGAAACAGCCCAGCGAAGTGTTGAGACACACTTCGCCCCTATCCTTATGTCTCTTTAAGCAACTTCAGACTTGATCATGTTCTCTTAATTCAGTAGATAACCTTACTGATCCTTCACACGAAGCCACCATGTCAGCTTCGCCAGCCATCAGGAGTTCAGTGAAATCATATCCGCCAGATAACCTGAAACATGTAAAATATATGTGTGGAGTTCCATACAATCATAGCGAAGTGTCCACATCATCTTTGCTGAGCAATGTGCTATCTCAAATATTTTCTATGAAAAGTTTGTTCTAAACTCCAAAGTTTGAGACGGAAATTTTGTGCGTCAAAGTTGTTTCCCAACAGTAGCCCCTCGCGGGCGAAGGCCTACTCCAAAGGTCTGAATCTCGTGAATTTTATGTTAAACTTTGACTAACAAACACAATCCAAACTTTGGAGTTGGCCTGTCTATTTTTTCAAATTTTTGAATCTAACGGCTATCTTTGACTATTTGACGGTTTTGCTTATAAATAGCGATGACCCGCCTCAGCTGTCATTTTCAAAAGACGGGAAACTCTGCCAAAAATTTTCTTGAGTTGGAAAATTGAAGATAGTTTTTAGTGACACCTGCTGTTTGCGTTCATCCTATGTTGATCTTTTCAGGCAAAGTTTATTCAACAACTTCGATCAAGTTTGTTTGTTCCATTCTTTATGTTGTTCTTAATTTTGTTGGAGTTTTTAATAATCTTGGTTTTTATATATGTCTTCGCTGGATCTGCAAGATCAAATTCAGTCCCAGGAGAGCTCCAAGGCTAAACCCTTAGCCCTACCAAAACAGAGTGAACAGGTGGAGTCAGGT
>CM041634.1:24710064-24791036 GCA_023333625.1 Bothriochloa decipiens
AATGCATGTTCAAAGAGTTGATAAATAAGCTAGTGTTATTATTTTTGACATGGAGGCATTTCGATCCTAGCCTTTTGATCAACTTGCGGATTAGTAATAGCTGACTCCACCTGTTCACTTAGTTTTGGTGGGCCTAGGGGTTTAAATGGATGTAAAAATAGTTGATAAATAAGCTAGAGGGATTAGTTTTTGACATGATGGCATTTCGATAATCGGATTTATCGCAAAAGAATAAAAACTGAGTCCTAAAACGGCCTTTTTATCAACTTGCGGATTATTAACCGCTGACTCCGCCTGTTCACTCAGTTTTGGTGGGGCTAAGGGTTTAAATGGATGTTCAAAGAGTTGATAAATAAGCTAGAGTGATTAGTTTTGACATGGAGACATTTTGATCCTGGGGTTTATCGCAAAAGAATAAAAACTGTCCTAAAACGGCCTTTTTATCAACTTGCGTATTAGTCATAGCTGACTCCAACTGTTCACTCAGTTTTGGGAGGGCTAAGGGTTTAAATGGATGTTCAAAGAGTTGATAAATAATCTAGAGTGATTAGTTGTGACGTGGAGGCATTTCGATTCTGGGCTTTATTGCAAAAGAATAAAAACTGAGTCCTAAAACGGCCTTTTGATCAACTTGCGGATTAGTAATAGCTGACTCCACCTGTTCACTCAGTTTTGATGGGCCTAGGGGTTTAAACGGATGTCAAAATAGTTGATAAATAAGCTAGTGGGATTAGTTTTTGACATGAAGGCATTTCGATTCTGGGATTTATCGTAAAAGAATAAAAACTGAGTCCTAAAACGGCCTTTTTATCAACTTGGGGATTATTAATAGCTGACTCCACCTGTTCACTCTGTTTTGGTCGGGATAAGGGTTTAAATGGATGTTCAAAGAGTTTATAAATAATCTTAGTTGTGACATGGAGGCATTTTCATCCTGGGGTTTATCGCAAAAGAATAAAAATTGAGTCCTAAAATGGCCTTTTTATCAACTTGCGTATTAGTAATAGCTGACTCCACCTGTTCACTCAGTTTTGGTGGGGCTAAGGGTTTAAAAGGATATTTAAGGAGTTGATAAATAAGATAGAGTGATAAGTTTGTGACATGGAGGCATTTCGATCCTAGGGTTTATCGCAAAAGAATAAAAACTGAGTCCTAAAACGGCCTTTTTATCAACTTGCGGATTAGTAATAGCTAACTCCAGCTGTTCACTCAGTTTTGGTGGGCCTAGGGGTTTAAATGGATGTTCAAAGAGTTGATAAATAAGCCAGAGTGATTATTTTTTGACATGGTGGCATTTTGATCCTGGGGTTTATCGCCAAAGAATAAAAATTGAGTCCTAAAACGACCTTTTTATCAACTTGTGTATTAGTAATAGCTGACTCCACCTGTTCACTCAGTTTTGGTAGGGCTAAGGGTTTAAATGGATGTTCAAAGAGTTGATAAATAAGCTAGAGTGATTAGTTTTTGACATGGAGGCATTTCGATCCTGGGTTTATTGCAAATGTTTAAAAACTAGATTTCCTATCTCTAGTAATTTCCATACCGAGAATTTTCTTAGCAGCACCAAGATCTTTCATGTCAATCTCACTACTCAACAATTTCTTCAATTATGTGATTTCAACCTTACTCTTGGTAGCAATCCGCTTCGCTTTAGCCTGGCCTTCGGCTTCTACGGGCCTCCGCTTTGCTCCGTCAGAAGTCCGGCCAATATAATGTGCAACTGAATTTGGAACATATTCAACAACACCATCACCAGGAACAACAACACCTACCCCATGCCCATTCAAGCGCCTAACCATAGAAGAGATGGCGAAGCAATGACGCATAGGACTATGCTTCAATTACGACGAACGTACAAGTTGAAGATGTTGTTTGAGATCATAGTCATTAACGACTACGTCATCGAGGACAACAACACCTACAATCCTCTAATGATGATCATAGGGAAGAACAACTCGGCGAAACAGGGAGCCTCACCTTTCTACTTGGAAGGGATATTAAATGGCGTCATCATCCATGCCATGGCAGATTCAGGCTCTAATTTTCCATTATCAACATGAGCATAAGCAGCGCAGCCAAAAACTTTCAACTGTGAATAATCTGTAGGTATACCAGACCATACCTCAATGGAAGTTTTCTTATTAAATGGAATAGAAGGCGACCTGTTTATCATGTAACATGCGAATTATTCACTCCGGCCCAGCCTTCGGCTTCTTTGGGCCTCCGCTTCGATCTGTCAGAAGCCTGCCAATATAATGTGCAACTGAATTTGGAACATATTCAACAAACTCCACCTTGAGAAAAATTCATCTTCTAGCATAAATCAACACCTTCATCCTGAACATAACAAAGAAAATACCACTGGAGCCAAATAGCTTCTTGGGCTAATCCACTAAACCAACTAAGCTTGAGCATAGCTCAAACTTAGCAACAGGAATAGGTTTAGTCATCATATCCACAGGATTATCATGAGTACTGATCTTCCATACCTTTAAATTACCATCCTCAATCACATCACGAACAAAATGATACTTGATGTCAATATGTTTAGTCTTCTCATGGAACATCTGATCTTTGGTAAGGTAAATGGCACTTTGACTGTCACAGAATAAATTAATGCAAGAATCAACACCACACAGCTCAGCGTACAAACCTTTCAGTACATTAATTCCTTGCATGCCTAAGAAACAGCCATGTACTCTGCTTTAGTAGTAGACAAAGCAACAACAGACTGCAATGTAGCCCTCCAACTCACAGCACAACTGCCAACTATAAACACATAACCAGTGAGAGACCTGTGCCTGTCCAGATCAGCAGCATAATTTGAATCCACATAACCAATGAGTCCCTTCTGAGTTCTGCCAAACTGCAAACAAGAATCTGCTGTGTCTCTGCAATACCTGAAAATCCACTGAACTGCCCTCCAATGTTCCTTACCAGGATTAGACATATATCTACTAACCAAACTTATAGCATATGATAAATCTGGATGAGAGCAACCCATGGCATACATCAAAGACCCAACAGCCCTAGAATAAGGAACTCTTAACATGTATTCAATATCTGCATCTGTACTAGGACACTGTGTAGCTAATTTGAAGTGAGGTGCAATAGGAGTACTAACAGGCTTAGTATTATGCATGTTGAAACGCCGAAGAACTTTCTTAATGAAATTTTGCTGACTAAGAAATAGGAAACAAGATTTCCTGTCTCTAGTAATTTCCATACCGAGAATTTTCTTAGTAGCACTAAGATCTTTCATGTTAAACTCACTACTAAACGATTTCTTCAATTTAGTGATTTCGACCTTACTCTTCGTAGCAATCCACTTCGCTTCACCCCGGCCTTCAGCTTCTATGGGCCTCCGCTTTGCTCCGTCAGAAGTCTAGCCAATATAATGTGCAACTGAATTTGGAACATATTCAACAACACCATCACCAGGAACAACAACAACTACACCATGCCCATTCAAGCGCCTAACCATAGAAGAGATGGCGAAGCAATGACGCATAGGACTATGCTTCAATTGCGACGAACCTACAAATGGAAGTTGTTGTTTGAGATCATAGTCGTTAACGACTACGTCATCGAGGACAACAACACCTACAATCCTCTAATGATGAGCATAGGGAAGAACAACTCGTCGGAACAGGGAGCCCCACCTTTCTACTTGGAAGGGATATTAAATGGTGTCATCATCCATGCCTTTGTGGATTCATGCTCTAATTTTCCATTATCAACATGAGCATAAGCAGTGCAGCCAAAAACTTTCAACTGTGAATAATCTGCAGGTGTACCAAACAATACCTCAATGGGAGTTTTCTTATTAAGTGGAATAGAAGGTGACCTATTTATCAAGTGACATGTGGATTATTCACTCTGTCAGAAGTTCGGCCAATATAATGTGCAACTGAATTTGGAATATATTCAACAAAGTCCACATTGAGACAAATTCATCTTGTAGCATAAATCAACACCTTGATCCTGAACATAACAAAGAAAATGTCGCTGGCACTAAATAGCCTCTTCGGCTAATCCACTAAACCAACTAAGCTTGAGCACAGCTCAAACTTAGGAACATGAACAAGTTTAGTCATCATATCAGCAGGATTATTATGAGTACTAATCTTGTATACCTTTAACTTACCATCTTGATCACATCACGAACAAAATGATAGTTGATGTCAATATGTTTAGTCCTCTCATGGAACATCTGATCTTTGGTAAGGTAAATGGCACTTTGATTATCACAGAATAAATTAATACAACAAACAACTCCACATAGCTTAGTGTACAAACCTTTCAGTCAAATTAATTCCTTACATGCAAAAGAAACAGCCATGTACTCTGCTTTAGTAGTGGACAAAGCAACAATAGACTGCAATGTAGCCCTCCAACTCACAGCACAACTATCAACTGTAAACACATAACCAGTGAGAGACTTGCGCCTGTCCAGATCAGCAGCATAATTTGAATCCATATAACCAATAAGTCCCTTCTGAGTTATGCCAAACTTCAAACAAGAATCTGCTGTGCCTCTGAGGTACCTGAAAATCCACTGAACTGCCCTCCAATGTTCTTTACTAGGATTAGACATATATCTACTAACCAAACTCATAGCATATGACAAATCTGGATGAGAGCAAGCCGTGGTATACATCAAAGACCCAACGACACTAGAATAAGGAACTCTTGACATGTATTCAATATCTGCATCTGTACTAGGACACTGCTGCTGACAATTTAAAGTGAGGTGCAATAGGAGTACTAGCAGGCTTAGTATTATACATGTTAAAACGCTGAAGAACTTTCTTGATGTAATTTTGCTGACTAAGAAATAGCAAACCAGATTTCCTATCTCTAGTAATTTCCATACCAAAAATTTTCTTAGCAGCACCAAGATCTTTTATATCAAACTCACTACTCAACAATTTCTTCAATTTAGTGATTTCGACCTTACTCTTAGCTGCAATCAGCATATCATCAATATACAACAACAAGTATATAGGTGATCCATTAACATGCTTGATGTAAACACACCTATCATATTTAGACCTCTTAAAACCGTGTAACAGCCTAAATGAATCAAACCTCTTGTTCCACTGACGAGGGGACTACTTCAAACCATACAAGGATCTCTTCAACTTGTAAACAAATTTCTCCTTGCCAGGCACTATGAACCATTCCAGCTGGTCCATGTAAATATCCTCCTCAAGCTCTCCATGCAAAAACGCAGTCTTCACATCTAACTGCTCAAGCTCAAGATCATGTGAAGCAACAATACTAAGAAAAGTATGAATGGAACTGTGCTTTACCACTAGAGAGAATACATCATTGTAGTCAATACCCGGAATCTAACTGTAGCCTTTTGATAGTAACCTTGCCTTAAACTTTGGAGACTCACTTGGAGTTAAGCCCTCCTTTCTCTTGAAGATCCATTTGCAGCAGATGGTATTCTTCTTCTTAGGCAAAGGAATAACCTCCCATGTACTATTCTTCTCAAGAGACTACATCTCCTCATGCATAGCTGAAATCCACTTCTCACGATCACCACAATCAATGGCTTCATGATAAGTTGCTGGCTCATGAGTATTCTCCACTTGTTCAGCACAACTCAAAGCATAATAAGTCAAATTACATTCTTCAATAAGACGGGCTAGAGGTCCATAGCCCCTCTTTGACCTACAATGAGCAATAGGTAATTCCTCCTCTGACTGCAAAACAGGAGGTGAGTGTTACTAAACATCATCATAAGTATCATAATTAGCAACTTCATCATCATGAGTATCAACTGGCTCCACCTGCACACCTGTCTCATCATCCACATGCTCCACCTGCACACTGGTAAACATTAATTCCCTTTCAGGACTCTCTGGAACATGATTTGAGGACAAACTATCATTAAACATCACAGATTAATTGAAAATAACACTTCTACTAATGAAAGTCTTTCCTGTTTTGGGATTCCACAATTTATATCTTTTAACTCTCGAACCATAACCAAGAAAAAGACACTTAATAGCTCTAGGCTCTAATTTTCTATTATCAACATGAATATAAGCAGTGCAGCCAAAAACTTTCAACTGTGAATAATCTGTAGGTGTACCAGACCATACCTCAATGGGACTTTTCTTATTAAGTGGAATAGAAGGTGACCTATTTATCAAGTAACATGCGATGTTAGCTGCTTCAGCCCAAAAATGCTTGCCCATTCTTGCATTGGACAGCATGCAATGAGCCTTTGAAATGATGGTTCTGTTCATACACTCGGCTACACCATTCTGCTGCGGAGTGTGCGGTATGGTGTGATGCCTAACAATGCCTTTAATCCTGCAATAATCATCAAAAGCATCCAAACAAAACTCTCCACCATTATCAGTACGAAGTAATTTCACCTTTCTTTCAGTTTGCCTTTCTGTCATAACTTTCCAGTTCTTAAATGCAACAAAGGTATCATCTTTATTTTTTAAAAAATAAGGTCAAACTCTTCTAGAGTAATCATCAATAATTGTAAGCATGTAACGAGCACCACCAAGAGAAGGCATACGGGAAGGACCCCCTAAATTAGCATGTACATAATCAAGAGTACCTTTGGTGGTATGAACTGAGGTATTAAATTTTACCCTTTTATGCTTCCTGAAAATACAATGCTCATAAAACTTCATGTTACTCGAAGTGCAGCCATTCAGCAAGTTTCTCTTCATCAATTCTGTCATACCAAGTTGACTCATATGTCCTAAACGCATATGCCAAAGGTTAGTCTTACTAGGTTCAGCATTAGTAACAGCAGCAGCAGTAGAAACAAAACCATGTAAAGTACTTCCTCTAAGGACATACGACTTTGCAGAATTCAGATCACCTTTCAAACAAACAAGAGAACCTTTTGATACCTTTAGAACGCCATCTGAACCACAATAATGGAAACCTTCTGCATTAAGCGTGCTAAGTGAGATGAGATTTCTAGACATCCCTGGAATGTACCTCACATTCTTTAGCGTGCGTGTCATGCCATCATGTGTCTTGATCTGAACATAGCCAATCCCCACAATATCACACGGGTTGTCGTCTCCCATCCGCAAAAAATCTCCTTTTTGCACAGGCTTATATGAACTAAACCAATTTCTATTAGTGCAGATATGAAATGAACATGCAAAATCACGTATCCATTCATCATGACCAGTAACATAGCCAGCAAAAACTACCAGATAATCTCTAGAATCAGAATTTTTAGAACCAGAAACAATGGAAGCATTACCATCATGATTGCCTTTTCTCTTCTCCTTATTCTTAAGTTTCAGACAATCCTCAATAAGATGATTTCTCTTCTTGTAATACTTACAGAACTTTTTAGGCGGCTTGGACTTGGATCGGCCTCTACCATCGTAAGTCTTGTCACGACTATCATTGGAGGATCTATGTTCAGATCTGCCTCTCATGTGCAACGCTTCGCCCTTGGAGGACGATGACCTGTCAGACTGCACCATGCCTTTCATCTTCTCCTTGGACTGAAGTGCCTCAACAACTTCCACAAGGGTTAGTTCATCATGACTTAACAATATGGTGTCATGGAAATGCGCATACGAATTAGGCAGTGAACATAACAGTAAAAGACCTAAGTCCTCATCATCATACTTAACCTCCATCGACACTAGATCGGCCACGATCTCCTTGAAGGTAGACAAATGGCTCATCACCGAATCACCCTCCTTCATCTTGAGAGTGAACAACTTCATCTTCATATGCATCTTACTGGTCAGATCCATGGACAAACAGATCAATTCCAATTTCAACCAGAGTTCTGCAGCAGTCTTTTCCTGCAGCACCTCTTGCAAAATATCATTATGGAGATGAAGCTGAATTAAATACATAGCCTTACGATCCCTCCTGACTTCCTTAGGAGTCCACTCGGCCTTCATCTTCTTCCCGAAGCCCTCTAGCGCCTCATCATAATCATCCTTCTAAGCAGGATGACCCTCATCTTGACTTGCCATAGCGAGAACCGAGTCTTGTAATCTAGCGGTAGTAGATCAAACTTCATCGACGTCGTCATGATCTACAACCAAAGCTCCGATGCCACTTTTTGTGAACGACGGTGGATAAACGACGAAGAACACAAAGATCAATCACAGCAAGACACAAGATTTAACGTGGAAAACCCCTCCAATGCAAAGAGGAAAAACCACGGGCACCCGCCAGCAAACAATCCTCACTATTGTCAAGAGTTTGGGTTACAAACGCCGTGCGGCGGCTACAAGAGAATGAATGAATCGCTCAGACACAGTGGAACCCTAACAGCGAGTATATGTAATGTACCGTGGGGGGCCAGCCCCCCGCACCCCCAACTGCCTTCTACTTGGTAGGGCTATTAAATGGCATCATCATCCATGCCTTAGTGGATTCAGGCTCTAATTTTTCATTATCAACATGAGCATAAGCAGTGCAGCCAAAAACTTTCAACTGTGAATAATCTGTAGGTGTACCAGACCATACCTCAATGGGAGTTTTCTTATTAAGTGGAATAGAAGGTGACCTGTTTATCAAGTAACATGCGGATTATTCGCTCCGGCCCGGCCTTCGGCTTCTATGGGCCTCCGCTTCGCTCCGTCAGAAGTCCGGCCAATATAATGTGCAACTGAATTTGGAACATATTCAAGAAACTCCACCTTGAGACAATTCATCTTCTAGCATAAATCAACACCTTCATCCTGAACATAACAAAGAAAATACCACTGGCGCCAAATAGCCTCTTGGGCTAATCCACTAAACCAACTAAGCTTGAGCACAGCTCAAACTTAGCAACAGGAATAGGTTTAGTCATCATATCAGCAGGATTATCATGAGTACTGATCTTGCATACTTTTAACTTATCATCCTCAATCAGATCACGAACAAAATGATACTTGATGTCAATATGTTTAGTCCTCTCATGGAACATCTGATCTTCGGTAAGCTAAATGGCAATTTAACTGTCAGAGAATAAATTAATGCAAGAATCAACTCCATACAGCTCAGCGTATAAACCTTTCAGTCAAATTAATTCCTTGCACGCCTCAAAAACAACCATGTACTCTGCTTTAATTTTAGACAAAGCAACAATAGACTACAATGTAGCCCTTCAACTCACACCACAACTGCCAACTGTAAACACATAACCAGTGAAAGACCTGCGCCTTTCCAGATCAGTAGCATAATCTGAATCTACATAACCAATAAGTCCCTTCTGAGTTTTGCCAAACTTCAAACAAGAATCTGCTTTGCGTCTAAGGTACCTGAAAATCCACTAAACTGCCCTCCAATGTTCTTTACCACGATTAGACATATATCTGCAAACCAAACTCATAGCATATGACAAATCTTGACGAGAGAAAACTATGGCATACATCAAAGACCCAACAACACTAGAATAAGGAACTCTTAACATGTATTCAATATCTACATCTGTACTAGGAAACTATGCAGCTGACAATTTAAAGTGAGGTGCAATAGGAGTACTAACAGGCTTAGCATTATGCATGTTGAAACACCGAAGAACTTTCTTAATGTAATTTTGCTGACTAAGAAATAGCAAACCAGATTTTCTATCTCTAGTAATTTCCATACCGAGAATTTTCTTAGCAGCACCAAGATCTTTCATATCAAACTCACTATTCAACAATTTCTTCAATTTAGTGATTTCGACCTTACTCTTGGCAGCAATCCGCTTCGCTCTGGCCCGGCCTTCGACTTCTACGGGCTCCGCTTCGCTCTGTCAGAAGTCTGGCCAATATAATGTGTAACTGAATTTGGAACATATTCAACAACACCATCACCAGGAACAACAACACCTACACTATGCCCATTCAAGCGCCTGACCATAGAAGATGTGGCGAAGCAATGACGCATAGGACTATGCTTCAATTGCGACGAACCTACAAATGGAAGATGTTGTTTGAGATCACAGTCGCTAACGACTACGTCATCGAGGACAACAACACCTACGATCCTCTAATGATGACCATAGGGAAGAACAACTCGGCGGAACAGGGAGCCCCACCTTTCTAGTTGGAAGGGATATTAAATGGCGTCATCATCCATGCCTTAGTGGACTCAGGGGCAACACACAACATCATCAACATCAACGTTCCCATGCAATAGGGCTACCAGAACACCGCATCTCCACCAAAATGCTCGTGAGCAACAGACAAGAGGTAACATGACACGCCGTAACCTTCAATACTACATTCACTAGACACAGTCACACCCTTCCACCTCGATGCCCATCTCCTCGTCGTCGACAACAACATCGATATTATTTTTGGGTTACCATGGCTAGCAAGCCTTCGTCGCATAACCTGGGACTTCAACAACATGAACTTGGAGTACACCTGCTACAGACGTTGCTCGATCCTTGCTGCCACCCGACATAAAGCTCCACCAACAGATACTAGAGCTACCTGCTCCACCACCAATGCCTCGCATGGAACGAGGACCTGCTACATCGACCGTACCAAGAAGCATCAACACGTGGCTCGCATTTCGGCATAAGGACGCGCTGAGTGGAAAACGAGGGGAGTTCTATCACAAGTATAACGTGGGCTCGACTCTTCAGCAAAGAAATTGGGCCAACAACGCCACCGCCGCCGCCGCTCCCGTGATGCCTTCGTCATTAAGTATTGCTATAATAAGATTGTGTTCAAATAACGTACCACTATAAATGTCAACATGTCGTTTCTTTTCTCCTCCACGACGGGAGCCACTCCTAATCCGAGTTGCCTTTAGACTCGCCATCATCATCTTGCCTCATTCGTCAAGAGTGACAAAGCAAAGATGCATATAATCAATATAGCAAACAAGTTTACATGATTTATTGTGAACATATGTGAAATAATTAAATAATAAAAAATAATTTAGTATTCTGAATTCATACAATTTTACTTAGGGTCTAGGGATGACGTGTATGCGAATAAGAAAATCTATGTATTTTCATTCCTCACAATACTCTATCCTTTTTTGCTACTTCAATACTTTATATTTTCTATTAAATCTTGGAGTAACTAGGGTATAGTAATTTTTGGTTGATAGATACTCAATAATATCGAAATTTTTATTGGTATACAAAGATCTAATTAGAGTCGTAGATCTCAAAATAATGTGCAAAATGTGACAAAAATGTATATCTATTATACATTTATATTAGGACAAAGTATAAATAATTCCATGGATATCTACATCTCGAAATACCGTCTGCATCTTGAATCCATTCAAATTCGTATTCACCATCGCAAAAGGAGAACAAAACTCAATATTCCCATTCATTTTGGGTTTTAATTGTAAAAGAATTTGGCCCAGGCTCTCTCCGGCCCAAAACGAACCAGTCTTGTGAAATCCCCATCCCCCTGCCCTTCCCGGAGCTCCTACCGAAGACCCACCAGCAGTCCAGCACGACCACCGGAATAGCCACCGGCGACGGGAGGCGGCGCTGTCGGGGATTTGAAGCGATGGCGTTCACGATGCGAGCGGTGAAGGTGCCTCCGAACTCGGCCTCGCTGGAGGAGGCACGGCACCGTGTGTTCGATTTCTTCAAGCAGGCATGCCGCTCCATCCCCACCATCATGGAGATCTACCACCTCGACGACGTCGTCACCCCCTCCCAGCTCCGCTCCACCATCGCTAAGGAGATCCGCAAGAACCAGAACGTCACCAACCCCAAGGTTCCACTCCCATCCCGCTCTCTTTCTCATTCCCCCTAGGTTTGAGGCGGAACCTTTACTTTGATAGTTCCTCCAATCTGGTCGCTGCCCGATCTGAGCGGCAGTGGAATCCGACATATGGTCGGTTGATTGGGGTTTGGAATCGTTCTTGATTGCCATTTGGAATTGCTTGCGGTATTTCATCGGAAGACAGTTACAGCGTTGTAACCTGCTAGGATGCTACCCAGTGTTATAATGCTGTCTAAGGGCGCTATGGACAGAAATGTTCGATTGGGTATTTTCCTAGCATTGCGTCACTATCCACCATAGTAAACTGTGAAGATGTCGATCAACATGAATCCTGCTAAACGAAGCATGAATCTGATACTTTGTGTGGTCATTACTGCCTTAATGCAATTATGTGCTTACTATACCTTTGAATTTTGCATAAACCCAAAATTTACTTTTTTATTGTTCTTAGGCAGGATCAAGGATGAACTGTTTATAGTTCTAGGCAGCTTGCTGATTGTTGAAACACTGGAGATATTCTATGAAGTACTTATTCCTAAAAAAGATGCTAGGACATTATTTGCATCTTCTAATGAAGTTTAATATTGTATCATTTGATCTGTTATCTTAGGTTTGCTAGTTTACAGTGTCCCACAAAGGGCGATGTTGTTCATCTAGAGGTGCTAATTGGTGGAGTCTGCTGTTTTTTTGCGTTTTGGAATGCTGCTATGATTGATCTCTTGCATAATTCAGACCATTGGAGATGCAATTACCTTGCACCTTGGCAAAATTCAAATGTTCCATTCCCAACCCAGTTTGATAATTTTACAAAATATGAAATTTTCCGTTTTCTTATCAATTTGTGTTTCTGATGTCATGAAAATCAATTTTAGCTTGCATGTTATAATGTGTACTGTCTCAGTTTCAAAAAGGATGCAATTCTATATTGATGATTTCAAATAGGTATATTATGAAAATATATTACATGGCGAATTTAATGATATATGTTTATTAATGATAAACAAAATTTTGTATATGACGGGTAAAATTTAATAGTGCTGACTTAACAGTATGCTAGAACTGCATCATTTCTGGGATGGAGGTAGTATGTTGTATAAATGTGATATACTTGGCTGACGCTATGTTTATGTGGGCAAATGAAACACTGGGTAAAATGCATTGGCGGCTCTTTAACTTGTTAGATGGTGTCACCCGGTTCCATCAACTCCAAAAGTGCATTTATATGTCAAACTTTTTAAGTTGTTAATAAGGCATGCCCATGCTCTCCATCATCATATATCTCTCTTGATTCAATTTTTGTTTGGGAAATCGATTCAAATATTCAAGCATGGTGGATTGCACCTTGTGCTTCCAGATCTCACCTGCCTATGTCCCAGCTCTACTGAGCACAGCTGCGGCTGTGGTCCTACAGAATCAGTTGTTGGCGAAAGACACTGGAATTTGGTAAGCCCAAGGCAACTAACACCTTGGCATAGCTTTCTCATATATAGCATGGTTCAACTTGGAGTACAAGAAGCTCTTAGAGAGCATATTCTAGGCATAATGCCATAAAGCATAAAGTAGCTAACGGTAGGCTCCTTGGCTGCCAAGCAAGCTCATGGCTTTGATCTTGATCAGCCTAAGGTCATTACAGTAAACTAAAAACTGAATTTGAGAATGAACTAAGGTAAATGATAACTTGGAGCAGGGCTTAACTACATTTCTCCCCCTAAGCCTTGCTGCTGCTAGCCTTGACAATCTTCTTGAGTCGTATCCTTCCCCTCATTTCTTCAAACTTGGCCTTGCCAATTGACTTGGTCAGGATATCTGCTAGCTGATCTACAGTAGGGATGAAGTCAGCCTTGATGCTCCCCTCCTCAATACAATCTCTGATGAAGTAGAACTTGGTTCTTATATGCTTGCTCCTGTCATGGAACATTGGGTTCTTTGCTAGATCAAGTGCTGACTTGTTGTCCACCTTCAACTCCACCACTTCCACCCTTCTCCCAAGTAGTTCAGCAAGCAACCTTGATAGCCACAACGCTTGAGCTGCTGCTGTTGTCATGGCAACATATTCAGCCTCACAACTTGATAGGGCAACCACTCTCTGCTTGATGGATTGCCAACAGGCTGTTGCCAAGGAAGAAAAGGCAGCCAATAGTGCTCTTGCTTTGAGTCAACATCTCCAGCTAGGTCTGAATCGCAAGCTAGGTCTGAATCGCAGTAGCCCACAAACCGAGCTGCACTAGAAGCCTTGGTGAAATGCAGACCATAGTCAATGGTGCCAACCAAGTACCTTACTATCCTCTCAAGACCAAGTACCTCATACTCCCAACAATCTGGCGATAGTGAGTTGGATCCACCCCCTTGGCTGTGCTGTGCTTGCTCAGCTTTAGGCGCTCCTCCATGGGAGTGGAGGCTGGGTTGCAGTCAGCCACGCCATGTAGCTCCAGGATCCTCTTGGAATAGTGACTCTGACGAAGAGTAATGCCACCATTGCTTTGCTGAACCTCTAACTCCCTGGTAGAAGCTCAGTAGCCCGAGATCGCTCATCTCAAAGATGGACATCATCTCTGCCTTGAATGCCTTCACCTCCTGCTCCTTGGACCCAGTGATGATGAGGTCATCCACATAGACCCCGACGAGCAATACTGACCCGCCGAATCCCCGTCGATAGATGGCTGCTTCATGATTGCTCTGGCTGAATCCCATCTTCTTCAGGGTTGACTCCTGCTTCGCGTTCCACGCTCTGGGCGCCTGAGCCTTGCGGAGGCGATGCACCTTGCCTTCTTCTCTGGCAACGAAGAAACCAGGCGGCTGCCGATCATAGACTTCCTCCTTGAGCTCTCCATTGAGGAATGCCAACTTGACATCCATATGATGAACCAGCCATCCATATTCGTAATCCACTCCCTCTTGCTGCACGAAACCGCGGGCAACAAGCCGAGCTTTGTGCTTGATCACATCCCCACGCTCGTCCTTCTTCAATTTGAACACCCATTTTAGGGTGATTGGGCGGTGGCCGGCACAGGGAGGCACCAGCTCCCAGGTGCTGTTTCGCTCGACGGCGCGCATCTCCTCCATCGCAGCCTAAGTTGCACGGATACTTCAGGGTAGTCGCGTATCCCGTATCGGATACGTATCCGATACGGATACGCCGCGGTACGCGTTTAGTACGTACCGGAGGAGTATCCGAATTTATTTTTTTTAAAAATACGATACGTTTGCCTGATACGTATCTAGCATTGGACACGCGTATCAAACAATATGGATACGGCCCAGCCCATTAGGAGCTCTGTTTCCGTCGCCCTAATTGGGACGGACGCGCAGTCGCCCCCGATACGGGATACGCGACTACCCTGAAGTATCCGTGCAACTTAGTTCGTGGTAGTTGGTCTTGTCCAACATCGACCACGCAGTCTTGCTGCCGGAGACGTGATACACGGCCTGGGCAGCCGGTGACTGGTGGCGCCCGCCGCTGTGCCCGCGCCTGCGCTGTGGCGACGGGGACCGCCTTCGACGGGGACTGCGTGAAGCCCTCGGTGGCGATCCGCCGTGGACGGGCTCCTTCTCGCTCCCCCTGCTCCTTTTTCCGCGGCGAGCTCTGCCCGCAGAGCCTGTGTCTTCAGCTGTCGCCGCTGCATCCCTCGCCGCTTGGATCGTCGCCGCTGCAGCATCCTCTGCTGCCTTCAAGTGCACGGCCCGGCTGTTGGGGTCGCCCTGGAGCACCGGCTTCTCCAGCACCGTCCTTGACGGCCTTTTCAGAGGCGGCGGCGCGCTCGGCCGAGGTGGCCATGGTTGCTTCGAACAGGGTATGAAGGGGTAGAAATGGGGATAACTTTGGGCTCTCTGAACCACGCTCCGATGCCAATTGTTGGCAAAAGACACTGGAATTTGGTAAGCCAAAGGCAACTAACACCTTGGCATAGCTTCCTCATATATAGCATGGTTCAAGTTGGAGTACAAGAAGCTCTCAGAGAGCATGTTCTAGGCATAATGTCATATTGCATAAAGTAGCTAACGGTAGGCTCCTTGGCTGCCAAGCAAGCTCATGGCTTTGATCTTGATCAGCCTAAGGGCACAGTAAACTAAACTGGATTTGAGAATGAACTAAGGTAAATGGTAACTTGGAACAGGGCTCATTGGTATTGTCAAGAATATGAAATGGCTGACTAGCCAGTGGTCTAAAGCAGAGGCGGCAAATAATGTCCATGAACACAGCTCTGCTTGCAGCTGCGTGCTACACGTGTTTCACCAGCACATGGTCATGGCCCCAAGGCCTGCAAGGGGCTTCTTGCAGCTGCCATGCTGTTGCCCTATTACCGGCTTGTAACTTAGACGGTACGCGTTGGCCACGATGCTCGGTTGGTATAGAAATCAGGAAGGCAGCAATCATGGCCTGTATGTCCCTGCAACAGGCTCATCGCAACTGGCACGCTGTTTCGCGTCACCACCTGCGGATCCCCGTCAGCGAGCACACCGTGATGATGGGTGAGCTCAAGCACTAGAACTGAAGGAGGGTCCTGAGGCATTCCTAAATAGTTGTGTCATGTAGTTTCTGGTGGGGGTATTGGCTTGTGATTGCCATTGTACTTGCTTATGTCTCTGCAAAGGGGCGAGAGTGACCAGCAGGTTGCAGCATCTTGAATGCAACGCAAGAAGCAAGACACAATCTGAAGTGAAACATTCTTGTGCAATGCCATCGTTCCAACGCTCACCACCTGCTCGACGAAATGCCTCACTGAGGTAAACTTACCAGAAAAAGAAAAGAGGTGATTCTATACAAGGAAGACCAGGCAACCAAACACATTATTTGCTAGCCAGTTTAGAAATAAGCCAGGAAACCAAACACACCATAGTCAGCATGCCATGTCTGCAGTAAGTGCACACATGGAACTTTATGGACCTACGATGAACAACATAAAAAGGTTTTAGGCCTAGAAATGCACTTTGGTGACACCCCAGCACAAGTTGAAGGGCCAACTGTGCATTTTACTAACGAAACATGGATACTTTATTTATTCCTGGGTAGACTTTAAAAAATCAAACACCTACATGACATCTACATGTATTTGATTCTGAGTCAGATAAGACATCTTGAAAAATGGCAATATATTACACTAGTGATTTAAGCTCAGGCTAAAATCTTTATAACTTTATGCAGGGCAATGTACAATGCTTGAAGTCTTCATCTAAGTAATCTTTATAACCAGTAGTTTGCTTTATGTAGTTGAAATGTAGGGGTGCTTTGGTTTTGTTTACCTTGACCATATTGGGAAAAAATACTCATGAGTATGATTCTTTGCACCTGTCTGAATTTATACTAGTTACATATAAATCCTTTTCATCTGCCATATACATTTTGTCATGCTATGTTTGTCTCTACTTGTATCAGTATTACTTGCATACAAAAACTCTTAGGGAATCTGCAATGTATAGATCTAAGATCTAACCCCAGCTCTATTGAATGATGTGATGTTGCTTGTTAAGATGGTCATAATGTAATGGACTGACCCCAGATCTATAAATGATTTCCATGAGAATGATAAATCAGTTGGAGAGGGAGGGATGTCAGTGTGTGGAGTCGGGTCTAAGAAAGATAGGTCTTAGAACCTTACTGTGCTTGATGAAAAGTTCATCTTGATGAACCCATGAAAATCATTTAAATTTAGATCATTATCCTCCCAAGGGAGGATCTGTATCTAATGTATTGAATCACGATTACCGAAAGCAAGATCCTGTATTCTGGACAATCTTAGTGTTGTCATTCAGTGAGTTTTACATGATCACAGAGCTACCCTGGAGTGAATCTACTTTTTGGTCTGCAATCTGAATCCAGCACCAATTTGAGCAACCTTTTGAATTATTATTAACCATGTCACAGTCAATGCCTTACCCTTGTATCTATGTAGTTGAGTGGTTCTGTGCCTTCTTTTCCATCACTTCTTAATATTCGGATGGATGCTGCTTCTTTTAACCAAATGCCATGTAGAATTTTGCTTGTGCTAGTTTGTTACAGTATGCGGTTCTTGTATTATATTTCCATTATCATAAGCCAACACCTTTTGGTGCCAATTATCACGCATGTCATTGTTCACGGATTTTAATGTGTCTTTTCAGAGGTAATCGTCTAATTGGCTTTAATTTTTAAATAAGATGCAACACAAGGATTCCTTATTTAACTAATTTTGTTTGCTCGCAGGTTATTGATATGCTTCTGTTCAACGGGATGGAAGAGCTGAACAACATAGTTGAACATGCAAAGCAGCGCCATCATGTGATTGGGCAGTATGTGATCGGCCAAGAGGGCCTGGTGCACGAGCTGGGGCCAAAGGACCAAGGGAACTCCAACTTCCTGAAGATATTCTACACAAGCAATTACTTCTGATCTGAATTGCAGATTTCCACCATCTGGAATACTCAGGGTGGTGCTTGAATAAGACACCAAGGACACCTACGAGGACCTGTTGTTTCGCACTGGAAAGTTTTGATTTATTTGGCCCTTGAATCCTCTGTTCGATATGATGTTGCTGTAGCTGTTTCACTTGTTTACTGTTATACTTATCAAATTGATATTTATGAGTCGATTCGATTCTAAAAACATTGAACTTTCTTGAGTCCTTTATGACAGGGTTTGAATGGAAGTCCAAAACTGCAAAAAAGATGTTTCGTACCATCAGATGAGTTTGTACTTTGCACTTCTGTGGAGTTTTAACTTCTTTTTCCTAGTGGGTGCATTGGCCACAAGTAGGGGCGTGATACTAAAATTTTGACTTTGATATATTGTACCCTGGTGATACCCACCCATCCATTCCCACATCTTTCGACGAAATATCGTCGACAGTCCAGCAAGGGTATACCCAAGCTGATAGATGATTGGTAGAGGTGCGCGTAATCAGGAACCGAATGGTTACAGAGACACAAGACATAAGATTTATACAGATTTAGGCTGCCAGTATGATATAAAACCTTACGTCCTGTGCTTTGTTATTTGCATTGATGTGAGATGAGATGTCCTCTGAGGGACCATACCCCTCATTATACTCTGAAGGGACAGGTTGTGCAAGTAAAGTATCTTATTTGGTACTATTACAAATCGTGCGGTACACATTGTGTGCCGCACGTCTTCATCTTGTAGATTGGGTCACCATCTCCGAACGGGTCCAAACGTGGTCGTGAGGGTATATGGGTCTATACCTCCACACCTAGTCCTCGAGCACTATGTATTTTGAGGAAACGTCGTCTTGACGCTTATCGAACGGTGAGGCTTGAAGTCTTGCATGGTTGATCCTGCCACTCGAGTTGTCGGAGCTCGTGGTTGGTCCGCCGACCAGTTAGAAACAGCAGCACAGCAGTGTACTGGTTCACCGACCAGGTTGATGAAGAGCTGACCACCGTGTCAGGTCGTTGTCGAAAGATGCATGTTGCTCTGAGAAAAAACAAAAATAAAATCTCCGTACGTCTGGAGACGTGGGCCCTCGGAAGCATATGATACTTTGTATCATTGTTTTGAATTAGCCAACAATGGAAAGCTAAAAAATGGTAGGGTTCATGCCTTCGGCACAAAGAAATGTCAAACCAGCCTAAGTCACTGCAAAGTGACGTGGGTCCTCATAGTCTCCGAGCCTGATATAAGGTGGGAAGCACGTTGTTTGAGGATCCAAGAAGTAACACCGTTAGTTAAGATCAAGCAAGATGTACTTAACCATACCCCGACGTGTTGCCCAGAATCAACACCTGATCCGACCAACATGGAGCAATTGATAGTACACCAGCTTAATCGAAACAAAGACGAAGCAAAATCTGAACACCGAGGGGGTCCCCAGCTCTGCTGTGGAAGGGATCCCTACGTGGATGACAAGCATACGAAGATTCCATGGTGTCGTCGTGGACGACGAGGATGGCTCATGCGGCGTTGCTTGACCGCTCGCCGGCTAGTTTATAGCTTGGTGTTGGAATTGGTGAGGAGTGGGAATGTGGTTGACCTGCATGGCCGATGCACAGCACATGTACGTGCAGGCATGATAACCTGCGATGCTTGCTTATTTGAACTTCACGTGCATGGGTTTGTAGATCAAAGCCATGCACCAGCTCGGTGATATGATGGCACCACGTATATACTTCTCGTGTACGACTTGGCTTGCTTGCTGATTGATGCACGTCGAGACGAAAATTGATCATGGCATTTGCTTGCTCGTGGCTTTGCACGCAGGTGCAGTAGGCCTGCTGATGTTTGGATATATGCATATACGTTGATGCAAAATAATGACGGGCTCGCTTCCTGTCTGAGTTGTGGAGGTGTTGGTTGATGATGTGGAGTCCGGCCAGCACGGAGGCGTGGCCACGTGACAGGACGGAGTTGTACTGAGATCGCCCAAGAAGACGGAATCGCACTCGGACGACAAGTCCCCAGCTCCACTGGCGACTCTTGCATGAAGAAGACGAAAGGCGAGGAGTCCCCAGCTTTGCTGGCGAGCACACAATGTAGCTGTTGATGAAGACCGGGCTAGCTGGATCGACTGGTCGGCAAGCACCGAGCAGTTCGACCAATGCAACTGGTCGGAGGTGAAGTCTGTGTGCCAAGTGGCGTGACCGCTTGGACGATGATCGTCGATTTAGTCCTCGAGCGTAAAAGGTGAGCTCGGCAACCAAACCTTGTCCCTGAGAAATAGATATGAAGAATGGTAGTACATAATGATGTACAAAAAATAATTGATCTCTGGAGAGAAAAATCAGCCGGCCGATGTATTATACTCAGTATAATCCGTTATATGAAAATGTAGCAGAAAACTTTGTTTTAGCTAGCATGTTGTGTTTTGTTCACCGCAAATAGTGTAGTTCATCCTAGAGACTAATCAGCTCCTAGGTGACTAAGTGACTTCAAGTGAACAGCGCGATGCCAGGATTAGTGGGACCTTAGTATCGTCAGAGAGCGCCTGCCGGTATCTCCTGTGTTGTATAGCACAGAGTTATAACACGTGGTCGGAGAAACAGGAGACATTGCCTTTTCTGATAGACTCGAATAGGAAGACATAACTGCTCGGCTTATTAGGAAGACATGTGCATCTTTAAGATGGTATGCATGAAGGAAATTTAGACATCGATTGCACTCTTCGAGTGGTCGGTAAAGAAGCATGGAGGTGCATATATGTCGAAAATTATATATCACAATCGAAAGAATATTATTTAAAATATTAATTAACACTTAGCTTGTTATTGGAGACGTGTAAAGTAGTCGGTGTAATGTCGGGATCGAGCAGATGAACACGGCGTGGTCGACTTGCCAGCACGGCGTGGCTTGCGTGCAGCCTGACGTGGCTTGCGTTATGAATCGACGACTTGTTTCCAGGTGCACCATGAATAGGGGACGTGATTGGACGCAGTGTTGAAGACGAGGAGTAGCAACAAATCTGTACGTATGTGCATGGCATGTACGTATTTGCTCCCTGCTTGATGCCTTGCCTCATGGTGGTGTGTGCTGCACAGCCACGAAATCCCGTGCGACCGAGGGCTTAGACGTGTGGTCACGATGCTCCAAGACGCTCCAATACTCAGCGTGATAGCGTGAGATGCAAAGTCTTTTCCACATGTTACGACGTGGCGCCGAAGGAGTTGACGCCACTCCGCAAGAAGCCGAGTTGCCACAGATGACGTCGTTGACGAAGAAGTTAGAAGTCCCATCTGGCCTGGGAACTCCGCCGCTAAGCATGACGTAAGCGCCGAGGGAGACGATACAATTTTTGTAGTATCAGAGATGTCCGAGGAAATGCATGCAGCTCAAACGTCTTGGCGTGGCTCGCTCTACAGCTTGGCAGCTCGCGGACGGCGGCCCTGTGGCTCGGCGTGGCTTGAACAGCTCGCTTGGACGGCTTGACCAGACGGCTTGCTCACGGGTGCACCATGAGCAGGGCATGTTGTCGACCTTGACGACGTCGCTATGTGCCAATGCACCGTTCCCTCTGAGCTATGGCACCGGGAGCGTGTTGAAGACGGATTAGGTGATGAAGAGGTTGAAAATACGCCACCGGTTATGTCGCCGTCAAGGAAACCATTGATGCAAGTTTAGCATGGCGTTGTAGATCGTATCTCCTTTTGCTAGCTTTGGCATCAGTGTGCCTAGTAGGTCAACGACATTGAATCGATTTGGAGATGTGCCAAGTTGTCGACATGGATTCGATGCTAGAGAGCTCGGCGTTGTGCTTGGAGGTGATCGGGTGTAACAAACCTGCCTAGGCCACCAAGCTGGAGTGTAGCACTTGCGTACCAGGTGTTGTGTCCTTCCAGAATTTTTGTTGCTGTCGTACATGGAGTCCTCTGCCGGCAGGTCTCTCAGGATGAGGTGTCGCTGAGTCGCCGACGTAGTAGAAGGATCTTTATAGTCAAGGAATTTCCGGCTTAGCTGAAGTTTATAAAAGTTGTAAATAATATACAATAATGACCTGTTCCACAGCTTTACTGCGGACCAGTCCCCAGCTTGGCAAAGGGAGTTATTAAGAGTGAAAGGGTAGCTACGCTATCAATTTGGTCAACAGCTAAGCTATCGATCAATCCCCAGCTTAGCTGAGTGAAAAATATGTCATAGCTTGAACTAGATCACAAGCTCCAGCTTTGCCATAGAGCGAAATAGGAGAGGTCAACCACAACGTTGTTGTGTCTAATTTCACAGCTTTGCTGCAAATTAGGGAACATAGCATATCGTAAGGGTGAAGAGAGGGAAAAATAGTTCTGCTATTTACTTGGAGTGTAGCTTGGCGTACCAACCAAGTCCCAAGGGCCATGTGTCGAAGTCGCGAGTGTGCGCCAAATCCATTTTTATTGTTTAACTATAAGGGAAGTAATAGCTTTGCTATATAGTTATCCAGTCCCTAGTTTTACTGAAGGCTAAACGGATGACGTGTACGGTGTATCTTGGATGCACCCTTGCGTAAGGCGCGAAGATCATAGCTGAGCTATGAAACAAAATTCTAGCTTTGCTAAGAGTGTATAAGTTGACTATAATTTTGTCGTGTCCTGGTCGGAGCTCAGCAACGGCCTAGGAAGAATGGTAGTTTTCATAAAAAATTTGAAGAAGGGAAAATAGCTTAGCTATAGTTTGAATCACAGCTTCGCTTATCGATCAAACCCCTGTTACCATCTGTCTGTTTTGATAACACTGGTAATTAAGACTTGATTATAAGGGATGAAACAACTTTATTATTTTTACCCAGTCCTCAGCTTAGCTTGAAGATTTATACCAGTGACGTAGCGGAAAATGTCGGTTGAGCACAGCTCTGCTTTGCCCAAATTGGTGGTCGGTAGCCAACCAGAAAAACGCATTCCCATATGCCACGCGTCCGTGTCAAATAGGAACCACAAGGTGCAAAACAAATGGTAGTAAACGAATGGCAAAATGAAAGGCAAAACGAATGGCAATAAAGTCAGTCCTCAGCTTTGCTAGAGGGTTAGATGAATGACAATAAAAACTATTTCTTTGTTACAAAATTGCACATGGTGCAAGGGCACTACTACAAAATACCTTTTTAGTGCAGGCATCATCAGCGTCGAAATCTAAAGAACCAGCACTGATAGTCTATTTTGACACATCAGTGCCGGTGATAACACGATCTGGCACTGATGTGGCCGTATAAGCTTAGAACCGGTACTGATGTGCCTCTTGGTCATTAGTGCCAGTTTGTAACACGACCCGGCACTGATAATGAGTCATCAATGCCGGGTCGTAAGACGAATCGGCACTAATAATGGATCGACACATCAGTGCCGGTTCGTAACACAAACCGGCACTGATGTTGTTATTAGTGGCGGGTTGTAACATAAACCGGCACTGATGTGGGTCATTAGTGCCGGCTCATAGATCTACATAAATTTAAACAATATTTTTGAAACATCAAATGGTCTTGGTTTGAAGAAGTCATGTACATAAGAGTTGTATAACTCATCAAGATCTATAATTCCTATTTTAGTCATTTTTGCATATGACAAAGTGAAAGTAATATTGTTTATAAAATTTACATATCTCTCTTATAGTTTAAGAAACTCTATGAACCATATAACTGATATATAGATTTTATGAACAATGACATTATTGCTTTGTCAGATGAACAAATGCTCAAAATAAGGTTTGTAGATCTTGATAAGGTATGAAATATTTTGTTGAAAACTTTTCATTTGAGTTCATTTGCCATGCTAAACTATGTCAGAATTTTAAAAATTCAAAATATGACTTTTTCAAAAGACCTCAGATGGAAAAACACCCAAAATAGTGTTTGTAGATCTTGAAAAGTTATAAAACTTTATAGTTGAAAACTTTTTTATTTGAGTCCATCTTGCCATGTTAAACATGCGTTTGAATTTTTTAAATTTGAAATTTAAATTTTATAAATGACCTCGGATGGAAAACTTCCTAAACGAAAAGTGTAGATCTTAAAAAGTTATGAAACTTTATAGTTGACAACCTTTTATTTGAATTCGTTTAGGGCCTCCAAAAAGCAAATTACACTCGGTTTGATATAATATGTAGGGAACCAAAATAGAATATAGACACAAATGAGTAAGGGGTGCAGTGGTAGAGCAGGGGACGCGTGAGGGGGAGGTAGCAGGTTCGAAACCTACAAACCTCAGTGGCAGCTTCCACACATTTGAAAAAAATGCCTTTTTTCTATAATTTTTTGGGATTCCTGAAAACCCACGTCGGTGCCGGGTCAGTAGTGGGGACAGCTTTGCTATGGCCTAGTCCCTAGCTTCGCTATGAGACCGAAGAAGATGATCGCCGAGCAGTCCACAGCTCTGCTGGTGATGCCCATGCGAAGGAAACGAGTGCCGAGCAGTCCCCAGCCCACAGAGTCGCGCTCAAATATGTGACTGGAGTTGTGATCGGATGAATTCATAGTCGTTTCCAGGCGAATTGCGGCTGCTATGCACAGCACGTGTACATGTGACCTTTGCTTGCTCGTCTCACGGCCGTCATGTAGCTCGTAATACGGTGGTGCAGATGAACGCAGCCCGGCCAGAGCTTGCTTGTGGCTCACTTGACATCGGGACCGGCCGGTAGGTTTGTTCGACCATTAGGCGATTGCACGACGTGGTCCGCTTGAAGGTCCGGCGTGGTTCATGTGATGAGTCGACGTGGCCGAGCAGATGGGCATAGTTGGGACGGTTTGCCGACGGCTCGACATCGGCATGCATGAGCATGAAATGTACTCAGCCTTGGCGTTCCCTTGCTTGTGCGCCGGCCGCCGTGTCCTCGAGCTCCAGCGCCTGGCATGTGCCTTGGATGGATGATCTTCACGTGCCTCTGCATGCTTTTAGCCTCTTGGCGTATGGACAAATAGTCTTTGTCTTCTTATTGTACGTGGATGCATGTGCGTATGTAAGTCGTGTGGACTCCTTCCTTATTGGCTTGGAGAAGTTGACTCCGTTTGTGACCACGTTCCGTAGTTTTACTCTGCCGCAACAACGTTGAGTTGATGAGAGGAAGACGGACGATGTGCTGTCGACGAGGGACACCAGTCGACAATGTAAGCCGTGGTGTGCCGACGAGATGTCGATGGTTCAGGTTAGGATGCCGCAAGTCGATCGAGTCCTTAGCTTTGCTAGGACAGTGGATCCTGTATTTGAGATGTGGAGAAGCAACGACCAATCTGTTCGTGTCGTGCATATGCACAAATATTCACACGTACAAAACTTGGTCCTTGTATGTTCTTGACGTCATGATAACGTATATGCAGGCATGCATTTTCTTGCTTGCTTCGCCTATTCTGTAACGCATCTGTTCGAAGACCTGTAGCAACGTAGCACGCATGCATGCATGATTTCGAAGAACCTTGTCGACGTAGAATTCGAGGCCGTATACGCCTACGAGCGGGTTTTCGGTCCTCGAGTGGTCGGTGGAGAAGTAGCAGATCGGTCCATGGTCTGGGTGAAGATCGATGATACGGAGCCTAGTGGCGCAGCTTGGACGCCTAGTGCACGCCGCCGTGGCAGGACGCCGAGTCGTGGGAGCGTAGAATTCTTCCCGACCACCTCGTGCAGCCGATGAAGTCCCGTATGCAGCCACAGTAGCCTCGTGCGTCTTCCCCTTCCTTGGTGATGGCACATTGTTTGGATTTCTGAGACCAAATTATGATTCAGGGTCGTGGTGCTCCACACCGCCGCCGCCAAGGCCCACATATACGTGGATCGAAGGGCACCAGCACCGCGAAGCGAGTAGATGAACTTAGATCGGCCAGCATGCCTGTGGCACGCTTGACGTCGGAACCGGTTGGCTTGGAGCCGAGAGGGTCGCCTGGTCATGGCATACATCTCACAAAGGTGTAGTCATCCGTAGTCAAACTGTGGCATCGAGCCGTGGCGAGGAGATGAGGCTATGTAGTGCGTGACACCGAGCTAAGGCGATGATGAATCCCCGAACAACACAAGGTCAAAGAGGCCGTACGGTGTATGGCACCGTGCCGAGACGACGCGAGGTGAGTGACACCGAGCCGTAGCAAAAATCTGGAGGTCAAGGCGGCGCGAACAGCGAGATTGAGCGTCGAGCTGTATGTCCAGCAGGTCGGCGACGCTTGTTTGACACGGTCCGGTAGGTGACGTGACTTAAACGGACGATTTGTTTGACAGGTCGGCGAGTCGGCGAAGTCGGAACAAACGCTCGTGGCGAGGTCCCGTGCAGGCTGCTGCCTGCTGGCCACGCGTTGCCTGGAGGGATGCCTGTTACGTCCATACGTCCTGGTAGTTGGTTCGCATAGGTCCTGCACCATCTTCCCGTCATTGTAACGTTTCTGCCGTTCGGCGTCTTCGTAGATGTAGATCGATCTACATCTTTCCTTCCCGGCTTGCAATGGCATTCACGCGGGACGCCATGCCGATGTGGGATTCTTGGGGCGTTACGGCGTTTGTCGGACAGAGCCACGGCAGGAGCCCATGATGTGCTGTCGTCGACGATGAGGGCCGGATGCGAGCGTTGATGGCTGAGGGCAACAGCACGATGTGATGGCGATGATTGCCGTTTTATCCGATCGATTGATCTTGCTTGCTAGTTGATGCGTGACGTCGTATGTCCTCCTCTTTTGCCTGGTGATTGCACCGCCGAGGATAACGTCATGGCCTTGACACGGAGTCAAGGTTGAGCCACGTTGTGTCTTCTTGATTGCTTGTTGAACAGCGGCCATGAACCAGTAGATCGGATCATGTCGTAGACAAGTTAGCCCGGCATATTGATGAGAACGGATCTGATTGGCAAGGACCGAATTGCTTCATCATATGCCGTCGCCCAGGCCGATCACCATGCCGAAGCCGAGTCGCTGCCACCATCGAAAATCACCATACCGTACAATTGCAAGTTGATCTGTGTGGCCGACCTCCGACCAGCTTGTACGACCTCCTTGCCGGCTTGTCGTTCGGCTAGCTTGTTGAAGTCGATGGAACTGGACTCCAATTCACCGCATGCATCAAACCGATATGATGAAAATAATTATACAATAATATAAAGATGTCATTGGCTGGACTTACCTGAGTAAATCTGGAATAAAAAGAAAAAGATCTCATGGGATTCGTTGGCTGGAGTGGTCGAAGTAGTTCGTCGAGCCATCGATGGTGTTGGAGTCCAGCTAGCTCAGCGGCGTGGTTCCCCAAGAGCACGGAGTCAGATATGTAAACCGAGTCATGACCTACGCTTGATCGACACTGCATGTTGCCGACCAGACCTGCGTGCTGATGCTCTGTTCAAGAGATATATAACATGCATGCATCTATATTTAGATATCTTTTATATAAAGAAAGAAACTGGGAATAGGAAAAAGGAAAGCTCCGAGGTTCTTGTATTCCGATCCAGATCAGATTGCATGCGTTGCTGTGCCGATGTAGCTTGGGTCGAAAGATCAGATTGCATGTGTTGCTGTGCCGATCTAGCCTTGGTCGATGGAGCCGGAATCCTGTGCAAACGCCACGCCAGACGCAGTCGTTAGTGCCAGGGGTTCTGTATCCCGCGTAGCTCTTCGAGCTGCATCTAGCGGCGAGCCCGTCGCAAAGGGCGCCCGCCGCAGGAAGCCGAGTCGCTGCGGCTGTCGTTGAAGGAAATTGCCATTTGGTTCAACATGGACCAAACGCACATCTCCTACCTGGCCATCACTCTTGATGAAATATCGTCTGCAGTCCAGTAAGAATATGCCCAAGCTGGTAGATGATCGGTAGAGGTACGCGTGATCAGGAATCGGATGGTTACAGAGACACAATACATAAGATTTATACAGGTTCAGGCTGCTAGCGTGGCATAAAACCCTATGATTTGTGCTCTGTTATTTGCATTGACGTGAGATAAGATGTCCTCTTGGGGATCCCTAACCCTCCTTATATACTCTGAAGAGATATGTTGTACACCTATTTGAAACTATTATAATACTGTGTGGTGTATATTGCGTGCCGTACGTCTTCATCTCGTAGATTGAGACACCATCTCCGAACGGGCTCTAACGTGGCCGTGAGGGTATATGGGTCTGTATCTCGACAACATCAATTTTTTTTGGTACATGAAATTGGACAGCCCACATCTCGTCTCTTTCCTTCCACTGACATCGTCTGTCTTCGCAACACAGCTCGTCCTCTTGATATGAGTGCTCGTGTCTATTCAATTGCAACAAACCATGTCTTTGGCATGGGAAAGCGATTTGGAATATGGAGAGCTGTGCGCACCACAGGAGAGCTTTGAGCATGATGTTCACGATGACGTCATCAAGCTGGATGGTTTCACCATTGTAGCCGTAGCGAGATCGCTTATGGTGCAGAAATATACGACTTATTGATCCTGAGTTCCTGTGCTATGCTAGACTTGGTCAACAAGAACAAATGCGTACTTCATCTTATTCGAAATTGTTGATGTGTCACGATGAACCACCAGTAAATACTAAAAACTCTCTCTTGTTTCTTAGTATGTTGACGTTGACTACAATAAGAGTAGTTATATTGTGCGAAGTTTCCACATGATGATGTAAAGATAGTGTCCACAAAGAGTTTCTTTAGTTTCTTTATAGTTAACTCAACTCAAACCCCCAGGAGTTGACCCATACACAGCTCAAGTCTCTATAAAGCAAGTCTTCGTCTTCAGTAAGAGGTGCCATCGATCCACAGCAGCCTCCTAAGTTCATCTCGATCACACTACCAGGAAGAGATGGCAATGAAGGTTTATGGGCCAGCGATGTCGACGAACGTGGCACGCGCTCTTGTCTGCCTGGAGGAGGTCGGCGCAGAGTACGAGGTAGTCCCCGTCGACCTGCCCACCGGCGAGCACAAGAGCCCGCCGCATGTTGCCCGCAACGTACGCTCCACCTCTCTTCTCCATTATTATCTATCCTTCTTCCTCCCTGATCCTCTCGATTCATGAATCTGCCGGCAGTTCCTCACTTCCTCATATATTATTACCCTTTTTTACTTGATTTTGATTTTGCAGCCCTTCGGTCAGGTCCCAGCTTTCCAGGATGGCGATCTGATTCTTTACGGTGAGATTTGCAATAGACAATGCTCGTTTCCAATATTATTGAAATAATTTCTTTTTTTCCAAAGGAAAAAAAAATGATGGATAGATTTTCTTTTAGCAGAGTCCCGTGCGATTTCAAAGTACATCCTTTGCAAAGGCGGGTCTGATCTCCTTCGAGAAAGCAACCTCGCCGAGTCAGCAATGGTGGACGTCTGGCTGGAAGTGGAGTCGGGGCCGTTCACCAGCACCATGTCTCCCATCATCTTCCAGAGCGTGATCGTCCCGTTCCTGGGTGGCGAAACCGACGCGAAAATCGTCCAGGAGAATCTAGAGAAGCTCAAGACGGCCCTAGAGGTTTACGAGGCACGTCTCTCCAGGTTCAAGTACTTAGCCAGAGATTTTCTCAGCCTGGCGAACATCAGCCATTTCCCAGCGGCTTACTACCTGCTTAGCGGGTCCCACGCGTCAGTGCTTGATGCATATCCGCATGTCAAGGCTTGGCTCGCTGAGGTCATGAACAAGCCGAGTGTGAAGAAGCTCGTAGAGCTTATGAAGCTGCCGTCAGCCTGACCGTATGAAGCAATCAATACTGCTGGGTTAGTTGCGTTTTTCGTTTACCTTGATCGCCGTGCTGTCCGGTGAATAAATGAACACCATGTCTATGTCTATGCTGTGCGTTGCTAACTTACTATAGCCTGTAGCTACAGAAATAAAAAAACAAGTGAATTTCATATTAAGCAAATGGCAGTAAGAGCGACAGGAAGCTTCGGTTAAAACTGGAAGGAACAATGATGACCATGAGTACCTCAAAGGAACTTCAATGTTAATTTTATTTTGGAAAAAATCTACTTCACACCCCAACTATGGGGTCCAGTCTACATAACCTCCCAAACTATAAAACCGGTCATTCTACCTCCTAAACTATCCAAAACCGTTCAAATACACCCCGAGTGGTTTTGGATGGCGGTTTGCTACAGTAAGATCGTGGGGTCTACATGTCATCCGTCCCTTCTCTCTCCCCCTCCCTCTGCGCATTGCGTCGGGACTGGAGCTCGAGCTCGCCCGCGTTGCGCTGCGCCGGGGCCAGAGCTCACTCACCGCGCCACACGGGGCCGGGCGGAGCTCCCTACGCCACGCTGGGGATGGGGTGGAGCTCGCCTGCGCCGCGTCGGGCCGGGGCTCGAACTCGAGCTGGCCCGCGTTGCGCTATGCTGGGACCAGGGCTCGAGCTCCCCACGCCACGTCGGGGCCAGGGCGAAGCTCCCCATGCCACGCTGGGGATGGGGCGGAGCTTGCCCGCAGTGCACCGGGGCCGGGGCAGAGCTCGACTGCGCCTGTGCCGCACCATGCCGGGGCTCGAGCTTGCCGAGGCGGAGCTCCCACGCCACACCGAGTCGACGCTCGGCTCCGGCCACAGCGACGCGCCCGCCTGTCCTGCACATCGGCCGTAGGGACCACAGAGGCGGTGAGGGAGAAGGCGAGGCGACGAAGCTCGTAGAGGGAGGCGGCAAGCGGCGCACACAGCGTCTCCTCTACTTCTGCGCCGTCACCGAGAAGGAGCCAACGCCGCCGTGGAGGAGCTCGGGGGAGGAGGCGCCACCGCCTCGGCCTTAGCCACGTCCGCCTTGCTCACGCTGCCCGCTTCCAGAACCTCGTGGCCAAGAGGCCGCGCCGCCGGCCCACCAGGTCATCGCGCCCATGAGGGAGAGGGAGGCACAGTCGGAGAGAAGAGGGGAGGGGGTGCTGTTTGTGGAGAGAGGGGAGAGAATAGAGCGGGCAGCACCGGGAGAGAGAAGGGACTGTGGCTGACATGTGGGCCCCACTGTTTTACTATAGCAAACCACCATCCAAAACCACTCAGGGGGTAATTTGAACGGTTTTGGATAGTTCAGGGGTAGAATGACTGGTTTCATAGTTTGCGGGGTTATGTAGACCAGACCCCATAGTTGGAGGGGTGGAGTAGACTTTTTCCATTTTATTTTTGAAGGATATTGTAAGAAGTACAATGATGACCCAACAAATTGAGAAAGAATTTGGACCAATTCCGGCCCAGGAGAAGGGCCCACCCGTAGCCAGTAGGCAGCCGACGCCTGTTGGTATTTTTAACGCACACAGATAAATCCGCAAGCGCACAGATACCGTTGTAGCCTTCACCCGGAGGGTTTTAAATATCATATCCACAGGGAAACGTGTTTGAGTCGCCTAACCACTAGTTTATCCAGGGGTGTAGCAATCAAGGTTAAGATATGGTGGGTAGAGAGGATTCCTATGGCAGTGATCCTATGCAAGGCAAGGCGATGGTTCAAATGTCCGTCTAATGTTCACTTCGAGACGCCGCTAGACAGAAGAGCACTACAAAGAGAACTCTACCAACATGACTATGGTCCTACTAATTTAAGAACCTACTCAAAGTGTGGATGGGATAAAGTCACTCCTCGCAACTACCATACAACTAAGAATAGGGCACAAACACAAATCGATAGCCTAAGCACCATGCTTACACTAATAAGTACTACTCTAATTCAAAGCACTAACAAGAGCTAGACCAATCATAAGAACTGTGAACCAATGAAAAAAAGAATAAGTTAAATACTTGAATAAAGATCAATTACCAGAAGTATCCTGGATGCAGGGTTGGAGAAGCCTGAATCCACCGAAGTACCAGTTGAAGAGGAGGCACCGACATGCCGGCACAACCTCCAACTCTTCCCTCTCCCTCTATCTCTCTATTGGCTAAGACTAGATCCTATTGAGGACTAATCTTCTCTTGAAGGCTAGCTATGGAGAGAGATCCATTCAAGGGACCCCTCTCCTCTAATCCTAACTTGAAATAATAAATTAGGGTTTCAAGGATACTTCCTCAGGGGTCAGGGGCCCTGCTTATATAGCCTCCTAGGATGCACCACAGCCCTCGGATCAAACTGACCTAAATGGATGATTATTATTCATACTCAAAGGTGGTGGAGCCAAGATCCACGAGCTTGGAGCTGATTGGTCCAGGTCAACAGGCGCCCGCCCAAGGGTGTGGGCAGCCGCCCGGCCACCGAGCCAGTTCGGGCTCCCGTTTGGTCTAGTGCCTTCTCAAACCTTCTTGATCATAGAAAAGTACATTTTCACCCTTTATCTCTATGTAAACCTGCCATGTGGGCCTTTCTTGGTTCTTTTCAGCTGACACCCTGCAGAAACAGACATTCACCAAAACTCATGGAATTCCGTTAGTATAACCCCTATATCTAGATGGTATTTATGTTTAGGTCCTTTTTCATATTTAGTTGACGGTCAAAATTGACACTTATCTACCGTCAACAACTCCCCAGCTTACCCTTTGCTCGTCCCTGAGCAAAGATAAACTTAGTGATGGATCAGGAGTTGCTACAATGCTTTCACGCCTTAGAAGTACACCTGTATTCAAACAAGAAATCTTCTCCGGATTAGAGTGAACTATTCTGACTTGAAACTCACTCATATTACCTTCCATCATGGGGCTTGTAACCGTCACTTGGGTCTTGAGCAGTTGAAAGACAGAACGGTCAAGTCAAGCACCATGTTTCTTGCTCTTTGATCAACTATTACTCTAGAGTTTTTACAAGATTTTCAAATAAAACTCAGAGTTTCCTTTGTATGACCCTCTCAAGTCTCTCATTTGTGGTATTTATGGATCCTTACCAAGATATTGATGGTGTATGCTTTCTCTCTTCTCTCAAGATATGTGGTAATTTTTAGTACTAGGCATAGTAGCATTTCCTTCTCTCACTCACCCTATAACTAATAGGCTTATATGGAGTTCATAGGTGGGGAGTAAGGAAAACATACTTGCAATACATATGTTGCCTAATCTAACCATGGATCTAGAGAAACTCGTCATACAATCAAATCAAGATGTGCATGTGTGGTTGAAAATGATGGTGAACAGACAATATGGTAGAGAATATTTGTGGAAGGTAGAAGAGGTGAAAGCTTAATTCTACAATGCTCCTTTATAAAGGGTGACTTCTCTCAACTTGAAATTTTATAGAAAAACTCGGGCTTTGCTCTATATTACTTTTTTCATCACACCTTTTTTTCACATTTTTTCACTTTTTTCTCTCTCTTTTTTTCATAGCCCAAAACTCGGATACAAATAAATTTTGAGAGAAAAGATGATAACAACTTGGAGCATTTATTTTAGAACTTGGGTAGCAGACAAGGAAGACCTATGGGGAAATATTTTTGGAGTTCACTCCTAATGTAGGAGTAGAACATTTTGAGTGGATCTAAATGGGTGAATATGTGGTGCGTACTTGTAGGGTAGAAGTAGCAAGGGGTGCATAGTGTGTGAGATCTAGATTTTAACCGCATGAAAAGCTCCTAAGGGCCAACACAGCTAGACCAAACTCAACACACACAAGCTAGCCTAGTCGACAAACTAGAAGGCTAAGTGCTCTATGAACTAGCACACAAAAGCAATGATGAACTCAACTAGCAAGATATATTCAAAGTAAGCATAGCCATGTAAATAAGAGAATAAGTATGAGTCTTATAAAATATTGAAGTGAAGATACAAGGCTTTACCAAGCCTCCAAGACTAGATCCGAAACCTCGAGCAAGAGCCATCTCGACCCTCTCTCCCTAACATCTAGATGACTACATTGGAGAATCTAGACCTAATCCTCTTGGGTAGAGAGAGGTTATCCTTTCAAGAGACACCTCTCAATTAAAATGAATAATTAATAATGAATTAGGGTTTCTCCTAGGGCCAGCGCCTTGCTTATATAGCCCCTAGGATGCACCACAGCCCTCGGATCAAACCGACCTAAATGGACGATTATTATTCATCCTCAAAGGCGATGGAGGCAGGATCCGTGAGCCTGGACTTAATTGGTCCAGGTCAGCGGGCGTCCGCCCAAGGGTGTGGGCGCCCGCCCGGCCACCGAGCCGGTTCGGGCTCCTGTTTGGTCCAGTGCCTTCTCGATCCTTCCTGATCACAGAAAAGTACATATTCGCCCTTTATCTCTACGTAAACCTACCATGTGGGCCTTTCTTGGTTCTTTTCAGCTGACACCCTACAGAAACAGACATTCACCAAAACTCGTGAAACTCTGATAGTATAACCCCTATGTCTAGATGGTATTTATGTTTAGCTCATTTTTCATGTTTAGTTGTCACACCCCAAAATTTTTAATTTTGGTATGTGCATAGAAAATACTAAATTAAATAAATAATTTTATTAGTTTCTAAATTATCCAAGATTTAGTTATGTCATTTATAATTTAAATTATATAAATTGATTTCCTTAAATAAAATATAGTTTTATAATCGATTTGAGTTGTTTGTTTCATTCATGGCTTTGGATTTGTTTTATTGAGTGAAAAATGATTTATTGAAAACCAAGTTAGATGCAAGTAAGTTTTTATTTCTTTTTCCTAAAATAATATAATGCAGTCTTGTCTAAAAATGGTAGTCAAAGTTTTATTTACAAGAAGCCAAAGTTAATTTAAGAAACTCATAAACAATTTAGTGTTTAATAGTTTATTTTGAAATGAAGAGATTTCAATTTTATTTAATGTCTAAGATTGTATTTAAAAAATGGAAAAGACCAAAACCTTCTCCCGCTCTCCCTTTTTTTTCCTGGGCTTCATCCATCAGGCCATGCACGGGTCAACCCCAGCAAGTGTTGAGGCCAACTCGTCCTAGTCAAATGGGCACGAAGCAGCTTCGATCTAGCCAGCACCAGGCAATAGGCCGAACTACTCAGCATCGCTGCAAAACCAGGCTTGGCCCTCCACAAGCGCCGAGCGTTAGGAGCTGAACCTCGCCGTCGCCTCGGGCGTTTCGAACGCATGACCCAGCAGCCCCATGGATCAAGTGCGACCAAGCTGCTTCTCTTCTCTCCGTCCTTCTCGTGAATGGCAGAGACCAAGCAGCCGCGCCAAAGGTGCAGCAGCCGAAGCTCGCACCAGCACCACCACTCGTGTCTCCCCCTCTCTCTGGCTGCCAAGTAGGACCGACCCCCCTTTCCCCTCCCCCTTTGGCTGACGGATGGCCCCCTGGCCCTTCTTCTCCATCGATCCGCATGAACCGGACACCGACACCGGGAGCACGAAGCTCCGCGTCGCCAGCGCAATTGAGCTCGGCGCGGACCGAGCTCCCTCCCCGCGTCCTCAGCGCCCTCGAGTACCCAGCCAGGCCTCTCCACTCCTCTTCTCCCCGGTCCCGGTCTGTTCCTAAGCAGGCGGATCACGGGATGCCATGAACGGCATGCCGAGCCCGAACCGAGCCCTCTCCACTCGTCTCTCGCCCTATAGAGGCAAGCCCAGGAACCACAGAAGCGCATCAGCACGCCGCATCCACCTATCCCACCCCCTGCCTCCTACCTCGCCGTAGCACCCACATCAGGTCATCAGCGCCGCCACCCGCCATGCATGGCCAGGAGCTTGGCCATCGCCTCGATTCCCCGCACAAACCTTTGCTTGCCCCGTCCCGCGTCGGCAGCGCCGTCCCGAAGCACCGCAGAACACCGCCGTCAGCCCTCATCGCCGCCCACCGCCACCAGTTTCGCAGATGCCAAGAGGTCCACCTGGGACTTCGCCGTGGCACCCCCGTCGTGCTCACCGCTTGCTCAAAGCAGCTGGCTACCACGACCATGACTTCTGTGGTGGACGCAGCTGACCGCCTCCTCCCGTGCGTCCCGCACCAGCCACCAAGCCGCGCTCGTCGACAACAACATTCCATCAGAATCGTGGTGAGTTTACCTCTGCTTTGCCCTAATTCCCAATGCCTGTAGGTGGAGCCTGACTTCACGCCGGCGACGCGCCAACTATGGCATCGCCGTGCACCAGCACCTCCCTAGTGCCTCCACCTATCGCCGAGCAGGCTGCACACGCGCACACACAGGACACAGCAGCGCCACACGCACGAAGCATTGAAGCAAGCAAGCAGCCGGCCATGGCCTCCGTCGTGCACCTTGCTTGCCTCCCTAGCTTTGATGACGTAATTCATGGCATCAGCATTAAGGATGAAAACGAAAACGAAAATCCCTGACCGAATCGTATCGTTTTCTACATTTTACCCGATCGTTTTCATTTTTTTTTGAATAATTCGAATTCGGTACGAAATTCGGACAAAAAATTTGAAAACAGAGCGGAATTCAGTACGAGCTTATTTCGACCGATTTCTATATTTCTATATTATATTCGAAATCCTCTGTATTCGAAATTCGGTAGTAACCGAATTTGGCCCAATAATCCCTAGTCCCACTCCCAGACTTCTTTGTTACGAGCCCAGCCCAGTAACACAACCCTAACTCCCTCCAGTCCGCCCCACCCCACGCGACGCGAGTCTGGCGGCGCCCCTATCCGTGGCTGCCATGGGCCGTGCAACATGCTCCATGGCCGCCCGCGTTTTCGCTGCTGCAAGTCATTTCCGCCGCGGCCGAGTACTTCACTACCTTCCTCTTGTCACTCAGCCCCTCTCGCTCATCTTCCCCGGCCGCGAACGCCGCGGAGGTGTCGCTGCTCCCTACCGCCGCCATGTTGGGCCGCCGGCGCACGTGGCCAGGGTGCCACGGGCCACCGCATGGCCAGCCAAGGCAACCAAAGGGTGTGCACGAGCCTCCTGGTGCTCTCAAGCCGCTCCTCTGTTGCCGTCGAGCACCCACCACCATACCCGCGAGCCATGACGAGTTCTCTGTTATTGAAATTGCAACCAGGGACCCCATACAAGAATTCGACTAAAGCCAGGGTGTTTTCTGCGAGGACTGTGACTCAGGTGAATAGTGCCATAAGGACCTGTTTGTGAATATTTTTCTGAATCTTTAAAAATTCATATCTGAAGTTTGGTAACTACATTTTTGGTGAACCAAATTTTGTTGCGCTCCTTATGATATCTAGTTTTTATTAAAAATATGAAACATGCCATGGTTAGTAGTAAAATAATTAGTTATGTTTTATGCCTTTTATTTATGTTTAAAAAGAGGAAAATTCATATCTCTTGTTGTGTAGCTCCATATGACTTGAAATTTTGATAAGATGTTGCTGATGCTATGTTTAGGCTGTAGTTTAAATTAATTGCTTATTCTAAACTTATATTAGCATGTCGGCGACTATATGTTCGTGAATTGTGATGATACTTAAGACCCTAGGTCATGGACTCGTTATTTGTTAACTATTATGTGATCATGCACTTCTTAGTTTGGTCATGCATATTTTTAAAGTTATAGACCGTGGGTCAGTATTTCGTATTTAATTTTCGTATGCCGACCAGGTTCGACATAATTCCGATTGAATTGGTTCATTTTCGAAACACCGAAAGTTCATTTTCGTTTATTTTTCCGGCTATATCGTTTCCGCTTTCATTTCTGGCTATATTGTTTTCGCTTTCGTGTTCGTATTCAAATATAAATGTGAAAAACAATAGAGGAGTTTTCTGACCGTTTCTGACCGAATTCATCCTTAATCAGCATGACATCACTAAGAATTATGGCTGTTTTCCTTCACAAAAATAAATCCTAAAATACAACTCAAATACACCTTGCTCATGGACATGGTCCATGGTGGACTACTCACATAGGTCGTCTCCGGTCCATGGACGGTGGACCGGGTGCACAGCAAGTAGACACTCACTTTGCGATCTAGCCCCTATCGTCTACCGAAATTAGTTGACTATTCACTGAGTCATGGAAAGCTTACCTGCTAGCCCTAGAAGTCTATGGTTAATTCGATTTAGATCCAAATAGAATAGAGTTTCATTTGCATTAGTTTATCTTAGATTTAAAATAGTAAATGATGTTATTATTACTTTAATAATATAAATAACCTATTTTGTTCACAATATATATAGTTCCTACTAAAATAAAATGATTAATGATGCCATTATATTTATTAATAATCTAATATTCTATTTTGGTTCATACAAATAAATATAAACTAGTTTTGTTTATTAAATAAATTAATGATGTTATAATCTTATCACCATTGTGTTTCCTCTAATAAAATAAATCTGAAATATCGTATTTGCAAATGAACCTTTATACTTTATAAAATAACCTTGCGGTCTAAATAATCAACTTCTTGACTCTTTGGTTAAGAAAAATATTTACCAAACTCTTTAACTATATCTCGGCTTTAAGTGATTCTTGCACTCACGCGGTCGTAGAAACTAGCCGTACGTTTAACCTTATTGCTATGTTTTGATTGGTCTAATGTTCTTAGATGTGTCTATTTGTTTGTTTGTATGTTTGTTGGCGTACTACAATCTACGAGTAGAAGAGTTATCGGCAAGTGTTGGAGACAGAAACATCAGAAGATCAAAGGTTCTACGAGGAGTTGACTATTTGTGGAAAAGCAAGTGTTTAAGGCAAGTATAGTTTGGGGTTTATTTTTGTAATCATGATCTTGTGACCTAATTAATGTTTAAGCTATAAACGTTAAAAGATGACTTTTTAACAAACTAATATCTTATTTGTACGTAATTATCTGGGATTTACAGTACAGCTGTGAGGGCTATATGGCTCTGGCTTTAGCTCAGTATGAGGACCTTTTCTAACTTGTTAGAGGTTACCCTTGTGGCGCAAATAGGGATGAGCAGACTGTGGATCTGCTGCGATGTCGTATAACACAGACTGACTGATGAAACCTAGCGGCCCTAACATGTAAGACGAACCTTTGAAAGGCTTCATAGTGAACCCTGCCAGTCTTCCTTGGTAGTGGGCTAAGAGGCTGATCACCTTGGGCGAAAGAGGAAATCACGGCTCACAGTGAAAGTGTACACCTCTGCACAGAGTTTATTAAATTGTATACTAGCCTTGCTCAAGGACACGAGAGACCTTGAAGACATTTATATTAAAGGTGATGATTCTTGTTTTGTTAAGATGCTCATTTATTTATCGTTTATGTTTTATACATTATTTATGTTACATTGATCATGAGTTTATGGCTTATACTACCTTATTGCTATACTTGTTGAGTTCGATGAACTCACTCTTGCTATTCCCCCACCACCTTAGGAGAAGTTTTAGTCTTGTGATCAACCAGTCAGTTGGATCCAGTGGAGTGAAGTCTACACCTGGAGTTCGAAGTTGTCTTTCTGCTGATTGTTCATTAGGTGATCTTCTATATTGTGTATGTCATTGTTTGCACCAAAATTTGGACTAGCGGATGCGCGAGTGATGCTTCTCGTAAAAGACACCGCCGGGCTAAATGCCGGTAACAACCGGATATTGGGGAATCGGCTAAATCAGAGAGGATCGGCTAACCAGAATAGGCTATCTAAGGAAGCATGCGGTCCACGCCGACTCCGATCCGGCAAGATGAAGGACGGCGCATTGACTGCACGGGACTCTACAAGACAGAATAGTAGGGCCCAATTTATCTAGTTTAGATAGTTTTTGAGTCTTTTCCTTATTTACAAGTCGTATTAGGATAGAACTTAGTCAAAGCCTAGGGTATAAATATGTAAGCCCCGACAACTTGTAAACTCTCTTGACATTCAATACAATCTTTCGGCTCCGGCCACCAAACCCTTAGTTCTAGGATCTCGGCGAGTTTCTTCATCAAACTAGGCTGCATCGGGTCATCCAATCTCTGGTTTGCTGTAAGTACCATCATGGCTTGTATTTATGTTAGATAGGGCCGGTTTGACCTCCTATTTATACATAGATATGACCAAAGGGCTTGTGTTTATGCTTGATTTGGTTGGTTTGACCTCTTATCTATGCATCATCACTTGCTGATATTTTATGTTATCGTTTGATAGGGCCAGTTTGACCTCCTATTGTATGCGTTAGCATAGGCTAGTTATCGGCTCTATTAGGTTTGGCAACCTAATAGATTCATTAAGTTACCCACGGCTAGTTATCAACTCTGCTAGGTTTGGCAACCTAGTAGATTCATTAAGTTATCGATTTTGTTAGTTTTTATTATTTTATTTTGTTGCAACAACAATTTTGCCCAATCGAGATTGGTAAATTTGGTTTACATCTTCTTAGATTTGATTGTCATCAATGCTCATTACGTTTATTGCTTGCTTTGATGATCGGTCTCGTGCTTGTATTAGCTAGATCTTATCAATCTTGTTCATGACATGTGGCACGTTCTAGGGTATGAGTAGTCTTACAATAGTTTGTTCTGTTTTAAGGCTGTTCATGCACCTAGTTCGTTCTCATGCCGGTATCGGTAAATTAGCCGAGTCACCAGAGCTTTACCTATAACATTGTGAGCATGCATCTGTTTAAAACTAGTTGGTTTGTTGAGCTTGCTTGGTAGATTTGCTAGTTTAGATCTAGATTACTGTTACGCATGTTAAATCTTTACATCTTGTATTGACTAAGCTAAATCAGCTAAAGCCCTTGTGCTCTCTCACGTGTATCAAAGTAGTTGATTTAGTTGAATCTTTACTGTTTATAACACGTATCATAAATGGTTTATGCTTTCTCTTGTCTTAGTTATCTACACCATGCCATGATTGATTGCTTTATTTATGCATGTTTATTTATTAATTTATTTACAAATGCATATTGGATGTTGACTTTCTAGTCAATGCCCTGATCAAATCGGCTATTTAGCCACATCTGAGGAACTGTCTGGAATTAGATTGGCAGGTTTCATAATTTGATTATACTTTTCCTCCTTGTCAATTTCAGGGTCAAATTGACTAGCATGCCTCGAACTCGATCGACCGAATCATCTGCTAGAGAAAGTCGCAGGGATCGGAGTGACGTTCATGCTCTGGTCTACCTGGCTAGCGAGAGGCAGTTGGCGTGAAGAGTCATGTTTTTGTGCCAACACTCTTGTTGGCGTGCCCGGTGGGACACACAATCGTCAATGATGGCTCCAACATCTGAGCTCGACATCAACAACATTCTTGATGTCACGATGGAAGAACTCGAGGCAGAATAGAAACAAGCAACTGAACAAGCTGCTGAACAACTAGTGCAAAAATTCTTGTCTTGCTTTGGGAGAGTGCGTGGCGGCAAGGTAGTCTTGAAGCAATCAATGCCAAGAATCTTGATGGCAGGAGAGACTGTTGCAGGAGATGACACAGACAAGGAGTTTTTGATGGAACAATTGAACAAGATAATCAATGAAGCTATTACAAACCATCAAGCATACTTTCTTAACATATTTGGCAACATCATGAAAGATCTCTTTGCTGGTTTTCCTGTTGATCAAGTCGGACCTGCTTACTTTAATCTGAAGACAGCATCAGGTACTTGTGGTGATGCACAAAATCCTTCTAAGACAAACATGGCTTCAACTTCAAATGGAGGTGTGAAAGGCAGTGCTGCTCCTCATGCACATCAGTCGAAGGGTGGTCCTCCACCTAATCTTAGTACATCTACAACTGTACCACCTTCAGCTCAAAAAATAGCCCCCTCAGTTGATAGGATGAGAAGAACTATAAACTATCATGTGAATCAAGCTTTGGAAGGAGATGCTGCTCAAGACCAAGAAGAAGATGAACCACCAACCAGTTTTGCAAATGTTTCAAGTTACAACCATTGGGGAATGCCTGCTTGTCCAAAGATCAGAGGATCTACCGATCCTAATGACCAATTAGTCAACAAGCTTGCTGAGGTGATGGAGAAGTAGTTTGGCATGAAGAGAAGTCACTCCAGGTCATACATCATGCCATACCTTGAGTGGTACAGCCGTTTGGAGTTTCCACGCAATTACAGAATTCCAGAATTCTCCAAGTTCACTGGAGAAGACAACACTAGCATAATGGAGAACATAAGCAAGTATCTGGCTCAGTTGGGTGATGCTACAATTGAAGAGATTCATTGGATCAAATTCTTTGCTTTGTCCTTATCAGGTCCAGCCTTCACTTGGTACTCATCATTGCTAAGAAATTCTATTCATACTTGGGATGAGTTGGAGAGCAAGTTCCACGCCTACTTCTTCAATGGGACTGTGGAGAAGGATATTGATGATCTGACAAGCATCAAGATAAAGAGTAATGAGTCAGGTCTTGATTTCATCTAGAGATTCAGGAAAATGAAGAGTTTGTGTTTTTCATTGGACCTGTATGACAACCAATTGGTGAAATTAGCTATTCAAGGGATGCAACTGTACTTGAAAGAGAAGCTCATTGGCATGAACTTTGAAAACCTTGGAGCATTAGCGCAGAGGGTGGCAATAGTATCTGAATATGTACAACCACCATGCCAGCAGAATTGTTTTCAGAAGGTAGCTATTGTAGCTGGTTACTATAAAAATCTGATTCAATATAGTTCAGATGATGAAGCAGAAGAAGTTGATGCTATTGAGTGAAACCTTGGCAAGAAGTGTGTTATTAGCCACCGTGGGGTAGATCACAAGAGAAGTTTGATTTTGATACCTCAAAGGCTGATAAGATTTTTGATTATTTGCTAAGCAAGGATCAAAGTGTTACATGAACCACTCAGTCCTGAAGAAGTGAAAGGGAAGAAGTATTGCAAGGCTCACAACTCTACTACCCAATCGACCAATAAGTGCAATGTGTTCAGGAAGAAAATCTAGAAAGCCATTGAGACTGGAAAGTTGGCCTTTGATACTGCCAGTAAGATGAAGGTTGATTAGGATCCTTTTGATACTGAAATGGCTGATATTGTACTTTGAAAAGGCAAAACCAAAGTGCTGACTTCTGCTAGAGTGAAAGAGTCAGGGACAGTAGACAAAAGACTGCAGCTCACTGATGAGGAATATCGGGAGATCAAGAGAAGATGTGAGAAATAGAATAGCCAATTTGAGCAGCCTGAGTCATGTGCATCGGCTGAAAGAAGACCACATGTGATGTCTCGTATTCTCCTTAACAAGTGGCAGAGGCAGCAAGAGAAGGACCGAAGGAGATGGTTTGAAGAGCAAGAGCGTTTGAGGATGCTTAAAGAAGAAAGGTATGAAAGGGAACAAGCCAATTCATATTAGAGTTGTCCTTTCTTCAGGCATTACTGGAACGAAGGCTTGAGGTTGCCAACCAGAAGGAACTGCCCTAAATGTAGTGATCAATACAGAGAGTATTGGCAATCTCAAACCAACCATCGGTCTGTTCATGAAAGACTTGGATGACCCATTGAGGATCAGCATATAAATAAATGCAGGCTTCATGATCATTGTGATGCTTATGATGAAGATGTAGAAGAAGTGCAGCATGTTTGGCAAGTAAACTAATGGTGTCCTGGTGGTCTCTCTAGGAGTCAAAATAGAAGAGTTCAACGCCTGAGAGAAACTAAGATCAAGCTAGAGAAGGCCAAGAAAGCTAAGAAGGCACAGGTTTGGAAGGCCAAGCAAACAGCCAATTTAGGTAAATTGGCTCTTATTGGTATGCAGTGTATCTTGCTTGCTGAGTTCAGAGCGTCAAAAGATCAAGAAGTTTATTCTGACTTTGATGAGTCAGAGTATGAAGAGATAGCTCCTTACTTGGCTCTCACTTCTCAAGCCGTGTTTGACAAGCCAATGCATTGTCGTCATTTGAAGGCTCTATATGTCAAAGGACTTGTTGATGGGAAACCTATGAGCAAGATGCTTGTGGATGGAGGCGTTGCAGTCAACCTTATGCCTTACTCAACATTCAGAAAGCTAGGCAAGACCCCTTGTCAGTGTTTTGAAGCCCCAGGGGTTAACACCAACGAGTAATATTCGTAATTGCGTGCTCCCTTAATCCGGTGGGTGATGCAAGAAGGACACGGAGATTTATCCTGGTTCGGGCAAAGAAGGCCCTACGTCCAGCGGGGGAGGATAGTTCGTGTTATCTTGCACCGAAGTGCTAGTACAGGGGAAAATACAAGCAGGTGTGAGGAGCGTGAGCTGGAGCTTGGGCATTTCGGGCGCCTAGCTCTCTACTTTACACTGTCTCACGGTATTATTTTGTGATCTAAAGCCTTAGCGTTTCTATGCTCTGGATCCTCTCATCCGTTCTCCTTCCTTTTTCTTTGGCTAACGTCCTGGTGCCTCCTTTTATAGGCGAAGGAGGGGCACAGGAGTACATATATTTAGATTTCACATGGCTGGTGACGTATGACGTTGAGGCCGATCACGTCGGTGCTGCTATAGAGATGTATGTCGGCATGGGAGGTTCTGCAGCCATCGCGTCGGGAGTTGTTGAAGTGTAGCCCGGAGTCGTTGGAGTCCCTCTTGAGGGTTCGTACGACGAAGTCGAGGGGCGGTGGTCGAGGATCTGGCTTAAGTCGAGGGGGTCGAGTCGAGAGGGTCGAGCCTCACCAGATAAGGTCGAACCCCAGGAAATACGGGGAACGTGCTGATTTATGCGTCTCGAGGGGGTGCTGGATGGGACACAGTGCTCGGCATGGCGCAACAGCGAAGTACGACCTGCGGGATTCCAGGGCATGGGCGGTAAAAGCAAGATTTGACTGCCACACCCACAACTGTTACCGTAACTATGGCCATACAGTTAGGCAGGGGTAGGTAAAACACATTAAATGCGCTCGGATCCGTACGGGAGAGTCGGCAGCTGAGGAGTGCACTATCCTCGAGGACTGCCCATTCGTGCGAATGAAGTTCCGTCCTCGAGGGCAGGCTCATTTGCCGGGCGAAGTTCCGTCCTCGAGGGGTCACCTGAGTTGTACCCTCGAGTGTATAGTCCTAGTCCGCGCGGTAGCCCCTCGAGCAGGCTTTGGCTTTGGGCCGTCGTAGCCCGTTCGTGGGTCAGCCCAATATGCCATAGCCTGCGGGTCTTCGAACATTAACGTGGGAGGTCACTGGAGGGTTCGTGCTACGGATTTTGCGGGGTTTAGTCCGGTAAACCAAGGGTTTGGGGTACCCATTTCCTAGGTAACGACAGTAGCCCCCGAGCCCCTGCGCGAGTGATGGCACTTGGGCAGGGGGTCAAGAATCAAAAACGGGATGTGATTCGGTTCTTTCCATGGGGGGCGCACGAGCGACCACCGCGGGGGTAGCCCCCAAGGCCTCGTAGAAGTCGAAAGACTCCTGTGAGGGCTTCATTTGTCTTTGGTCGAGGGGTGCTTATCTAGTCGGGTATAGGCCTGAACTGGAGTCGCAGCGCTTTATCGAGGGGTGCGTCGGGACGCCGAGCCCCCGGGGGATTTTCGACCCTCTTTCGTCGAGGGGTGCCGGGCACAGTCGAGCTCCCGAGCCTCGTGCGGCTGGGGCGTTGCCGGCCTCGGTATTCATCTCACGAGTCCTTTCGATCGGATGTGAGGCGAGAAGTGTTGGACTACCCTCGATAGGGCGAGCCGCGAAGTTCTCAGTGAGCTGGTAACGGGAAAATCCAAGTGAGAGCCCGTTCCTCGTTCGATAGAGGTCGGCTGGTGGCCTAGAGGCGGTCTCATTAGAGCAAAACGCATGGTCTTACTGATACCGATTCCATTCGATAGGTCTTGGTGGCTCGATGCCTCCCTTCGGGGGATTCCATAAAGTCCATAGCATTTCGCCTTGGATGTGTCCAAAGGGGTCTCGAGAGTTCGTTCTCGAGCAAGGCCTCATGTTGGCTCCCCCTTGGTCACCCCTGACTCGGGTGCTCGAGGGCGGCTGTCGAACCTTGATCGTGGGGCCAGCCTTCGCTCCCTCGAGTCTTAGGGCCCGAGCCTTTTTTTTTGTGCTCAAGGGCGGCCGTTGAACCCTCATTCGAGGGCCGGCCTTCGCTCCCTCGAGACTTTGAGGTGGGGACAGAGCTCGTTTTACCTTTTGTTGAAATCTCCATTGGCGAGTAACGGCTCTTTTTTCTTATCGTTGGACACGCCTTTTGAGGAGAAGGCCTTAGCGGTGCGATCGTGGTGGGCCCGAGCAACGGCTCTTTGCCAGAGGTGTGACGCGCGCATTCGGTCGAGGATCGAGGGGGGATGGTCAGGTAAGTGCATTAATTGCGGGAAGTTACCTTTTCCCTGCCGCCGGACTCCGCCCGTTGCTCTTCCCGGGTATAAAAATGGAGGGGGACAGGCGCTGTTCGCCCCCACCTTTGCCATCCTCCTAAATTCCTGCTTTCCTGCGCGCATGAGGGTAGAAACTTAGAGCAAGAAATCGCAATTGGGAACCTTCCCGGTCATCCGTCAGCCGAGGAGATTCGTGTTGTTGCTGCCGCCACCGCGTCCACCGAGCGGATCCGTGCCGCCGCTACTGCCATGGCCCCCGTCCTCCAGCCCGCCGAACCCTGGCTCCCATCGACCGTGACGCGGCAAAGGTTGAACGAGCTGGTGGGAGAAGGACTTCTCCGCCCCGTCACCGATCCGAATCGGCCGGAGTGGATTGCGCCGCCGAGGAACCACCAAGAGCCAAACCCGCCGGAGGGCTATGTGGTGAGCTTCCTCAAATATCATCGGCATGGGTTCGATGTACCCCTGAGCGAGTTCATGCGGGGGTTGATGAACTTTTACGGCATCGAGCTCCAACATTTCTCCCCCAACGCTATCTCCAACGCTGCCATCTTAGCGGCCGTCTACGAGGGCTACCTTGGGATGGCGCCACATTGGGAGTTGTGGCTCCATCTTTACAAGGGGGAGTGGTTCGCCTCCCCGGTGGCACCAGGAATAAGGCGAGTCGTCAGAGCGGGCTGCCTCAACTTCATGTTGAAGACCAGAAAGTCAGAGGAGTCACGCGAGTATATCCCCACCGGGTTGATGTCCAACCACTCCCGGTGGGACGAGCAATGGTTCTACCTTCGCAACGACAGAGGCTACCTCCCGGTGTACACTGGGCGGCTTATCACCGAGCATCCATTCAACTGGCCACACGGTGTCACGGGGGATCTTCAGCGTCGACTTCGTCCCCTTGTTGCCACGATGAAGGCCCTTCAAGAGGCGGGCCTGACGGCAGGTGTGGTGGTCTCGGCCTTCCACAGTCGATGGGTGCTCCCTCTGATGGAGCGCCCACTGCGGTTGGACAAGATGCTCCCCTCGGCGGCGCCCGAGGTTCTAGAGAGGTGCCGGATGTCCGGCGAGAAGCCGTCCGCCGTGGAAGTCATTGCGCGGGTAAAGGGGATGGTCGCGGGCTCGTTCAGGGCAGAAGACGTCAACCGCCTCCCCATGCGGCGGAGGAGGGTTGCCTCGACTTGGTGAGTGCCCCGACCCGTGCCTGTGACTAAACGTTTTCGTGTAGGGGAGAATTGACTACCAGAGATCGAGGCCCCCGCTGAGGGAGGACGCTCCCGATTGTCAGGTAAGACGCTTCAACGCCCAGCAAGAAAAGCAGCGTAAGGATGAAGAGGAGAAGGAGAAGGCCAAGAAGCTCCGGGAGTGCGAAAGTCTTGTGAGGCGCCGCGCTCAGCAGAGGCGTGACGGGCTCCCGGAGGAGAAGTCTCCCTCGTCCGAGGTTGATGAAGATGATGTTGACGATGACAGCGATGATGTCGAGGGGGTGGCGGGGCATCTCGAGCTCATCTTGTCGGGTTCCTCACATGCTGACCGCCACTTCGTGCAGGAGGAGGCGGTAGAGCAGCGCGCCCCCCAGACGGTAACATCGGCCTCGGAGCGCCGGCGTGGGAAAAGGTGGGCCGACGCCTCGACTCGAGGGGGTTCACCCCCCTCCCATCGTACTCGAGGCGGGACCCCACCCATTTTGACCCAGGAAACCCGGTCCCGGTCGTCGGCGCGGGTGGAGCAGAGCCGTGCTCAGGAGGCCTCGTCGGGGCAGGGAGGCGCGGCGACCCCACCGATGGCCCCGAGCAGCCTCAGCCCCAGGAAGAGCTCGGCTTCGGGAGGGGTCTCAAGATCTGCTGGCAGTTCAATGGGGACCCAAAAGGCCTCTATCCCCTTCGGGTAAGTGTTGTTGATTCAATTCTTTTTCGTTGCATCCTCCTCGTGCAGTTTAATAAGCTTTTTTCCATCCTGCTTCCCATCCAGGCCCAAGCGCCAAATCAAGGCGGCGTCTCTTGCGCCGGCTAAGCGGCTCAAGGTAGACGCAGCTGCGAAGATGGAGGCCCCAGTCATAGGTGCGACATCAAGGCCCTTGGCTCTGTGGGAAGCCAAGTGGTTGTCCTCAGCCCTCGGAGCTATGGCGCGCGGTAGGCTGATGGGTTCCGCTCTTGCTGTAGGGTCGAGCGTCTCGAGGGCCGCAACGGGTAGTGACTCCGAGCCAGGGAGGATGCAAGAGGGAGGGAGCGCCTCCTTGACGTCATCATCCGCGGTCCTCGAGCTCGGCCCAGCGCCAGGGGGCGGAGCCCCGACGTCAGGAGCTTTCGCTCCTGGCCGACCGGAGGCCTGGATCCCTGCACCTAAGGCGGCAGCCCTCGAGGGCCACGAGCTAGGAGAGGAGGCAGCCGTCATCGACCTCGAGGGTGAGGAGACCACAGCCCTTCCCCCCTCGACGGGAGAGCGGAGACCATGGCCGGCGGGGCTACGCGAGCTCGAGGCCCAGAGGAAGCAGGAGCAGGGGGCCCTGCAAGAAGCAGAGCTGCCGCAGTCACAGCAGGAGGGGGAGAAAGAGCCGCTGGAGTGGCGGGAAGAGGAGGAGAAAACCGGGGGCCAGCCCTAGCACCAACAGTTGTAGCAGACGCCGCCGGGGACACGGCGCCGCTGGACTCGCCGGCGCAGCAGCCGCCCGAGACGTCGGAGACAGAGGGGACTTCGGGACTGCCCAAGCAATGGGTGTCCGTGATCACTCTGGACGAGCTGCTGGCCGAACAAGAAACAGCTTCAAAGGTGTCAACGGTCCCGCGGCTGCCGGCGGTACGATTGGAGGAGGCCTCGGTACAGATCCCACAGAAAAATGTGTCGATGGTGGACCTGCTGGCGCCACAGGACGTGGCATTGGGGGAAGCGACGGCCTCGACACCTCCGCTACCCCCGAAGGCACCAGAAGCAGCATCGAGCCAGCCGCCACAACCGTCGATGGAGCAGCCGGAGGAGACGGTGGTTTCTGGTCTGCCGAGGAGGTCGACTTCCAACCCTGGGCTGAGGGATGCCGGTGCCGCGTTAGAGTTTAGCACCTCGGCAGAGTTGGCCGAGCATTATGGTGTCCCATGCGATGTGGTGGACGAGATTGAGTCCCTGGCGTGAACCAAGGTCAAGACGGTCCTCCCACATTGGGGCAAGGAGCGCATCGTACTCCGGGAGCTTGGCGACTCCAGCACTCTGGGGATCGAGGTGGACGACCCAACGGAAGTCAGGTGCTGGGAGGACGTGGAGCGGTCCCATGCGTGGCTGCAGCACTTGCGGAAGCTAGGCATCGAGCTCGCCGAAGGCCTCGACCGGAATCTCACGGTGAGTCCCTGTGTAGACCGTATGCAGTTTTTCAAATTCTTTCCTATGGAATGCCTTAACCCTCGATTTCCTGTCTCCAGGAGGTGCGGAGGTGTTCCCACTCCAAGTCATACTTCCTCCATGACACGCTCAACAGCCGAGGGGAAGTGCTTCACCAACTCGAAGCCGGTCGATCTGCGCAGGGCAGAGTGGCTGAGGTCGAGGAGGAGGCGAAGCGGACCAGGGGGAGGCCGCCAAAGACAAAGAGGAGGCCGCCCGAGCAAAGGAGGATGCCGAGGCTGCTCGAGGGGATGCTGCCCAACTCAAGGAGGAGCTCAAGCATGACAAGTTGGAAGCTGATGCGGCCAAGGCCAAAGCGGAGAGGGCCAAGGGCGAGAGCATCCAAGCCTAGGAGCACGTCACGCTACTCGTGGGGGAGGCTCAAGGCTCTGTGGAGCGTATCCGCTCACTCGAGGCCAATCTCGCTGAAGTCTCCACGGCGCGCAACACCCTCTCCGCCTTGGCCCAGGAGGAGAAAAACCGAGCCGCTAGCCTAGAAACCCAGCTCGAGGCGATGAAGGCTACCCTCCAAGAGAAGGAGCAGGCCATCATCTTGGCTAGTGGGGCCCTCGAGACCCTCCGCTGTGAGAAGACGGAGGTGACCCGGGCCTTCAAGGAGGCCCAGCGGGAGCGAGACGAGGCTCGGGGGGAGCGCGACGCCGTGCTGGGGGATCGCTGCGCCCTCGAGACTCACTGTGCTGGTGAGTTCCTTGAAGAGCTTTTGATCTTTTTTCTTCCCGTATGGTTTGTCTAACTCTTGTTTTGTGTTTTAGGCCTCGAGACCGAGCTGTGCGCTACCCAAACCGCCGCCAAGGCACTGTAGGGGAGCCTCATGGTGGAGGGGGCACTTCTTGGCCGGCTCTAGGTTGCCCTCGATAGGCTCTGTGCCTCCTGGGAGGTTGGGCCCGTCGAGGGTGCTGAAGAAGACATCCCGGGTGCCGCGCTCGTCGACTGGATCTACTACCTCGACGCCACCCTTCGTGATTGCGTGCGGGAGGCGCTTCATACCGGCGTGAAGCGGGCGCTGGCAGTGGTCTCCTCTGGCTTCGTCTTTGACATGGACGTGGTCGCCCAAGGCTTCATTCCCGATATCTCGAAGACCGACGCCGAGAACAAGGAGCGATGCCGAGGGCTCATCAATGACGCCGAGAGGCCGGGGGGAGCGCTGGCGAAGTTGTTCGAGGACGAAGTCCTCCCCCCACGGATGAAGGGTACCTCGTCGAGGAGGGCGGCGACGGAGTGGGCCTGTAAGGCGAGGCTGGGTGAAGATGCCCATGTAATAAGTTAGTTTTTTATAACTTATATTCAATGTGGCTTCGAAAGCCTTTTTGAGCATTAATGCATCTATCATAATGCAATTTGTCATTTTACATTTAAGCCTTCTCTGCTTTCTTTCACCTAGACTTTGCTTTTTTGACTAAGTTTTTGACGCATGCTCGTATCCCTCAAGGGAGGAGCGAGTGGAGGTACCATAGCCCGGGGGCGTAGGAGAGCTCCCGGCTTGACAGCCCTTGACCCTCTAGGGAGTTTGAGGCATTTTCTACTTAGTCGCAAAGCGTATCGAGGCGTGAGAAAGAAGAGGCGCTCGAGTTTTGATCGCCTGACTTTTGTTTTTTGACTAAGTGTTCAACGCAGGCTCGTATCCCTCGAGGGGGGAGCGAGTGGGGGTACCATAGCCCGGAGGCATAGGAGAGCTCCCGGCTCGATAGCCCTCGACCCCTAGGGAGTTCGAGGCATTTTCAACTTAGTTGCAAAGCGAAAGGAGACGCTCGAATTTTAAAAAAAAATCGTTCGTATTTTTAGGAACTTAGGGGGTTCCCCCCCGTTAGCCCCCGAGGGAGGCTCGACTCTGGCGAGACAGGGTCGAGGCTACCTCTTGCATGTACAATAACAAGTTTGAACTTATAATCGAAAGTATTCCTTATATTTGCCATGCGAAAATGTACAAAACATGCGAGAATGTATGAGGACATTGGTGCCCTAAGGGTAGAAACGACGTAGCTGTTCGATGTTCCATGCGTTGGTGAGGATTTCGCCTTTGTTGTTAGCGAGCTTGTACGTCCTAGGCTTTAGCACCTCAGCTACGGTGTATGGGCCTTCCCATGGCGGGGTCAGCTTGTGACGTCCCTTGCTACTCTGTCGTCAACGTAGGACGAGGTCTGCAACTTGGAAGTCCCTCGGGCGCACGTGCTTGTCGTGGTAGTGTCGAAGTTTTTGCTGATACCTCACGGAGTGAATTAGTGCCATGTCTCGAGCCTCCTCGATCTGGTCGATGGCGTTTGCGAGGGCTTCTTTGTTGCTTTGCTCATTGTACGCCTTTAGTCGAGGGGAACCATACTCGAGGTCAGTGGGGAGGACAGCCTCGGACCCATAGACCAAGAAGAATGGGGTGAACCCCGTGGCTTGACTAGGTGTTGTCCTTAAGCTCCATAGGACCGAAGGCAGCTCCATGGCCCTTTTTTTTCGTGCTTGCTGAGGCGGTTGAGGATCCTTGGCTTGAGGCCCTGCAAAATCATGCCATTGGCGCGCTCGACCTGGCCGTTAGTTCGAGGATGTGCAACTGTGGACCAATTCACACGGATGTGATGGCGATCGCAAAAATCCAAGAACTTCTTGCCGATGAACTGCGTGCCGTTGTCCATGATGATGATGTTTGGGACCCCAAAGCGACGGATGATGTCGGTGAAGAACTCGACCGCCCGTTCAGAGCGGATGTTGCCGATAGGCTGGGCTTCGATCAACTTGGTGAATTTGTCGACGGCAACGAGTAGGTGGGTGAAGCCTCCAGTTGTCCTTTTGAGGGGACCAACGAGGCCCAGCCCCCATACGGCGAACGGCCATGTGAGGGGGATCATTTGCAAAGCATGCGCAGGGAGGTGCATCTGCTTGGCGTAAAATTGACACCCTTTGCATGAGCGGACAATGTTTGTGGCGTCAGAAACGGCGGTCGGCCAGTAGAAACCCTGTCGGAAGGCATTGCCTACGAGGGTCCTTGGCACTATGTGATGGCCGCAGGCCCTCGAGTGTATGTCCTCGAGGAGCCTCCTGCCTTCTTCGATAGTAATGCAGTGCTGAAGAACACCTGAAGGGCTTCTCCTATAGAGTTCCTTGCCATCACCGTAGATGACGTAGGACTTGGCCCGTCGTGCGATCCGGCAAGCTTCGGTCCGGTCCTCCGGAAGTTCTCCCCGAATGAGGCAGTTGAGGAAAGGGGCTCGCCAATCCCGCGGCGGGCTCAACGGAGGAGGAGTCCCCTGGATCTCCATAACCTAGGCCCCGGTCAAGGGGGCCCCAGTCGAGGTCATGGGGTGGAGCTTCGAGGGCGTAGTGCGAGCCCCCGAGCCCAAATCAATGGAGGGCTCAAAGAGGTCCCTCGAGAATACATCCGGAGGGACTGTACCTCGAGTCGATGCAATTTTTGCAAGCTCATCCGCGGCTTCGTTGTATCGTCAAGCAATATAACTAAGTTCGAGGCCGTGGAACTTGTCTTCCAACTTGCGCACTTCATTGCAGTAGGCTTCCATCTTGGCATCATGGCAGTTCGAGGCCTTCATCACTTGGTCAATGATTAGTTGCGAGTCGCCTCGAACGTCAAGGTGTCAGACCCCGAGTTCAAGGGCAACTCGTAATCCAGTGATGAGAGCTTCGTACTCCGTGACGTTATTAGAAGCGGCAAAGTGGATGCAAATGACGTAGCGCATGTGGACTCCGAGGGGTGAGATGAAGAGCAAGCCCGCGCCTGCTCCTGTCTTCATGAACGACCTGTCGAAGTACATTGTCCACAGCTCAGCTTGGATTTGAACTGGCGGCAACTGAGTGTCGGTCCACTCAGTGATGAAATCCGCCAGCGCTTGGGACTTGATGGCCTTCCGTGGTGCATAGGTGATGGTCTCGCCCATGAGCTCGATCGACCACTTAGCAATCCTTCCAGCGGCCTCCTGGTTATGGATGATCTCCCCCAAGGGGAATGAAGATACCACGGTAACTGGGAGGCTGAGGAAGTAGTGCTGGAGCTTGTACGTGTAAGGACGATGGCATAGAGCAGCTTCTGCACCTGTGGGTAGCAGATTTTCGTTTCCGAAAGCACTTCGCTGATGAAGTAAACTGGCCGCTGGATGGGCAAGGCGTGCCCTTCCTCTTGCCTCTCAACCACTATGGCCGCGCTGACCACCTGAGTGGTTGTGGCGACATAGAGGAGGAGGGGCTCGGGCGGTTCAGTCGACGTCGCTGGTCGAGGAGGGACGAGAATCGGGGTGGATGTCAGCATGCCTTTGAGTTCGTCGAGAGCCTCCTCAGCCTCCGCGGTCCATGTGAATCGCTCGGATTTTTTTAAGAGGCGGTATAGAGGCATGGCCTTCTCCCCTAAACATGAGATGAAACGGCTGAGGGCCGCGAGGCAGCCCGTGACCTTCTGCACACCCTTGAGATCCCGAATCGGCCCCATTCGCATGATGGCCGCCACCTTCTTGGGGTTGGCCTCGATCCCACGCTGGGAGACGATGTATCCAAGGAGCATGCCCCGAGGCACTCCGAAGACACATTTCTCGGGGTTGAGTTTTATGTTTTTGGCTCGAAGGCACCCAAACGCGATTTCGAGGTCTTTAAATGAGGTTGTCCACTTTTCTAGACTTGACCACGATGTCATCGACATAGGCCTCGACCGTATCGCCTATGTGTTCGCCGAAGACGTGGAGCATGCACCGCTGATACGTTGCCCCGGTGTTTCGAAGGCCGAAGGGCATGGTGACGTAGCAGTACATGCGAAAAGGTCTGATGAAGGAAGTCGTGAGCTGATCGGACTCTTTCATCTTGATTTGGTGGTAGCTGGAATAAGCATCGAGGAACGAGAGGGTTTCACATCCCATGGTAGAGTCAACAATTTGATCAATGCGTGGTAAAGGAAACGGAACTTTGGGACATGCTTTGTTTAAACTAGTATAGTCAATACACATCCGCATTTTTCCATTCTTTTTCTTAATTAGCACGGGATTAGCTAACCATTCGGGGTGATGGACCTCCTTGATGAATCTAGCCGCCAAAAGCTTGTGCACCTCCTCGCCGATGATCCTGCGCTTCTCCTCGTCGAAGCGGCGCAGGCGTTCCTTCACTGGTCTGGACCCGGCCCGGATCTCCAAGGCGTTTTCGGCGACTTCCCTCGATATGCCCGGCATATCCGAAGGACTCCACGCAAACATATCGGCGTTCGCGCAGAGAAAGTCAACGAGCACAGCTTCCTATTTGCCCTTGAGATTGGCACTGATCGTTAGCACCTTCTCGCTGGGGCAGCTCGGGTCGAGGGGACTTTCTTGGTGTCTTGTGCTGGCTCAAAGTTGCCGGCGTGTCGCTTGGGGTCTGGCACCCCATCAGCGAGGCGCTCGAGGGTCACGGCTATCATGGCATTTTGCTCGATGGCCTTTCCATACTCAACGCATTCGATGTCACAGTCGTACGCGTGCTCGTAGGAGGAGGCGACAGTGATGACGCCCTTGGGTCCTGGCATCTTGAGCTTGAGGTAGGTGTAGTTCTGGATCGCCATGAACGGCGCGTAGCCCGGTCGGCCGATGATAGCGTAATAAGTTCCGTGAAACCTGACCACCTCGAAGGTCAGGGTCTCTTTCCTGAAGTTGGCAGGGGTGCCAAAGCAGACAGGAAGGTCGATACGGCCGATGGGAAGGGCCTTCTTCCCTGGCACGATGCCATGGAATCCCCCGGCTGGGCCAGAGTTGGCACCTCTTGACTCCCAGGAGGTCGAGGGTCTCGAGGTGGATGACGTTCAAGCTGCTGCCGCCATCCATGAGGACCTTCGAGAGGTGGGTGTTCATGATGATTAGGTCCATGATGAGCGGATAGGCCCCGGGGTTGGGGACACGATCCGGATGGTCATCGCGGTCGAACGTGATGGGCGCATCAGACCAGTCGAGGTAGTGAGGTGCCGCGACTCAGATGGAGAAGACTTCTCGACACTCCCTCTTGCGCTGTCGAGGCGTGAGCTGGGTCGAGGGGCCCCTGTAGATCATGTAGCAGTCATAGACTTTGAGGAATTTTCCGTCTTTCCCGTTGTCTCCCTCACCACCGCCTTGGTCTTTCTTGTTGTCACCTTTCTCCACACCCACTTGCTCAAAGTGCTTTCGAAGCATGCGGTAGTCCTTAAGCTTGTGCTTTGCCCCGTCCTTGTGATATGGGTAGGGCTCCTCAAGCATTTTGTCGAAGATGGCGCCCTTGGGGGGACCTCAAGGTCTTTTGTGTTCGGTTGCTACGATGAGATCATCTTCTGCAGCCTCACGCTTGCCTTGCTGATTTTTATTCTTGTTGTTGTTTCTCTTTGGCCCTTTGCTCAAGCCTCCGGCGTCGTCGGCTACCGGTGCCTTTCCCTTGTCCTTCCCATCGCTGAAGAAGGCACCGACCTCCTCTTCGCCGGCCACATAGTTGGCGACCACATCCATGAGCTCATCGACGGTGTTGGGGCAGTTACGCCCCAACTCGCGAACTAGGTCCTTGCAGGTTGTACCCGCAATGAATGCTAGAATGACGTCAAGATCGGAGATGTGGGGTAGTTCGGTGTGAAGCTTGGAGAATCGTCGAGAAAAGTCGTGGAGAGACTCTCCTGGTTTCTGCTTGCAGTTGCGCAGTTCCCAGGAGTTCCTGGGACGCACGTAGGTACCTTTGAAGTTCCCCTCGAAGATCCGGACAAGGTCGACCCAGCCGCGAATCTGGTCAGGGGGAAGCTCCTCGAGCCACCTGCGTGTGGTGTCGGACAGGAACAGGGGAAGGTGACGTATGATGACGTGATCGTCACGTGCCCCGCCCGCTTGACAAGCCAGCCGAAAGTCGGCTAGCCAGAGCTCGGGATTGGTGTTGTCGTTGTATTTGATGATGCTCGTGGGGGGTCGAAACTTGTCGGGCAGCTGGGCGCAGCGGATCGTCCTGCTGGAGACTCGGGGACCCGGTGGCTTCGTGGCCCGTCGGTCTTCATCGCTGTCGTAATGCCCTCCACGATGGGAGCTGTACCCTCGATCCTCGGCATCCCCGTGCTTGTGTCTGCAGTTCTCGACGATGTCAAGGCACGCGTCGCGAGGAGCGCGGTCGTCGTTGATACGTTCTCGGGCCGGGAGGGCTCAACCTGAGGTTCGGAGGCTGCCCCTTGATGTCTTGAGGCTGAGCTCTCGGCTTGCTGAACAGCAGCAACTTAGAGGAGATCCTCGACCTCGCGTTGTATCCGCCGAGCTTGCGAGTTGGATGGCGCGGGCATATTGCGAAGGAGCATAGCCACCGCGACAATGTTCTGGCTTGCTCGGGGATAACAGTTGGCTGGTTGCTCGGGTGCCCCAGCCTCGTTGATCTGTCGGTTGACCTCTCGGGCCCTAGCTCGGGCTCTACCGCCGGGCGGTCGCCGCTCTTGCTTGAGGGTTAGCTCGAGCAGGCGCAATCATTCCTGCTCGTCGACGAGCTTCACCTGCAACTCCCAAATTTGTGCCAGCTATGCGTCCTGCTCACCAGGATGGGGGCACGCCTCTCGGGGTGCGTCTGGTTGTTGGTCCTCTGCTCTGGGGAGAGCACCGCCCGCCGCAGCGGTGGCTGCCCCAGCCACTGGATTGATGGTGTCCTGATCGGAGTCGACATCACCATCGATGTGGAGGCACTCGCTGGTAGGATCCCAATGATCAGAGTCAGAGTCGGGGTCGCCGCAGCAAAAACGGGGAATTGTCCCCGTGCCTCTTCCTGCAGCTACAGTCGGAGTGTGCCGACGGCGTACCTCCAGGGCCCGGGCGCTCTTACGAAGGCCAAGCCCTTGGAGGCAGGTGTGACAGTCCCCACATCCATCATTGCATGGAAAAGGGCGCCTGGGCGATCCTCTAACGTGCTCATGTTGGAGTGGGTCACTATCGAGATCGTCGTCGCAGGATTGTTGAAGTCGAACGAAGGCCGCCGACGATGCTCGAACAGCTCGTGCGGAAGCCGGCTCAATTGAGCGGGGAATTCGTCGCGCTCCCTTGATGAGCGTACTATGAAGGTGGAGTCGGGGTTGTGGTGGGGTCCTGCCGGTTTGCCCTCTACCTCTGAACTCGGGTCAGACAATCCACCAACAAGGGGTTCCTCATCTCCGGTTAGGGGCGAGGAGAAAGTGGCGGGAACCATCCTCGACTTAGGTTGATGGCGATGACGGTGTCGATCGTGCCTCCTTCTGGATGTGGCAGCATGGTGGTGAGACCGGCGAGCGGCCCCCCATTAGCGTGGGGGTGTACCGTGACCTCCGTTTGGGTTATTGATCGAGAGCAGGGTCATGTCATAGCCCTGGCCGAGGGACATGAACTCCAGGCTCCCAAACCAGATCACCATAGCGCGCGGAACTAGTGAAACAAAGTCGCCCAGTGACACGCGGTTCCCCTACCTGGCGCGCCAACTGTCGGTGTTCCAAACCCCCAGGGGTTAACACCAATGAGTAATATTCGTAATTGCGTGCTCCCTTAATCCGGTGGGTGATGCAAGAAGGACACGGCGATTTATCCTGGTTCGGGCAAAGAAGGCCCTACGTCTAGCGGGGGGAGGATAGTTCGTGTTATCTTGCACTGAAGTGCTAGTACAGGGGAAAATACAAGCAGGTGTGAGGAGCGTGAGCTAGAGCTTGGGCGTTTCGGGTGCCTAGCTCTCTACTTTACACTGTCTCACGGTATTGTTTTGTGATCTAAAGCCTTAGCGTTTCTATGCTCTAGATCCTCTCGTCCGTCCTCCTTCCTTTTTCTTTGGCTAACGTCCTGGCACCTCCTTTTATAGGTGAAGGAGGGGCACAGGAGTACATATATTTAGAGTTCACATGGCTGGTGACGTATGATGCTGAGGCCGATCACGTCGGTGCTGCTGTAGAGATGTACGTCGGCATGGGAGGTTCTGCAGCCGTCGCGTCGGGAGTTGTTGAAGTGCAGCCGGAGTCGTTGGAGTCCCTCTTGAGGGTTCGTCCGACGAAGTCGAGGGGCGGCGGTCGAGGATCTAGCTCGAGTCGAGGGGGTCGAGTCGAGAGGGTCGAGCCTCACCGGATAAGGTCGAACCCCAAGAAATGCGGGGAACGTGCTGATTTATGCGTCTCGAGGGGGTGCTGGACGGGACACAGTGCTCGGCATGGCGCAACAGCGAAGTACGACCTGCGGGATTCTGGGGCATGGGCGGTAAAAGCAAGATTTGACCGCCACACCCACAACTGTTACCATAACTGTGGCCATACGGTTAGGCAGGGGTAGGTAAAACGCAGTCAATGCGCCCGGATCCGTACGGGAGAGTCGGCAGCCGAGGGCTGCACTGTCCTCAAGGACTGCCCATTCGTGTGAACGAAGTTCCATCCTCGAGGGCAGGCTCATTCACTGGGCGAAGTTCCGTCCTCGAGGGGTCGCCCGAGTTGTACCCTCGAGTGTACAGTCCCAGTTTGCGCGGTAGCCCCTCGAGCAGGCTTTGGCTTTGGGCCGTCGTAGCCCGTTCGTGGGTCAGCGCAATATGCCTTAGCCTGCGGGCCTTCGAACGTTAATGTGGGAGGTCACTGGAGGGTTCGTGTTATGAATTTTGCGGGGTTTAGTCTGGTAAACCAAGGGTTTGGGGTACCCATTTCTTGGGTAACGACACCCCTGAAGGTCGAATCAAGACAGACATGCAGCTAAGAGATTTTGGAGGGAATGTGTTTGACACCCGGGGGGCAATAAGTGTGGAATTGACAATTGGCAGTAAGACATTGATCACTATGTTCTTTGTCATTAATGGAAAAGGATTCTACAGTCTGCTTCTTTGAAGGGATTCGATTCATGCCAATTGTTGTGTGCCTTCAACCATGCATCGACACATAATTCAGTGGATAGACAATGACATTGAGATTGTGCCCACTGATGATTCAATCAACATCTCTTCTATTGATCATGTCTATTGGGATTTGGAGAGTTTTGAATGTTTCTCTAGAAAGGAGTTTCATGGAGATTTCATCTCAATCAACAGTGATGATCAACAGCCGGCTCGGTCCATCGTCTCTAAAAGTATCTTTTAGAAGAACGTTGAATTGTAAATAGCAGATGTAAACAGACTATGCAGCCATATATTATTAGACTATCAGTCCAAGGTAGTTTAAAATGTCTAGGGGCAATCGGCTTGTTTTCTAGATTAGGGGATAGGTTATCAGGAAGAATATCAAGCATAATAGCTGATACACCAGTATCTCCTTTAGTGTAAAAACCAACAAAGTGTTGGTAATAGCCGATGTGACATGCATCGCATTTAGAGAAAAAATAGAACAAAACACAAATATTTTATTAAAGACACAAGTGGTTCTGATGGATCAGATTCGGAAGATGCATTGCAAACAAAGGTGTTCATTCATCCACACAGATTTTTACAAAAGATGAAGCTTCTAGCAAAAGACTACATTACACGCCTACTATGGAAGCCTGCCAATGACATAGTGGGTTGAAGCCACACTGGCGATAGCTTACTGCTGCCTCGAAGTGCTCGGAGTTGGCGTCGATGGCATCCACGATTTATGGTGAGACATCCAAGTTCTGCAGATTTAGGCCTGTGCGAGCTTGAACGGCGACAAGAGCAAAGGAAGCACCTGTGATGACGCCTTGATTGGCCACCTCGTGCACTCTGGCATGGACGGTCTCCAACCTCTAGGCGATGGTCTCCCCAAGAGCGTGCATAGCGGTAGCGGTGGCGTTCCCAAAGAGCTGGAGCTCCTCAAATCGTGTCGTAAGATATGAGAAATTAAACAAGAAGGATAAATGCTGGAACGTATCTGAGAATCACCGGAACATACCAAATATCAGTGGCTAAGATACTTATACTCACCCATGACGCGAGCATCGGTAGCAATTTGCTCATTGGTGGCTGTCTCATCATAGCGCGCTTCCATCTCCATCCGCACCCGGTAGATGCGATTGTACAACGCCGCCAACACCTTGGCGGACCCTGTGGAGGATTTTGATTTGGCAGTAGAGCCACTAGACTCCACTGGAGCAATCCCAATCAGCCCGAGAGTAATCCCTGGTATCTGGACCACTGTAGGCGCAAAAGGTGCCGCTAAAGCTCTCAAAAGAACAGCAGCGGCATTGGATGGACCCTCGCCATCCCTCCTAAATAGCAGATGGAGCAAAGGTTAAATCAAGAAAAGGTGAAGAGACCAATCAAGATGAGTATACCTGATGCAAGGACGAATGACGCGGTAGGAGTTCACCTCTTCCTCCTCCAAGGGGCGCTTGCCAAGATCACGGCCCGCCATGGATGTTGCTTGGTGGTGGGATTTTCTTGGAAGGAGAAGGATTTTTCTGCTCAGAGGCGAAGAAGGCAGAGGTTGTGTATGAAATACTAAAGGGCAGAAGATACTAGTTTATTGCCTGGGGGGCACGTATTGGGAAACAAATTGACAGCCTACCATTAATTACGACACTATGCATACAGGTAATCGAGTGGCCGGTCAAATCAGCCCTGAACGAGTTTCTCGAAAGGCCGGTTATTTTGTACTTATCTGGTCAGTCGGGAAAATGAGTTGGGATGGTTAATTGGCTAAAATTGAGAGGAAGGGCCATATGTCAGTACTTGAATCAGGAAACTACAAATCAGCTAAATACAAAGAACAAAATAGCATTGCCAGATGGCTAAGATATAAATTCAGAACATTCAGGAATCTAGAGGGTTGTTATAAGAATGTTTAATTATAGCTCAAAGAAGTTCTTCAATGCATCAGAGGCATTCCTCCTGGCAAAATCAGTTTGGGCTAGTAATATTTCATCATTGGCCAAGGATGAAGAGAGGGTCTTCAGGCTCTTCATGATTCGTCTACCTTTTTGAACTGATTTGGCTAGTTCCTTCTTCTTCAGCTTCAGACTATCTGTGATTGGTGCTAAGGCTGACTCCTTTTGGTTTATAGCAGCATTGACCTCTTGAAGCTCTTTTTCTAATTTATCCTTTCTAGCCTAGAGAGAAGCAAGATCTGGCTTTATGTTCTCTGTAGATTTCTAAAGTTCTTCTAAAGAACTTAAAGCTTGGACACATTCCACATTTGAAGCTTTTCTTCTGATAGAGTATTGTGCTCATGAACGGTGTCCTGAGCCTTATTTATTCTTGGAGCTTAAATATTAATGGCAGAAATATTAGAAAGTGGTCCCAGAAGATTTGAAGAAAGAAAGTCCTTAACCTCTCCAATGACTTGACTAATGATTTGAGAATTCTGGATTAAATCTCTTGTACTTTGAAGGAAAGGCAAGATATCCCTTAGTTGGTTCCATGATGGTGCAGTAGGATTGTCTTCAGCAACAAGGAGAGAAGAAACTTCTTCTCCATCAAAGTATTTGGAGATATCTATGCCATAGTCTGGTAATGAAGGAGAAGGAGCCTGATACAATCCAAGTGTCAGTAAGGGAATAGGCTCAATGATTTTAAAAATTGGTAGTTTACCTTTCCATAAGGAATAGCCGATGATGCTTCATCAGTTCCTTCTGGGCTTGACTCATCACAAGCCATGTGATCAGGAGATGGTGGAGGGTCAATATTCTCAGGTGTTGTGTCTTCAGATCCTAAAATAAATTGTCAGGAAAGCTAAATTCAAATGAAGTGGAATAGGTTGAAAAGTCTTACCTTTAGATTGGTTTTGGCTTGAAGAGTTAATGGCTTGATCAGCAAGGAGATCTATCCTAGGAGATTCAGTACTCCTGTTTAAAATTCCGATCAGAATAAACCATTACAGGAGATTTAGAGGGTGAACATTGCTTTACCTTTGTCCCTTGAGATCCATCCTCTATTTCTAGAATTTCTAGTTGAACCTAAGGAGTTGGAGATGATATTCCAAGAATAGTCTCATTATTTTGGATTTCCTTAGAAAAGAATTGTCAATAAGCCAGTTTTAAAGTAATCTAAAAAAGAAAATTGGCTATACCTTGGATGACCTGGTCTTCCTTTTCTTGGTTTATCCTGAAGGACCTCTAGCATTTGGCGCGTATCATTTTTAGGATGGAGCTGAGCAGCATAAGTGTTCATGAAGGTTTTCAAAGAAGGAGCATCAAAGCCTAAGCTTGTCCTTGGGCAAGGGATCAAGTAATGTACAGATCTGTTCCTTCTATCAGTGGCAGGGGCTTCAAATGATTCATCCTGATGCAAGGTAGATATTAATTTGTGAAAAGATGTTACGAGGAAATAAAAACAAGGAAGAACTCACCTCTCGTTCAGACTCATAAGATGGGTCCAATTTCTTGCATAATGGGTGAACAACCTTGCAGAACAAGTGTGCCTTCCATCATTCCACTATTCATCAAATGAGAGATGTGTGTCTTTGACTTTTACCCATTGATGGATGTTATATGTTGAAAAATTTGACCCAAGATTCAAAACCTTCATTGCTTCTAAGGCATTATTGAGTATCTCTCTTGGTTTGAGCTTGTTTGTAAAAAAGAGAAAAGGGGAAGCTGTCCAAGGCCGAATTGCCGAGCTGAAAAGCTTGGATTGTAGAATTCATAGGAAGGAGATGAGTCAGGATCATTTGGAATCTTGCTTCGGCCATGTCTAAAATTCACAGGAAGAGCACATGGTAGAACAGTTTGAAGAATTTTCCCCTAGAGAAATCAATAGAAAAAGAAGAAGCTGCTTCACCATACTTTGTACATCCTCTTTCTCTCCTATTGGGCTTTTCAGAACATTCTAAATGATCAAAGCCAGGGAAGGATAATCCTCTAAGATCAGGCTTCACGAATTTGTACATATACAAGTTTAACCAAAGCTGGAGCAACCACCAAGGGCCAGGGACAAGACCAACTTTCTCATTTTCAAAAGCTTTGCTGATACTCTATTCATCAGGCTATAGAAAGCACCCAGGAGCAATTTTACCATCTGGATCTTGTCTCTAGCAGCTAGTTTTTTTGCTAGAGCTTTGTTGTTAAAGGTTGGTCCAAGGGCCATTCCACAGAAGATGAATTTTTTAAGCCACATGTTCAAGAAAGCAATGTGTTCTTTTTCGTCTACAGAAGTAGTGGTCTTGGAGAAGTGCTTGATATAGATAGTTCAGGTTTTCAATTTAGAGATTTTACTGAAAGATTTATATCCTTTATCTAAGAAATCATGAGGGTTGACTGAGCCAATGACCTTTAATCCAGCCAGCATGAAGATATCAGCCAAAGTGATTGTCATCGGTCCATGACCAAATATAAAGGCATTGGCAGAATTAGACCAAAAATATGAAACAGCTATCAGCATTGACTCATTCTTCTCCATTTCTGAAAGAGAAAGGTTAACACACTGATGGATTTCTGCATCCACCCAGGATTTTCCCTTCCTTTCTCTAACCCTTAAAAACCATTTCCACCACCCAACAGGGATATGAGGCCAGTTCCTAAAAACGTTGCTCCACGAATTGGCTCTTACAATAGAAGCTTTGAATGGAATCTGTTGAGTTTCTTTGGTGATAAAATCAATTAGATCTCCGCTACCCATGGGACCCAAGTAATAAAGTATGGGGCGAGCTAGGGATGAGCAGTTCATTATGGGACTCCTGTGAAGAATCCAAAATTGGAGTAGCTGAAGCAAAAATTCAAGAATTTAAAGACAGGGGTCTAGTATTACCGATGGAATAAGGCTTGGAGTTGTCATCCGGAGCTCAGGAATTGAGGTCGCCATTGAAGAAGATTCTTTTCTTGCTAGCTAGGGTTGGAGCTCAATGCCACAGAATGTTCAAGATGAAGGGAGATTGAGAATTAGAGTTAGAAATTTTGGAATAAAATCAATTTTATCCCAAAATTGGGGGCATGTGTTTGCAGCAAAATTTGGACTGGCGGACGCTTGAGTGAAGCTTCTCATAAAAGTCACTGCCAGAATCGGCTAAATGCTGGTAACAACCAGATATTGGGGAATCGGCTAAATCAGGGACGATCGGCTAACTAGAATCGGCTATCTGAGGAAGCATGCGGGCCACGTTGACTCCAATCCAGCAAGATGAAGGACGGCACATTGACTGCACAGGACTCTACATGACGGAGTAGTAGGCCCCAAGTTATCTAGTTTAGATAGTTTTTGAGTCTTTTCCTTATTTATAAGTCATATTAGGATAGGACTTAGTCAAAGCCTAGGGTATAAATATATAATCCTAGCACCTTGTAAACTCTCTCGACATTCAATACAATCTTTCGGCTCCGGCCACCAAACCCTTAGTTCTAGGATCTCGGCGAGTTTCTTCATCAAGCTAGACTGCAACGGGTCATCTGACCTCTGGTTTGCTGTAAGTACTGTCAAGGCTTGTATTTATGTTAGATAGGGCTGGTTCGACATCCTATTTATACATAGATAACCAAATGGCTTGTTTTTATGCTTGATTTGGCTGGTTCGACCTCTTATCTATGCATCAGCACTTGCTGATAGTTTATGTTATCGTTTGATAGGGCCGTTTTGACCTCCTATTGTATACGTTAGCATAGGCTAGTTATTGGCTCTATTAGGTTTGACAACCTAATAGATTCATTAAGTTACCCACGGCCAGTTATTGGCTCTGCTAGGTTAGGCAACCTAGTAGATTCATTAAGTTACCGATATCATTAGCTTTTATTGTTTTATTTTATTGCAACAACATCTTTGCCCTATCAAGATTGGTAGATTTGGCTTATATCTTCTTAGATTCGATTGTCATCAATGCTCATTACGTTTATTCCTTGCTTTGATGATCGGTCTCGTGCTTGCATTAGCTAGATCTTATCAATCTTGTTCGTGACATGTGGCGCGTTCTAGGGTATGGGTAGTCTTATGATAGTTTGTTCTATTTTGAGGCTGTTCATGCACCTAGTTCATTCTCATGTCGATATCGGTAAATTAGCCGAGTCACCAGAGCTTTACCAATAACATTGCGAGCATGCGTCTATTTAAAGCTAGTTGGTTTGTTGAGCTTGCTTGGTAGATGTGCTAGTTTAGATCTAGATTATTGTTATGCATGTTAGATCTTTACATCTTGTATTGACTAAGCTAAATCAGCTAAAGGCCTTGTGCTCTCTACGTGTATCAAAGTCACTGATTTAGTTGAATCTTTACTGTTTATATCACGTATCATGAATGGTTTATGCTTTCTCTTGTCTTAGTTATCTACACCATGCCATGATTGATTGCTTTATTCATGCATGTTTATTTATTAATTTATTTACAATGCATGTTGGATGTTGACTTTCTAGTCAATGCCCTGATCAAATGGGCTATTTACCCACATATGAGGAACTGTCTGGAATCACACCAGCAAGTTCCATAATTTGATTATTCTTTTCCTGGCTGGCACGCCTCAAACTCGATCGATTGGATCATCTGCTGGAGGAAGTCACAGGGATCAGAATGACATTCGCGCTCTGGTCTACCTGGCTGGCGAGAGGCAGTTGGCGTGAAGGGTCACATTTTTACACCAACAGTCATATTTAAAGCATTGTAATTTGTAGCTATATGTGAGATTTGACCTCTGAGGCTAACATATGGTGTATATCTGGTTTTTTCCTTAAAACTATTGACACCTCTAACACCACATAAGCTAGGTTGTCATCCTCAGCATGGCACCAAAGGTGTTGGTATTAAATGCATATGCTTTCTCGAAAAGTAGATAAGGGATCCGCAAGCGCACAGATAATACCGATGTAGCATTTTATCCGAGAGTAATCTAGGTATCGTTGTTTATATTTTTATCACTAGGAAGGGATGCTTATTGATATATATGAGCAACGAGCACTGCATGTGACAATGGAGAGCTTAACCATGTCTTTATCTATCTTCTCATACAATGTAAGTGTGACATAAAATAATAATATAAATATGATAAATGATAAAGATAAATGAGAGCATATAGCCACATAAAATAAGGATAAACATCTCAATAGAGTACTCTGAGTTTATAACACTACCATAGACTAGGACGATCTACAAGAATAAATCCTAAGTTATTCTAACTATAAAGCCAAAGCATACAATGATTAGTGCTAGAACACTTAACAATCATGGCGGGAAAAGGTTACATCTATGCATAGTGATATTACAAAATAAATTCTCCAGAACTCTAGCGTCTCTAGGAGCAAGATGGATAGCAGCTCAAAACCTTCCCATATCTTATCCGTCAACTACTTGGACTTAGATCAAGCACTCACAACCCACAGGTTTCAGGCTTAGAGCAAAACTTAAGTCTAAACAGTTGTGTCCAAAACTCAGGAAAGCACAAGGTTGAAAACTAGATACTTGATAGGAATTATAGCAGAGCAGCTATTCATCATGTCCATAAAGAGCTTATTCTAGGGGGTTCATTAGCAAAAGATTCCAAAAGAAAGAGCTCTCCTATTATTTAGCTAACATACTTAAATAGAAAGATATAGAAGAAAACTTTATTAGGTTTCTAAGGTTATTCATCTTTTTAGTTATTTTAACATAGCACGCTGTAAAATAAAGATGAGCAAGAAATACTTAGCTCTGTACACGGGGCTTGCTCTCCCCCAAGCTGGATGTTGACATAGTCTATTGATGTTGCTGACTGGCAGTGAAGGCGTACTTGTCCTCCTGGAGTATTGTGGGTGGTTGCTGATGGAGACAGCGCTTGACTGTTGGAGACAGCACTCCAACAGGAGATAGGATATCCTTCTGCCTGTTAGCTCTTTTGAAGCTTTGAATTCTGTGAAGCTCAAATAGACAACAAATCTTGTGAAACTGATTAAGCGTTAGTGATAAACCTCTAAGCCTTGGATGTCTAGAACTTTCCTTAGCAGGATCTCATATTTTTATAGCTTTATATGCATACAGAAAAGGGTAAATATGCTAAAAGATTATTTTTACGCCACCACAGTGAATAGCTGTGTGAGCTGTTGCACCACACATTGTTCACATAGGGCTTAGCATTTTTTAGGATGCAATGCATGACATATTTTTATTTTCTTTTATGATGCAGGGACAGAAAGATAAAGATGCAACTAAGGATGAATTTAGGAAAAGGTAAATATGCAAAAAGGGAAATGCAGTGATCAATGGATTCGCTAGCGCACAGATAATACCGATGTAGCATTTTAACTGGGAATAATCTAGGTATCATTATTTGTATTTTTACCACTGGGAAGGGATGCTTATGGATATATATGAGCAATGAGCCTTGCATGTGATAATGGAGAGCTTAACCATGTCTTTATCTATCTTCTCATATAGGGTAAGTGTCACATAAAATAAAAATATAGATATGATAAATGATAATGATAAATGAGAGCACATAGCCACATAAAATAAGGATAACGTCTCAATAGAGTACTCTAAGTTTATAACACTAGCATGGACTAGGACAATCTATAAGAATAAATTCTAAGTTATTCTAAGTATAAAGCCAAAGCATACAATGATTAGTGCAAGAAAACTTAACAATCATGGCGGGAAAAGGTTACATCTATGCATAGTAATATTACCATGGAAGATCAGGAACAGAGCAATCACTCCCATGTAATAGTGGTGTTCTACTAGTCCTATACTCGGGAGGAGGACTACAGAGGACTCAACAGGACTGTCACTCCCGTGATCTACCTCATGATCCGAAATATAGGTTGCAATGGCAGATAAATACAGCCTAGGCACCATGCCTAAAAAATATTTATCACTCACCCATCGATCTAATGAGCAAGCGCTATACGATCCTACGCATAAATATAATTCTAATCCAACTATGCTAAGCATATAATCAAAGTAAACTAAGAACATTATAATTGAGAACATAAGCAAATAGAGCAAAGTCATATCTGATATATTAGAATAAAATAAAGTACTATTCATAGTAGCAAGAACAATGAAGAATAGAAGAAATTACCAAGAACGATGACAGATTCGGACTCCAAGCTAGGCTTGACTTCCTCTAGATCTATTCCTATGTAGCTATGCTACTAAACTATGGAGCTCTAATTGAGATGGTGGCTCTAGGGCTTCTCTGGAATTCTTGAGTGAAGTAAAGAATGAACTCTTGAATAAATTAGGGTTTCTCCAGGGGCCAGGGGCCCTATTTATATAGCCCTCTAGGATGCACCATAGTCCTTGGATCAAACCGACCTATACAGATGGCTAGGATTGTTCCTCAAGGTTGGTGGAGGCAGGATCCGTGAGGTTGCCCCTGATTGGGCCAGGTGGCTAGGCGGCCGGCCAGGTGGCATGGGCGCCCGCCCACCTACCTCTGCCAAGTGGGTCTAGCTCTATAGGGTCGCCTTCTCGAGTCTTCTAGAGTATTCTTGAGTTGTTGGACGGGGTATTCTCTCTATGTAAATCTGACATGTGGACCTCTTTTGGTTCTTTTTCGTTAACCCCCTGCAGAAATAGACAATCAGCAAAACTTCTGGAATTCTATTAGTGTAACCCCTATAACTTGATGGTATTTATGTTTTAACCCTTTCTCAGGTTATGTTGATGGTTAAAAATGATACATAACTATAGTCAACAAAAACTAGGTGTTACAGTTGACGGTTAAAATTGAAACTTATCTACCGTCAACACAATGGTGTTGAGCTACTTGCTGGTTGGTCTTCTGGCAAATTGGTTGGGATCTTTCTTCTTAGTTGTGCTTTAGCTCTTCTAATTATTGTCTCGGGATCGTCAACGTAGTTTTCTGGTCGATCAAATCAAGTCATACATCACCCTGTATAAAATATTCACAAATAGACAAAATGATAGGGTAAGCCTGTTTGAGTAAAGATCAATAGTATATCCCAATTATCACATGTGTAAGATTATTCCTAGATATTCAATTTCCTTCTCTAGACCTCCATTGCCTTTCCCGGCAACGGCGCCAGAAATGCTTGTTGGCAATTCTTAGTGTCGCTTAAGTTAGTTGTCATCCCCGGCAATGGCGCCAGAAATGCTTATTGGCAATTCTTAGCGTCGCTTAAGTTAGGTTGTCGTCCCCAACATGGCGCCAGAATTGTTGGTTGTATTATTCTAAGCACTTTACATAAAACAAAATAAAAGGTTATCTGCAAGCGCACAGATAAATACTCTCGTTGTAGCATTTCACTCAAGAAAGTTCTAGGTATCGTTATTTGTAATTCACCACTAGGAAGGCAAATTGAGGTATTTAGAATAAAGATATAACTTACACTTGTGATAAGAGGTCTACTAGATCAACTCAGAATAGGGATCAGTCATATAATAATAAATAAGGATCATAATTCAACAAAGTCCAAAGGAGGTTCCACCGAGCGTTCTCCTTCTTGGGCATGATTCTAGAAAGAATTAGGAAATAAAGATACATAACTCCTAGGGTTGATTATAACTATAGGTCATTGAGCTACGTCAATTAGTGCAATTACATCTAGTTATCATGGTCAAAATAGTCTCATATCCATACTCAAGAGACATTACCAAGGTGGGTCATGAACATAGCAAGACGTCACCACGCAACTATAGGTCTTACACAATCCTACATTCAAGGAGTGGACTACAGAGGACTCAATGAAGCTATAATAGTCACCTTCGTGATCTACCACATGGACCAGAACATAGGGGGCACTCATAGATAGATTTAATCTAGGCACCATGCTTACATTAATTCTACCACCCACCCCTTGTACTTTAGGATGAGTGCTATACGAACAAGAGCATAAACACCAAACTGCTCCAACTAAACTAGACATATAACCAACATAGCTAGTGAATAGTATAATTATGAATCTATTATTATAACAAGTCATGGTGAGGATGAACATGAAACACGAACATGAACAAGAATAAGAACATAATGAACTAGACAATTAGACAATGAACTAGATGAACACAAAGAATAAGTAGATGAACTAGAAGATAAACACAATGAACTAGAAACACAATGAACATAGCCAGGCTTCCGCTTTGATCTCTTGTCTTTTGGTGTCTTCTACGTCCTTCTAGTGCTTCTTTCCGATCTGATTGTGTAATGAGTCATGTCTTGTATGGATTCTTTCCTTTTCCATCTTCTGGATAAATCCCAGAAAAATATGATTTCACAGAGCTATGGGATCTTGTCGGTTTAGTCCTTGGTCTTGTGATGACGATGATTTCTAGGGCCTTCTAGAGTCTTCCGAGTCATAACCATCGAGGACTTTCTCTCCGGTGCTCCAAATATGGCAAGTGATATGTTCGTTTCGATCGTCTCGATGAGCTCTTCACAATGGTGTGCGCAGATTCCTTACTTGATATACTTTGATGATGAAATATTAAATATCCTACAAAATAAGTGAGAGCAACACAACTCGTGGAACTCATTAGAATAAATCCCTACTTCCTTATTTATCTTTCAAGTAGTAATTTGCGCGCACCCATGCATAGACATCAATATTTTAGAGAAAATGCATAGACATTAGCTATCTAGACATTGAGCTAAATAGCATAATACCAGATGGTCAGACATGAACCAAATATTATAATACAGATGCAATAGAGATGCTAGATGTTCAGACATGAATTAAATACTACAGGAGATTAGGTACATGTTTATGTTGACACAATCATAAAAAAAGACTGGAATACCATAAGATAGAATAGTGCAAGGGGCATTGGTCAGCTGTCTCCGATTAGTGAAACTGAGCGGACATAAAAACATTTGTGACCATAATGTTTATTAACATAGTCAATGTAGTTATTCTACATGTGAGTAGTTTGTTCCCCCCATAGGATGTGGCAATAATACATATAGATAGGACACAAGTACATAACGTTACATAAGAGAGTCTAATGCCATGGTACTATATGGAAATAGCCTCTAGAGATGGTCCAACTATTCACATTCACAGTTTCTTCAGAGTAAAAGCTGGTAGATCATATGCACGCCAAGCACCTTTCCAATTACTCTATAATTCTAGATGGACACCTTGAGGTAATAATTAAGTAAAAAAGCAGAAGCTACACTTCAATGCATACCTGGTAGCACCTTTTCAGTTATATAAAAATTGATTGTAATCTGCCAGACAAATGTTGATATTAGTGTTTACAGACTGGGCTGAAACAAATGAACTAAAGCAAAATCTAACAGTATTAGATTCAGTAGGACAAGCACTGGACATGCCAAAGGTAAGAACTAAATATGACCCATCTTGCAAACCGGCTGGAGGAGAATAGACTTGAGATAAAGTGAATTGGCATTTTAATTTTTAACATACTAATGAAGAAAAATAAACTGCAAAGCGACATGCACATTTCACATAGGATATATAACACCGGTTCATTTATGACATTGAACAACCGGAAAATGGTTTGTTTAACAGGCAACTCATGTAAAAATATTTGTTAACTTGGAGTTTCGTGAACTTACCAGAGAACAAAAAAGGGTGTTAACATGAAAAATATTCTATACCATCTCTAGCAGTTTCTTACATGCAAATTAATATTTGATAGGGGCCAATGCTGAAAAGAAAGCGTCTCATGTGGCTGATTCAACCAAAATATTCTAGATCATATCTTCAGCAGTTCAGGTCCCCTAATCTGCAAGGGGGCAATAAATAACTTAAGGCAGTACATTCTCAAAATTCAATAATGGGAAGCCACTTGCTTGGCATCACAACCTACACAATCATAAAGAAAACAACAGCGGTATCCAAATGCGTTGGCTCACCACTGAATGATTTATAAGATGAATTTGTGCTTTCCCCGAAAAGAAATTTCTATGCACCTGTATCACTGCCTGCATTGAGAGAGATGGTAAATACAATAAAGGAATATGTTGGCTCAAAATATAATCAGAATTTTCCTCGGCTTCTAAATAAACCTGAGGAAAGTACCATATTCCACCCAGATAATGATAGTGCCCCAGAATCTTCTGAAAAATCTGAGACAGAGCTAACCAACGCATAGACTGCAGACCATGAGACTATATGCAGAGAAGGATAAGGAACCAAGGAGGACAATGGTGTGATAACTGACCTAGGCGATGTCAAACCTAGCTGCTGGCGAGTATTAGAGTGCAAGTGGTGTAAGCTACAGCCTTTGAGGAAACTAAATAAGGTAAGTCATGTCCTTAGTGACAAGGCATACAAATTTCATTGGACCAAAACATGCATATAAAAAACATTAATTATTTTCTGAGTTCACCAAGGACAAATCATGGGCAAATAATGTTAGTGACAGATCATAATAGCAGGTGCCCAGTCTGTGCAAAAAAATGGATGCAACAGGCATTTCATCGAACACTTTGAAGGCACTTCCCCAGATATTCTACCTGCAGTAGCTATCAAACACATCAGGGGCAAAGGAGGCACCACAAATGAACCGAGTGGGATGCTTCCCCAACATGTATTTGTAACACCTCTGGTGTTATATTAACTAAAACATGCCATGTCATCATATGCACTGCAAAGCATTCATGTTTAAGTTCACCTTAATGTGCATCCACTAAAACAAGTTTATATTATATAGGTTGATTGAGTTTCTGTAATGTTTGTCACATGAAATAATAAAACCCTATTTTCGAATGCCATCGCAAATGCTTAATTTATACTCTATGTACTTGAGGTGTAAACTGTGTATTACACTAGTGTCAAGCATAGTGTATAAGTCTAAGTCCAACCCTAAAAATGATTTCCATATTTGAAATTTAATTTGGATTCCAAAGCTTATTTCTAAGCCTGGCAATTCAAATTTAAAGTCAAATTGGAAATGCTATAAAAGGTTTTTCAAAAGTCAACTTGGTCAACCAAGGGTGTCATTGGGTCAATGACCTAAAAATGTCCTTGGATGATGTTTGTGATCACTAATAATCAACCAATTAAGTTAGAAACCAAATTGAGTTTAAACTCCATTTCAAAAACCCTTTATTTCCAACCCTAGTTTTATCCCCTTTTCTCTAATTCAAATTCTATGAGGAATTTAGAGATACTCTAAAAAGATAGTTTGTAGATCTTGGTAAGAGCTACAAAGTTGGTATAGAAAGTTTTTCAAGTTTCCAAAAGGAATTTCAAATTAATTTGAAAATACAGTTTTCAGCATTTATCCCCTTTTGATTTTAAAACCACAATTCAAAAATTATGCATGATTTGAGAAAACTTTGTACATGAAAAATGTTTGGTTTGACAAACTCAACATTTCATAGTTTTGAAGATTTTCAAGTTGTATTGAAAAATCAAAAGTAATTTTAAATGCTTGTTTCTAGGGTTTTATCCCCTTTTCAAATCTGAATTCAAATTTCAAAATCTAGACAGAATTTGAAGATTCCCATTAAAGGAAAAGTGTAGCTCTTGAAAAGTTATGCAAATGATATTTTTGGAGATTTTCAAGTTCTTATATAAATTTTGGAGTAATTTGTATTATAAACCGAGTGGCAATTCTGTAAATAGTTTGAACAGCACCTAACCCTATCGGCGCCCGCCATGGCCGGCTTCACATCGCGCACCGCCGTCCACCGCCGCGCTTTCCCGGCCAACCGAGCGCTCTCGGACGCGAGAGACTTCGTCGTCGTCGTGTCAGCTGCTCCTTCATCATCTTCTTGCTATAAATAGCAGTCGGCCGACGCCGTTTCTCCTTCTTTTTCCTCCCGCCGCCGTCGCCGATGATCTCCCTCCGCCGCCGAAATTCGCCGTCGACACTCCACCTCTGTCCAATTGCTCTCGCTCAAAGCTCCGCCACTTCCTCAAGGTTCTTTTGGGCCAGTTCAAGCTCGCTCTCATCCCTCGAGTCACCCACACTCTACCTTCTTCTCCTCGGCCGGTCAGCCGAGCCGCCGCCGCCATCTCCGCCGTTTGCCGTCGCCGGAGGTGAAAATATTTTACCTTCGACCTTGTAATCATGCTCTCCATGTCATCCTGCGTCTGATGCGCACCTTGGTTTGGGCAGCGCATTACTGGTGACCGCCGTGACGCCGTCGTGCCATCGGAGCGCCGCCGCCGCCATCACCGCCGTCGACCGCCGCTCAACCCAGCCACTCCGGACCTTCATTAACGTGCGCATCAGCGCCGTGGTGAGCTCCTGCATCTACCTGCATCATCAATTCGGTCAATCCGTTGCCGTAGCCGCCGGTAGCCGTAGCTCGTCGCCGGCGCAGTGCTGCCGCTCCGCCGCGTGCGTTGCTGCCCTAGCTAGGAACCCGGAGCCGATGCCATCAAGCTACCAAATATGTCCATTTAGGTGCCCTGCGTAGGTTTGTGTGGTCGCCGTCGCCGGAAATCACTCCGGTGAGCGACTCCGCCGCGCCCGACCTCCGCCGCGCCGCCATGCCGCCGGCGTGGGTGCCGCCGCCGCTCCTGCGCGCCGTTAGCTAGCTCGTTGGACTCCCCGTGCTGTGCTGAGTCTGATGGACCAACCCATGTCACCGGAGACCTCACCGACGGCGAGGAATCAGCGGTCAACCGCCGCGCGGCCGTCGGTCAGCGCGGGGTTACTGTGCCGATTTTCCTTTTTCCATTTTCAGAAAATAATTTAAATGCTATTTTCTTTGAAAATTCATAGTAAATCATATATAGCTCCAAAAATTCTGAAAATTTTTGTGAGTGTTCCTTATAATGTCCTCTACATAGGAAAAATATGAAATGTCAAATTTGGGTAATTTTGTATATGTTAAAATTAGCCCTTTTAATTGAAAAATGGACTTTCAATGATTTTTAATAATTTAAATAATTGGCTTTTAATTCTGAAATTTGTTTTGCCATCTAATTAGGCTAAGAGCTTTCTAAAATAAAATTTTGGGCTTAATTTGATAACTTTAATTTTTATGCCTTTATTTAATGCTTTTAAATAATTAATTAATCCCTCTTAATTAACTTAATCATTATAGGAATTGTGTGACTTTGGGATTGATTGATGACCTTAGGTCATTAACCCTAATGACCTTTGGCATGTTATTAGGGATTAATTCACGTTATTTTATGTGTTTAATTAATTACAAAAGTGGCTTAGCTAACCCTAATGAGTTACTTAAGCGAAGTTTTGTTAGCTTGCAACTTTATCGTGAAGAAAAGTTGTACTCGATCCTTTAATCTGATCATGCGTTCATCGAGCATCATGTTTATTATTCCATCATGTAAAGCATATTAATTATCGAATAGTTTCCGTTAACGGAGAGTTAACGTATCACTCAGATCCGAAGGACGAGCAGATTCAAGAATCGGGAGTTGATTCGGAGTTCGAGACCCTCTACCCCGAACATCAAGGCAAGCCCCGGATACATTTAAACCTTATTCTATTTATAAAAGTTTTACCGCTTCAGCTCTGATATGTTGCATTAAGTAATAGGAGTTAAGTGAAAACCCACAAATTGCATTACCTGTCTTATTTCCTCAATCCTTGTTACCTACTTGGAAGATGAGTAGTAATGCTTAGCCCTGCTTATTTATTTAATTGTTCATAGGAAAAAGAATGAAAAAGATGAGATTGGCTTTATTGTTGGAATCTTGATAATAGTAATAAATCGAGTCCGGACGGCGAACTTGCACTGGGAATGGAGTCTCTCTGTAGTGTTCTCGTCTGTTGATGCCCTAGGTCCCGTCCGATGGTGACCTGTCGATAATCGAGAAATTAGAAAATCCACATGCATGAAGTGGTATACGGATGGTTGTAGCCGTGTATGCCATGGAGTGACCTAGCGTGGGGCCAGAGAATCCCATCTGTGTCATAGTGTGTTTTACTGTGGGTTTAAGTTCCCATGTATCTCGGTACGCTGGGCCGCAGAGCTCACGTGTATCATGTGGTGATATACGGCTGAGGTTGTTATCCCGGTATATCGGTGTACCTGGGGTGCTTCGGAGTTAAAGTCTCCGGTATGCTCAGTCGCCTAGGTCCCAGCTGGGTATGGAAATGGATTCGAATCGTCGTTGCTTCTCGGAGAAGAAGACTCGATCACTGATCATCATCGTAGTAACAACTTGAATAACAATTAAGGTTCAATAATGAAGTTGGGTGATAATGGGAGATAGTCCCAGCAACTTCTCTTTTTGTAAAGCTTTTCTAAAAAAAAAATTTCTTATCTCTTACAAGCCTTACCTTGTCCCTCTAGCCTGCATCTCTTGAGTCTCTACCCTTCTCTTTTGTCGGGTCAGTCTTGTTGAGTACTGTTGTACTCAGGGTTTGTTGAACCCCTGTTGCAGGTGAGCATCATGGGCAGGAGTGTTATGCATCCTGCTGCATGACAGTCGTCGAGGAAAGCGACGACGAATAAAGATGTTAAGCTCTTGGGCAGAGCTTCTGTATAATATTGTAATCTACTGCTACTCCACTACTATTATGGTTTGTATAACTTAAACCTATCATTGTAAATATTTTGAAACTCAGAGTTTGTAAATGTATGTTATTGTAAGTCTTCCGCTGTTTTACTCTGTGGTATTTTATTTATACGAAACTGTTGTAATACTGCAATGTCTCTCTATAATGATTGATCCTGCTCGGAGAATCGTGGATGATTCGGGATTTACCCGACAGACTTTTTAAGTCGTATGGAACACAGTCATGGTTATTTGGAGTCTGTTTAGACAATAATCATGCGTGTAGGCCATATGATTTAGGAGGTTCTGCCACAGTATTGATCAAGATCAGTACCTCTGCAAAATCCGCTTGGTCTTGTGTCTCCCTGAGAGCATGCATGGAAGAGCTCCCTTTGAATCATCGTTGCTGCAGCCTACCAAAACAAAAAGCACAAGCAGCAAAAACATGGGGATGAGCACAAGCAACAGAGCCACTACCGTACCTATTCCTCCACCGTAGCCACGGGGTTACCAGCATAAAGGCCAAAACCATCCATGATACCACAACGGGTTGCTGACCATGATGGATGACCTCTTCATCTGCACTTCCACCGCGCCGCGGTCACCCTCACCGGTGCTGCTGCACCGAGGGCCTCTCTTCTCGAGGCTACTGTACGCACCAAATTCCAAATCAAAGAAATCCTGCGTCGGGAAGCAAATGAATATCCAACCCAAAAATCACCAGAGGAGAAGATGGGGAAGAAGAGAAGAGGAGGAAGGAGAGGTCGGGATGTGACCTGCGTCGTCGGCTGCCCCGCAAACCTGGGTGGGGCGCTCACCCACACCGCTGCTACGCCCGGGCAGGGTGCTCGCTTGTGCCACCACCGCGCTGGGCGTGGTGCTCGCCTCTGCCGCTCCGGGAGTGGCGCTCGCCCGTGCCGTCGCCCGTGCGGCTGCCACATCGCCCGGCCACGTAGGAGTACGGCCACCATCACCACGTGCGCTCGGCGCCGTCACGGCCGCCCCTGCTCACATCGAGAATGGGTGGATGCAGGTAGGGGAGGAGAGGCAGCTGTGGAGGAGAGAGTGAGAGTTAGGGTTAGGGCTGGAGGCTGAAGGTCATATATATTTGGTGCTGACGAGCGATGAGAACCGTTGATTCTTAGATCGGACGTGCCAAAAAATTTCAGCCCATGTGGACACATTCTGGTGGCTTCCTCGCCAGCATGAATTTACTCTTTAAATTAAGGCCTTATCTTAGATTAGTTGATGGTTAAAAATTAGAGTTAATTGATGTCAACAACACTCAACCACAAAATTTTGTCCATTCGAAATTGTATATGGTTTCAAACCTACTACTCCCATCGATCTTTTTCCTTTACCTATACAGGAACGTGAGAACTTTGATGAAAGCAAATGAGCTAAATTTGTTAAGAAGCTTCATGATCAAGCTAGAGTAAACATTGAAAAGAGCAGGTTATTTAAACCTGGAGAAGCGCGCCAACAAGGGTCGCAAGAAGATGTTATTTGAACCTGGAGACTTTGTTTGGGTGCATTTGTGTAAGGATCGCTTTCCTAAACAGCGCAAGTGCAGGTTGTAGCCCCGAGCTGGTGGTCCTTTCAAAGTACTTCACAAGATCAATGCCAATGCATATGAAATTGATTTTACAAATACTTATGGTGTTAGTAGAAGTTTCAATGTCACTGATCTATCTCCATTCTTTGGAATGGAAGAGTCGAGGACGACTCCTTTTCAAGAGGGGGGAGATGATGAGGACATCCCAACCATGCACGCCAGCTCAAGTCCCAAGGGAACAAATCAAGGGCCAATTACACGTAGCCGTGCAAAACTACTCCAAAAAGAGGTGAACTTACTCCTAGCTGAAATTAACTTTGATATACATGAGAATATTATACTACCTAAGTGTTCTACCTTGATTATCCTTAGGTTTAAGGAGGAGGAAGAATCGGACCAGTGCAGTCCAAAATGGACCAGTAGAAGAAATATTCTATCTCTCCACCCTGAGAAGCTTTTGAGGCCCATGAAGACATTTGGAAAGCTCATCAAGTCTAATTTCCAATGCAACAAAGCTCACCACTTTTGGACGTGCCAATGTTGAGATATACATAACTTAGTCTAGACTGCTCAGAAGGTCAACAAATGTTGGTTCAACTAGGTGTGCAAAACTGTACCAATATACAATGTTTCATGGTGCATGGCACACATTGCTGGAAAGCTCTTGGAGTCTAGTTTCACACCCAAGAAATGGTTCGTCATTTGGACTTCCCAATAAGGAGTTATGGTCAGTTTATTAGAAACAGCTCTGGAGGCCAACAGTCACACGAAATCACTTCGGGATTCCATTCCGAGGGGACCTTGCACATTGCCTTCTTTTAGAAACTCCATTTCATTTTCATACCTATCTAGGAGGGTTGTTCCTAGTATAAATATCCCCTGCTTCTAAGCTATTAAGACTTTTGCTCATTTTGATAAACTACATCATATTGTAGCCGAGACTGCTGAGTGCTTACTCAAACCATTGTTCTTCCTTGTTCTTGTTGGACTTGTGAAGTGATCCCTCTGGGTTCCCCTAGTTCGTGCTTTATGGTTTCCAGTACGGCTGCACCATCTTGTGTGGATTAGTTCCAGAATGTGGTTTTGCGGTTGTTCGGAGATCGAGTCGAAGTCTTCATGGTTTCGATGTATCTCTCCCAGTCGCTTGGTCGCATCCAACCTTGGATAGGTACAAAGTCAATTATCCTTCACTGTTCGCAGCAAGTTATCTTCGATTCGTGGCCTACTGTCATGAAGATCAGGCATCCCCTTCACCGATTCATATTGGTACTTATCATCTCCTGTGTGTGTCGCTACACTTATCATATATATCATTTACCCCCCTCTAGTTTAGTTGGTATATTAGTGTTGGGAAACAACTTTGACACACAAAACTTGCGTCTCAAACTTTGGACTTTAGAACAAACTTTTCATAGAAAATATTTGAGATAGCACATTGCTTAGCGAAGATGACATGGACACTTCGCTATGATTGTATGGAACTTCGCACATATATTTTTACATGTTTCAGGTTATCTGGCGGAGATGACTTCGCTAAACTCCTGATGGCTGGCGAAGCTGATGTGGTGGCTTCATGCGAAGGATCAGTAAAGTTATCTGCTGAATTAAGAGAACATGATCAAGTCTAAAGTTGTTTAAAGAGACATAAGGATAGGGGTGAAGTGTGTCTCAACACTTCGCTGGGCTGTTTTCGGATAAAATGTATAAGAGATGTCATGTCTAAATTTGTAAAGAATCTGTAAATAGCGAAGCCGGGGGGTCTATAAATACCCCCTGGGGTGTAAATTTTTAGGCAGAATGAAATACAATTCCAATGTACATATCATTTCCACCTCGTAGTTTCCTTTTGTGATTCCTCCTCCCAACATTTGGCGCCGTCCGTTTGTGTGATCGAATACACTCACAACCACCAAAATGGGAAGACCCAGTAAAAGGACAGCTACGGCCGACAACAACGTCGTACAAGATCCAACTGTAGAAGATGCAACACAAACTGAAACCAGATGTATTCAAGAAAAAGAAGAAACTCAGAACGAAGAAAGAAGACTCAAGGAACTCGAGGATCAACTCACTATCAAGAAAAAACAACTAGAAGAAGCAGAGCGAAGACAAGGGAAAAGTCCTGAAGCAAAGAATTGCGAAAGCAGAAGTAGAAATAAGAAAGCTTAATGAAGAGATAGAAAATGAAAGCGAAGTCATGATCCAAGACCCAAACTTAGCAAGCAAAAACACCAACAGCAAAGACAACCAAAGTCAAATAGCAACAATTGATACAGAATTGCCTCTGTCAATCGACATTCAGCTAGCAAAGTGGGCAACAAGATTCAAATTCAACATCATCCCAACTTGCAATGGCATGTCTGACCCAAGACAATTTTTCAAGAGCTTTGAAGCGTCTGACCCAAGACAATTTTTCAAGAGCTTTGAAGCAGCAGTTACATCAAGCGGGGGAGATGCGAACACCCTAGCGAAGTCGCTCATCATGGAAGTAAGAGGACTAGCACAATATTGGTACTCTTCACTAAAGCCAAGGTCAATCAAATCTTGGGAACAACTTCGCACAACCCTACTCTTAGATTTTTAGGGCTTACAAAGAATTAAGCTCACAAGAGATGATCTTTTCAACATCAAGCAGCAACCAAAGGAACCACTGAGCCAGTATTACAAAAGATTTGTACAAGCAAAATCTCAAATCCCAAGCATACCAAATGAACTTGTCATCATTGCAGCCATCAAAGGACTGTGGGCAGGCCAACTTTCTTCCCACTTCAAAAGGGAAAGACCAACCACAGTGGATAAGTTATATGAAGAAATAAGAAAATACTATGAGTGCGATGAAGACTATAGAAAAAGAATAGAAGAAGAGAACGGAGAAAGAAACATGTCAAGATCAAATAACAATTCCCAACAATCAAGAATAAATGCTGAGCGAAGACCATTTCAGAGGATAAATCACATCAACAACACGAGCGAA
>CM041634.1:24791046-24837503 GCA_023333625.1 Bothriochloa decipiens
TTTTTCTGGCCAATCGCTCAAAGTGACAGCAAAGAAATAATTCGGACCTGTCACAATTGCCAAATGGCAGGGAGCAAAGTCAATGCACCAGGAACAAACTTGCAGCCATTTGAACCAACTTGGCCACTCGCAAGATGGGGCCTCGACATAATTAGAAAATTACCCCCGGCTCAAGGCAACTACCAATATGCAATAGTAGCTGTCGAATATTTCACCAAGTGGATTGAGGCAAAACCAATCACAAACATGTCTTCTTACACAATGAAAAAATTCCTATGGCAAAACATCATATGCAGATTCAGAATTCCAAGACACATCACAGTAGATAATGAAACCCAATTTGATAGAGAAGACTTCAGAGAATACTGCCACTCATTGGGAATCAAACTCTGTTTCACATCCGTAAGGTACCCACAGTCCAATGGAGCAGTAGAGAGAGCAAACAGGATAATTTGCATAGGAATATCAAAGTGTTTAACAGATCTAAAAAAGGAAAAATGGGTAGATGAATTACCAAGAGTTATTTGGTCTCACAACACATCGAAGCCAAGGCCAACAGATTTTTCTCCATTCAAGTTACTATACGGAGATGAAGCAATGACCCCCAAAGAAATAAAGTATGAGGGACCAAGAACAAACATTCAAATGATCACAGAAGAGGATCAAGCAACAAGGAAAGATTTACTCAAAGAAGAAAGAAATAAAGCACTTGAGAATACCAAGAAGTACCAACTCGAAACACAGAAGTGGTACAACAAAAAAGTCAAGCTAAGAGAGTTAGCACCAGGAGATTTTGTTGGGAATATGCCCTAGAGCTAATCATGTAGATGATGATATTCCGATTGTATCCATGATTAATAAAGTGTTCATTGAATATCCATTATAGACAACTTGTATTGATTGACGATTATGTGAATTGTTTGTGAAACTCAATTACTTGAATGGTTATTCTAAAGTTGTCCCAGGTCGGCGTTCTTGTGAGAACACACTTGAATATTAGACCAGCACATGTATTAGTTGATGGCTATGTTTCACAAGTCATGGACATGGAGATGTCAAACTAATAATGTGGGCACATATGAGCCATGTAGGCTAGACTGACCCGACATGAGAAAGTCTCTATTCACATCATATACGTTATGTCTTTAGACCTGAGATTGTGGTAGGTACTCAAGATGTGAAACGGCCTACTTAGGGACTATCAAACTATTGACACCGTTTTTTGGCACGTGTCAATAAGGATCGGAGACAGGACTAATCGGCAAGGAGGATGGTTTTTCTTTGATATTGCTCCTGATGTTGTCGACGAGTAGTTGCCGATGAAGGGCAGGTTGATCTGGATTATTGCCGATTGGGCTGAAGACGTGTTACCGATGCACTTGAGCCAACCCTCGAATATGATCCCTTGAGTCATTGACCCCTCGAAGACGGAAATTCCCTCGAGCAAATAGGCAGCCCTCGAGCACAGTATACTCTTGGCCGTCTACTCTTTGTACATTGTTGATGAAGCTAAAGAGCTGTTGCCGATGAGAGTGATAGAGAGCTAGGGGATTGTTGCCGACGAAGCTGAAAAACTGTTAGAGGATCATTGCCGATGAGACGGAAAAGCTATTACTGATAAGATAGGCAGGGAGACTAGAAGGTTGTTGCCGATGCCAGGGATGTGCCAATGAAGAGATAACTTCATCATGATGGAAGCGGATAGAGGATCGGCGATACGGATCTTATGATTTTTGTATTATAGTTTAAGTCTAATTCCTATACGAGTTTTATTTCTTTCCTTAAAGAGATAGAGTCCGTATAAGGATTAGTTTATTTCTTCTATATTTGAGCTTTGCGTGTTAAATTAGGATTCTTCGGATAGTAAGAGTACAAATATGTGTCGAAGGGCATTGTAATGGACCTCCAAGCATCAATAAACAAATCTACTTTTTATCGCAATTTACCTTTACCAGTACTTTACTTTTTGATGACTTCGTCAAGTATTTTCTTTTTCAACAAGTTTTTTCAAGAATCGACGGGCTGCATCAACTTAATCTCCGACGACCTTGCAGGTTCTGCGTTTACCGAGCACGATTCAGGCTTTGACTTCTGGGCATATCGCTATCGTCTTGTCTGATCTGTTCAACAGTTATCGAATACATTCTGAGCCTTGACGTCCGGGCGTATCACTGTCGTCTCGTTCGGTTTTTATTCAAATTATTATCCTTGTCGATTAACAGGTCAAATTGACTGGCACGCTTCGGATATCGAATTTGGGCATTAGCCCGGTGTGTTTGCAGATAAGAATTTTACATCAACACATCTTTTGGCATGCCCAGTGGGACAAAGTCAATAGATTTATCATCAAGAATCCTGCTGATATCAATCCAGAGAACATCATCGAGATATCAGAGTCAGATCTCAAGGAGGATCAGAAGCTTGCCATGGAAAAAGCCATGGAGGACTACAGGCAGCTTTGCTTGAAGTTTTCAGCATGAATATGGGTGAAGAAGTCATCTAGAAGCAAGATCTGCCATTGCCTCGGCAGGTAACCTTTGATTCCAACCCTGGTAAATTACAGGAGATGGTTAATTCTGCATTGAATCAGGATTTGATCAACCACTCCACCGTGCTGTCCAATACTGTTTACAATGCTATTGTGCAAACATTAAGAGAAGGACAAGCACCAGGTTATGTCGGGCCGGCATATCATCAGCCGGGATCGGTATCTGTCAGTAATCCATCAGCAATTCCAACCGTTGAGAGTATGGAAGCGCCTACTCCTCCGGTTATATCAGGACCATCTATTGTTGAAGCCACGCCGATAAGATCAGATCTAACGTCTCAGGAGAGGCCGAGTACTCAGTTGAGCATAGATCTATCGGCATCAGCAATGTTAGGCTCTTCAGTCCAACATAATCATATTGCTGCTAATTGGTGGGGATACAGGATGCCTCCAGGTCCATCTACTGCCAACTCTAGACTGCCTCAAGTGCATGATGTAGTAGGGAAGGGTCCAATGACATCGGTTACTCCAATTTGGCCGATGACTCAAGTGTCACATTACTCTACTGCACCTCCTGCTATACAGCCATTGTCAATGGGATTCCACGCGCCTCCGCAACAGATATCTTATGCGAATCCATTGGCCAGTCCTCCACCAGTTCAACAGAGAGTTTCCACTGCAGGACAGCCCATAGTGCCATTCATATCTCAATCTGGGTTATCTGCAATTCAGGGAAATTATGCTGGCTATCATCCACCCATACAAGAACATCAATTGTTCGCAAGCTATCAGCCATCGGCATGTCAGGTGCCGATGAGTTATAATCTCAATTGGTCAGGGCTAGCGCCAGTTCAGCAATCTGCTATTCAGCCAGGTCACCAGGCGATGGGGACTCAGCAATATAGTCCACAGGCAGCTCTCCAGGATCAAACATCGGCAAAACAGCCGATGAGCTTTGCTCCACAGAATGGTGCCGTGAATATGCCGATTCTTCCAAGCCAAGTACCACAAGGATATGTAGAAGCATATCAGCCAGCGCCTCCATTGGAGATTTAGCCAGTGCATCGGCAAGATTAAGATGCACATTTAACTGATAAGATCACAGAAGTTATGAAAGAACAATTCGGGATTCAGCCCAAGATCAATACTTACTCTTATCGGACTCCGTACCCTCCAGCATATGACTCGATTCCTTTTCCAAATTGGTACAAGGTGCCAGATTTCACCAAGTTTTCTGGGCAGGATGATACATCTACAATGGAGCACATCAACCGATTCATCATCCAGTGCGGGGAAGCAGTGAACAGGGATGAGCTGAGGGTCCGTTTATTCTCGTCCTCTTTGTCTGGATCAGTATTCACATGGTTTATCTCATTGCGACCGAACTCTATTCTTACTTGGGCTAATCTGGAGAGACAATTTCACAAGTACTTTTTTGCTGGTGTCCATGAAAAGAAGCTTACCGATTTGATGAAGTTGAGACAGCGAAGCGACGAATCGGTAGAAAGCTTTGTGCAAAGAGTTCGAGATATGAAGAACAGGTGCTACAGCTTAGTGCTTGATGATCGCCAGTTAGCTGGTTTGGCTTTCTAGGGTCTGTTGCCGCACCTCAGAGACAAATACGATTCTCAGGAGTTTGAAAGTTTAAGCCATATTGTACAAAGGATCTCTGATCAAGGTGCTCAAGCTCCAGAACATAGTAAGAGCTGGAACAAGAAAGTGTCCTTTGTAGAAGAAGCAGAAGAGTCTGATTCAGATGAAGAACTGACTATCGGCATGGCTGAGTGGGTGAAGGGTAAGAATCCTATATCTTGTCCTTTTGGTCAGAAAGAGTCAGAAAAAATCACGTTTGACATCACAAAGGCCGATAGAATATTCGATCTACTACTTCAAGAAGGCCAAATCAAGCTGTCGCCTAATCATGTGATTCCATCGGCAGAGGAGCTAAAGAAAATGAGGTACTACAAATTTCATAATGCAACTTCGCACAGTACCAATGATTGCAAGGTTTTCAGACAGCAATTGCAATCGACAATTGAATCTGAGAGAATCAAATTCAATAACTATAAAGCTCAGAGGCCAATGAAGATTGATCAACATCTTTTCCCTGCAAACATGGTGGATGCCGTAAGCAAGACCAAAGTGTTGACATCGGCAAGCGCTAAAAGGAGGGCATCGGTGGATCCTAGACATCAAGTAACTGCCGATGACTTGAGGGGAAAAGAGATAGTTGAAGAAACCAGTAGTTCAAGAAGACCTCCTAGACCTGTTCCATACAGAATTTTAGGTGACCGCTATCGACATCGGCAAGAGGAGTTGCGTCGAGAAGAATGGCATTGGCATAAAGGTCATTGGAGATGCCTGTTCTTCATCTACTGCTGGGAAGAAGGCATTAAATTGCCTACTATTGATAGCTACCCTGAGTGCAATGGTTATGATCGAGCCAATCGGGCAAAGAGAAGATCGTGCTATGGTAATCAGAGCAGATACATCAATGAGACGATAAGGGGAAGAGCATCGGTACATGATCGGCTGGGGGGTAGAACCAGTGTACATGAAAGGCTGGGCAGGCATGATGACTGTTTTCCAATGAATCAAGGGGAACTCGAGGAGAAGGCCAATGCAAGAGTTCCTGATGAGGCAATACTCTGTAGAGATCCCAATATAAACTGCCCAGATTCAAGTGCAAAACTTTATCAGCCCTCTGGAAGATGAAGCTTCCTCTGTGGTGCCCTGAAGGACTGACAAAAACACAGAAGAGGAAGTTGCAACGGGAGCGCAAAGAAGAAAACCCCCGTGGGACAAAGTCTCAAATGTGGTAGCTGAAGCGTGAAGACGGAAGTCCATCGGCAGATATCAACATGGTTTTCATGTTGCCGATGGAATTTCGGGCACTTGCCGATGAGGAGGAAGAGAGAGTTCTTTCAGAACAAGTGGCTCTGCTGATCTTGGATCCGATGATGGCCGTCTTTGAGAAGCCTACCGACGATGAGAGATAGCATCTCAAAGCTTTATTCGTCAAGGGCAGAGTTGATGGGCAGCCAGTGTCAAAAATACTCATAGATGGAGGGGCTGCGATTAACATCATGCCATATGCCGTGTTTCAGAGGCTCGGAAAAGGAGACCAAGATCTAGCCAAGACGGACATGAAGCTCAAGGACTTTGAAGGGAACATATCACCGGTCAAGGGAGAGCTATGCACCGAGTTGACCATCGGCAGCAAAACATTGCCGACCACGTTGTTGATGCAAAAAGGCGATGAATCTGCAAACACACCGGGCTAATACCCTAGTTCGATATCAAGGCGTGTCAGTCGATTTGACCTGTTAATCGACAAGGATGATAAATTTGAATAAAACCCAAACGAGACAACAGCGATACGCCCGGACGTCAAAGCTCAGATGATATTCGATAACTGTTGAACAGATCAGATGAGACGACAGCGATACGCCCGGACGTCAAAGCCTGAATCATGCTCGGTAGACGCGGAACCTGCAAGGTCGCCGGAGATCAAGTTGATGCAGCCCGCCGATTCTTGAAAGAACTCGTTGAAAAGGAAAAGGTACTGGTGACGAAGTCGTCAAAAAGTAGATTGCTTGAAAAGTAGATAAAAGTAATAGATTTGTTGTATTTTGATTGGTTTTTTTTTACATTGCCTCCCGGTACATATTTATACCCTGGTACTATGAGTCCTAAACAGACACGACCAAGTATTACCTAAACAAGTCTTATCTCTAAGGAATAAAAATAATGACTCGTACCAAGGTCAGACTCAAAAGTAAACTATAAAAATATTAGCATAAATATTGCCAGTTTCCTTATCCATTGCTTACGATGAAACCTCTATCGACACGCTCCTCATCTCTGTAGATTCCATCGGCAGAACCCATCGATAATGATTCAGCTCTGCTTTCCATCGGCAACCATGCCTCTCACTCCATCGGCAACAGCCCTCTGGCTTCATCGGCAATGTACGAGATCAACATGTCCTCTATCGGCAATCATCCATCGGCAACTCAGAAGCAATACTGGAGAATAACCACCTTCTTGTCAATTTAGTTTAGTCTCCCAATCCTTATTGACACGTGCCGAAAAACGGTGTCAACATATGCCCCCAATTTTGGAGTATAAAATACTTTATGCGCTGAAATTTCCTCCAGGTCATAATTGCCCAAACCGCTTGAACTTCTCCTCGAGAGTTGCACACACGGTAGTGGAGATCCTGTACCAACAGGCCCATATAATGCTTTCTCCGCCGCAGCCCATTTTTCATCTGTGATTCAAACCCTAGCTTTTCTCTCTCCAGCGGCGACATCAACAGGCGATCCTTCGACGAACTCGATCATCGGCACTCTTGACGGTGATCCTTAGCCTCCATTAGCATTCTCTGCCTTCTCCATCTTCGTCGTGGCCATGGCTATCCGTTTTGACGTCCCCAAGGTTAGTCTTCTTCTTTTGCCCTTCCTCTGACATTTCGTTTCTCCTTCTCCACGTAGTTCATGACTCTTCCTTATTCCCAATCTTTAATCTCAGGCACTTTGCAATAATCTTCTCATTCCAACGCATCAGAATCACTTTATCTGCCTAGGCCCAATGGGAAATCCAGACCCAACCGACATCATAAACGCAGAAACCAATCAAATCCTCTTTAGAGCTCAGAATTTTGACTTGGGATTCTGGACCGATACCTTCCAATCCTAGCCAAAAACCACCAAGGGATGGAAAGATTGGTATTTGAGGGTTGCCAGACCGATGGAGCTATATTGGGCGGAACGCAAATTAGAACAGTGCATCAGGATATCTATTGCCGATATGGAGAGGAATGAGTCATTGTTAATTGTCGCCTCCTATTTCTGGTCGGATACCCTGTATGCCTTTATCTTCAAACATGGGCCAGCTTCTCCCACCCTTGCCAATGTGTACATGCTCACTGGCTTGGACATCTCATCTGCCGATGACAACTCACTGTTCCAGCGAAAACCTGAGCATCGGCTGACTACCAGGAACATTGGTGGCTGGACTGGTTATATCAGCGAATATAAGAAATCTGGTTCAGTCAGTCACAGGGAGCATTCAGCTTTTTTGAATATGTGGCTTGAGAAATTTATTTTCTATGACAGAACAGTTGGACCGACCAACATGCACCTTCCTGTAGCAGAGCTGTTGGCTAGTGGCGTCAGACTCCCACTGGGCCGATACCTTCTTGGCTCAGTCTACCATATCCTTCACCAAGTATCACAAAGGCTGCTGCAAGGCAAATCCATTGGCAACCTGGGGGGCCCTTGGTGGTTCATCAATATGTGGTTGAATGCCCATATGCACAAGTATTTCCACATTAATCTGTTTGCCTAGCAATTCCCTCGAAGTCTTCCTGAAGATTATCAACTCAGGGAAGAAGAATCGGCAACACGCCCCCCTATCAACTTTGGAGAAGCACTGGCAGTATTACCAGGGGCAGAGGCAAACAGAATCCAGATCGGCAATCTCTTCCACAGATTCTACATCGGCATCCCTTCTGAGCTTCGGGCCTAGGTCCCGTATGTTGATGAAGCAGCAAGATTCCCTCTTTCCTTTAACCTTACCGATGAGGCTTTGAACCAGGATGCCGACATTCTTAGTGCAATAATCACCCCTCGTGCCATCTCGGTCAACATATTTGGAAGCGGGAAGAACATTAATCCCACATACGAGTTCTATTATCCATCGGCAGCAGCAAGACAACTAGCTTTTGGACAACTGCCCATCAACCTCTGTTTCGCCGATGTGATTAAACCGAGAGAGACTATTGCAAACCGTGTGGATTGGCACAAGATTGTCACTCTCCTTCCTGATGCCGATACCCCTAATGTCGATCTAACTGATTGGGTATGAGCTTCTTTTGTCACCGAGTCCTTTAAATTATGGTGGCAAGAATGGAAAGAGCAACTATTCTTTGCATCTCCTCATCTCTACTGGAATCTCATTGATTCCGATCACGCCATCCCTGCCGATGCGGTAAGTCTGACCCTGTGCACTTCTTTCAACTCCCCTTTAATCCATCGGCAACTAACCCTTTTTAACAGGTCGATGACCCCATTCCAACATTATGTAAGAGTGGCAAGGTCATACGGCTGCAGCCGATCTCCCCGGTATCCATCATCGGCCATAAAGCTCCCTCGCTAGATGCTCCAGTGGGCCGTGGTCGTATCAAGAAGAGCACCAAATCGGTTACATTTTTGGCACAGACATCTCAGGTAACCACCTCACTTTCTTTTGCAGATGCCGATTGCTGTCATTTACCGATTTCACATTTTAGGGCGCGAGTTCTACACCACTAGAATCTTCATCAGTAATTCGTCCTTCGTCTCCACCTGCAGCACCTTCATCACCCCACCTTGTTGTCCTTGATGAATCTCCAGAGGTATTCTTTATTCAAACCTTGATTATTGGATCGGCACTTTTACTCATCTGTCTCTCTTGCAGCACCGAGTAATTGCATCGGCAACCGTCCCAAGTGTACTGATTCCTCAGCCATCCATTGCCGATGCCCCCCAGCCGTCCGATGCCGATATCTTACAGCACAAGCGTAAGGCTTCATCGGGCGAAGAATCACAATCCAAGCGGGCAAGACTTACACCATCTCCGTCGGCGTCCTCACCTCACCCGACATCGCCTGACGTGTCTGTGCATACTTTTCCATCGGCAACTGCTCTTCCATCGGCCATTGTACCCATACAAGGATCTTCATCGGCACTGATGTTGTAGTAGCAACCAATTGAGGTACCAACACAAGAAACATCATCGGCAATTGTACCTGAGGTTGCTTCTTCGAGCCAAAGGCGAGAGATTGCCTCAAAACAGGTAAGTTAACTCCCTTAGATAACTTTTAACACTTTGGATTCTCCTGCTGACATTACCTTTTCCCTTTTAGGAGCAAGATTCCCCCGATAGTCTGTTTTCCTTTTCTATTAGTGGGATTGTTCCTGATGATGAAGATTCTGAAGAAAGCTCTGCTCCAGCCCTTGGAGCTCTATCACCTGAAACCAAGTCAAAGCTGGAGACGCTGTTATCCTTGCTACAACAAGAGACCTCTTCACTGATCCAGGATTCTGATTCTGCAAGAGCAACCTTTAAAGGAATTCGAGGTCATATTCCTGCCGATGTCGAGGAAGCACTCTTCCAAGCTACACATTTGGAGAGTCGGCAGTTGCAGTATCAGAGGGCTGCCCAGCGGATTGCCGATAGAGCCACTCAGGCAAAACTCCAGGAGGACATGACGAAGCATAAGCAACTTGCCGATGAAAAGCACAAAGACATCGGAAAGCTAGAAGCCTCTTGTGCAGATCTGGAGGACAAGATTACTCAACTATCGGCAAGAAGAGAAGTCCTGCTAGCGGAGCTGAGATAGATTGAAGGAGCCTTGGACGCAGTAAATCATGAGAAGGCCCAAATGCCCGAAGCTGTCAAGGTTCTTCAACAAGAAAGGGACAACCAAGTCCTCAAGACGCTGGCGCTCAAGAAGAAGATCAAGCCAGTTGAAGGCAATGCCGATGAAGATGCAAAGATACTAGAGGAAGCTGACCAAATTCACCTGCGTGCGATATCAACTATCCATTCATTGTTGAACTTGTAAACCTTCCTTTTCATCAGCAATGTGATGTATCGGTAATTTGTAAAACTTCACATTAACATAGTGCCGATACATTCTTTTTTGAACAAGCACTTTATCTATATATATTTTTTATTGGCAAGTGCTAAGAACCTCATCGGCAATAGGAACACCATGTTGATGTCTGCCGATGATCCTTCATTTTTGCGCTTCAGCCGTCATACTTAAGTTTTTGCTCCACGGGAACTTTCCTCTTTGTGCTCACGTTGCATCTTTCTCTTTTGAGTCCTCGTTAGACCTTTAGGGCACCATTAAGGAAGCTTCGTCTTCCAGAAAGGTTAGTAAATTTTTGCACTTGAACCTGAGCAATTTGTATTGGGATCCCTGCAGAGTATTGTTTCATCAGGGACTCCTGCATTGGTCATCTCCTCGAGCTCCTTTTGATTCATCAGCAAACAGTCAGCATGCCTACCCAGCCTTTCATGTACACTGGTCCTGCCCCCCAGCCGATCATGTACCGATACCCCTTCTCTGACCGGCTTACCGATGTATCTGCTCCGATCACCATAGCGCGGCCTTCTTTCTGCCCGATCGGTTCGATCATAACCATTGCACTCGGGGCAACTATCAACAGTAGGCAATTTAATGCCTTCTTTCCAACAATAGATGAAGAAGGGGCATCTCCAATGGTCTTTGTGCCGATGCCACGCTTCCCAACGCAACTCCTCTTGCCGATGCCGATAGCGGTTACTTGGAATTCTGTACGGAGCCGGTCTAGGAGGCCTTCTTGAACTACTGCTTTCTTCAACTATCTCTTTCCCTTTCAAGTCATCGGTAGTTGCTTGATTTCTAGGATCCACCGATGCTCTCCTCTTAGCGCTTACCGATGTCAACACTTTGGTCTTGTTTACAGCCTCCACTATGTTTGCTGGGAAGGGATGTTGATCAATCTTCATCGGCTTCTGAGCTTTAGAGTTGTCAAACTTGATCCTCCCAGATTCAATTGTTGATTGCAACTGCTGTCTGAAAACCTTGCAGTCATTGGTACTGTGCGAAGTTGCATTATGAAATTTACAGTACCTTATCTTCTTCAGCTCATCTGCCGATGGAATCACATGATTGGGTGATAGCTTGATTTGGCCCTCTTGAAGTAGCAGATCAAATATTCTATCGGCCTTTGTAATGTCAAACGTGAATTTCTCTGGCTCTTTCTGACCAAAAGGACACGATAAAGGTTTTTTACCTTTTACCCACTCAGCCAGACCGATAGTTGGTTCTTCATCTGAATCTGATTCCTCTGCCTCTACAAAGGACACCTTCTTGTTCCAGCTCTTTCTATGTTCTGGAGCTTGAGCACTTTGATCAAAGATCCTCTGCACAATATGACTTAAATTTTCAAACTCCTGAGCATCGTATTTGTCCCTGAGATGCGGCAACAAACCCTGGAAAGCCAGACCAGCTAACTAGCGGTCATCAAGCACTAGGCTGTAGCACTTGTTCTTCATGTCTCGTACCCTTTGCACAAAACTCTCTACCGATTCGTCGCTTCGCTGTCTTAATTTCATTAAATCGGTAAGCTTCTTTTCATGGACACCAGCAAAGAAGTATTTATGAAATTGTCTTTCCAGATTGGTCCAAGTAAGAATAGAGTTCGGTGGCAATGATATAAACCACGCGAATGCTAATCCAGACAAAGAGGACGAGAACAAACGGATCCTCAGCTCATCCCTGTTCGCTGCTTCCCCACACTGGATAATGAATCGGTTGATGTGCTCCATTGTTGACGTATCATCTTGCCCAGAAAACTTAGTGAAATCTGGCACCTTGTACCGATTCGGGAAAGGAATTGAATCATAAGATGAAGGGTATGGAGTCCGATAAGAGTAAGTATCGATCTTGGGCTGAATCCCAAATTGTTCTTTCATCACTTCTGCAATCTTATCGGTCAAGAGTGCATCCTGATCTTGCCGATGCACTGGCTAGATCTCTACTGGAGGCGTTGGCTGATATGCTTCTACATACCCTTGCGGCACTTGGCTTGGATAAACCGGCATATTCACGACATCAATCTGCGGAGTAAAGTTCATCGGCTGTTTTGCCGATGCTTGTTCCTGGAAAGTTGTCTGTGGACTATACCGTTGAGTCCCTATTGCTTGGTAGCTTGGTTGAATAGCAGGTTGCTGAATTGGTGCTTGCCCTGACCAATTGAGATTGTAACTCATCGGCACCTGGCTTGCCGATGGCTGATAGCTTGTAGACAATTGATGCTCTTGTATAGATGGATGATAGCCAGCCTAATTGCCCTGAATTGCAGGTAATCCAGACTAAGATATGAATGGTATTATGGGCTGCTCTGTAGTGGAAGCTCTCTGTTGAACTGGTGGAGGATTAGTCAATGGATTTGCATAAGATATCTGTTGCGGAGGTGCGTAGAACCCCATTGACAATGGCTGTATAGCAGGAGGTACAGTAGAATAATGCGACGCTTGAGCCACGGCCGAATTGGAGTAGCCGATGTCATTGGACCCTTCCCTGCTACATCATGCACTTGAGGCAGTCCAGAGTTGGCAGTAGATGGACCTGGAGGCATACCGTATCCCCACCAATTAGCAGCAGTTTGACTATGTTGACCTGAAGGACCTGACATTGCTGATGTCGATAGATCTGTGCTCAACTGAGTACTAGGCCTCTCCTGAGACGTTAGATCTGATCCTATCGATGTGGCTTCAACGATGGATGGTCCTGATATAGCTGGAAGAGTAGGCGCTTCCATACTCTCAACGGCTGGAGTTGCCGATGGAGTACTGGTAGATGCCGATCCCGGCCGGCCCGACATACCCTGGTGCTTGTCCGTCCTTTAACGTTTGCACAACAGCATTGTAGACAGTATTAGACAGCACGGTGGAGTGGTTGATCAAAGCATGATTTAATGCAGAATTAACCATCTCCTGTAATTTACCAGGGTTAGAGTCAAAGGTTACCTGCCGAGGCAACCTCAGATCTTGCTTCTAGATGACTTCTCCTCCCCTATTCATGCTGAAAGACTTCAAGCAGAGCTGCCTGTAATCCTCCATAGCTTTCTCCATGGCTTGCCTCTGATCCTCCTTGAGATCTGATTTTGATAGCTCGATGATGTTTTCTGGAGTGATATCGGTAGTATTCTTCATGATAAATCTGTTGACTTGGTCCCACCAGGCGTGCCAAAAGATGTGTTGATGCAAAAAGGCGATGAATCTGCAAACACACCGGGCTAATACCCTAGTTTGATATCAAGGCGTGCCAGTCGATTTGACCTGTTAATCGAGAAGGATGATAAATTTGAATAAAACCCGAACGAGACGACAGCGATACACCCGGACGTCAAAGCTCGGATGATATTCGATAACTGGTGAACAGATCAGACGAGACAACAGCGATACGCCCGGACGTCAAAGCCTGAATCGTGCTCGGTAGACGTGGAACCTGCAAGGTCGTCGAAGATCAAGTTGATGTAGCCCGCCGATTCTTGAAAGAACTCATTGAAAAGGAAAAGGTACTGGTGACGAAGTCGTCGAAAAGTAGATTGCTTGAAAAGTAGATAAAAGTAATAGATTTGTTGTATTTTGATTGGTTTTTTTTACATTGCCTCCCGGTACATATTTATACCCTGGTACTATGAGTCCTAAACAGACACGACCAAGTATTACCTAAACAAGTCTTATCTCTAAGGAATAAAAAATAATGACTTGTACCAAGGTCGGACTCAAAAGTAAACTATAAAAATATTGGCATAAATATTGCCAGTTTCCTTATCCATTGCTTACGATGAAACCTCTATCGGCACGCTCCTCATCTCTGTAGATTCCATCAGCAAAACCCATCGATAATGATTCAGCTCTGCTTTCCATCGGCAACCATGCCTCTCACTCCATCGGCAACAGCCCTCTGGCTTCATCGGCAATGTACGAGATCAACATGTCCTCTATCGGCAATCATCCATCGGCAACTCAGAAGCAATACTGGAGAATAACCACCTTCTTGCCGATTTAGTTTAGTCTCCCGATCCTTATTGACACGTGCCAAAAAATGGTGTCAACACACGTTCTTTGTCATCGGTGGTAAAGGTGCTTATAATTTACTATTAGGAAGGGATTGGATTCATGCCAATTGCTGCGTTCCTTCTACAATGCACCAATGCCTCGTGCAGTGGGTTGAAGATAAAGTTGAGGTGGTTCCTGGTGATTCATCTTATATAATTGCATCAGCAGAATCAGAGACTTATGAGTGGTCCAAGTGCATATCAGGAGAAGCATGGGATTTGGAGTTCCTCAGGATTGCCGATTATGAGCTGCCACCGATCCAAGCAGTCAGTTCTGAAGATGAGTTGTAAATGGATAGGTTTGCCAATGATGGAAAACTGGGCCATGGGTTTACATTAGCAGATGATTTAGTTGAAGTAGATATTGGTAATGGTGATAGACCAAGGCCAACTTTTGTTAGTGCTAAGTTAGATCTCCAAAGCAGAGAACAATTGATTGCTTTATTAAAAGAATATAAGGATTGTTTTGCTTGGGATTATACAGAGGTGCCCAGGTTAGATCGATCAATTGTTGAACATCGGTTACCTATCAAACAAGGATTTCGGCCACCTCAACAGCCAGCACGCCGATGCAATCCTAAAGTGCTGCCTGATATTAAGGCCAAAATAACAAGGTTGATAGAAGCAAAGTTCATCCGACAATGCCGATATGCTGAATGGATTTCTAATGTGGTTCCTATCTACAAGAAAAATGAGAAACTTCGTATCTGTATTGATTTCAGGAATCTTAACAAAGCTACACCGATGGATGGCTACCCAATGCCTGTTGCCGATTTATTAATTGATGCTGCTGCTGGACATCAGATTATTAGCTTCATGGATGGGAACGCCAAATATAATCAGATCTTTATGGCTGAAGAAGATATCTCCAAGACTGCCTTCAGATGTCCAGGTCATGTGGGGTTATTTGAATGGATAGTCATGACTTTTGGTTTGAAGAATGCCGATGCTACCTATCGTCAAGCTATGAATTTTATCTTCCATAAGTACATCGGTACATCGGTCAAAATCTACATAGATGATGTAATGATACAAGCCGATTTTCACGTAATCAGTTGATATTACACATCGGAGAAAATACTTTTGTTTCAGCGATATAGAAGACTGCTCTTGACCTAAGTACTCCTTGATCATACGAATAGCTCGATGGAGGTTCTTATCAGTATCATACGTGATATATGCGAGGACGTGAGCATGAACTCGAACTGCTCTGATCTCTCTGGTGAGGCCATGCAAATCCTGCATCATCCAGGTTCTTCTGACTTCTAGAATGGCGAGTCTTTGCTCTACAATAGGTAGAGAACGGGGAACCTCTTGGGGGATGTCGATGGCGTACATCTGTTGGCCGTGACTGAAGGTTGCGAAGACTTTATCTTAGAATTGGTTCAAGTAGCTCTTGACTTGTTCATTTTGCGTCTCATTCAGCTCATAGGGACTCTCTAGTAGCTTCAAGATCTCTTCAAGGGGGTTCATGAGCTGACAAGAGTGAGAAAGTAAACAAGGAGTTGCAAAAGTAATAAATGCGTGATCAGATATGATACCTGGTTCATCGAAGAAGAAGATGCCATTGGAAGTGCTTGATGAAGAAGAAAGGTATATGCGAATTTTGAGAAGAACATAGAGGTGAATGAGCTTGGGAAAAAGGCTGGAGTATTTATAGCTAAAGTTTTTGCCTATTTGTTGAGATTCTAACCATTGAGCTTCAGAAATCAAGGAACAATCAAATGGAAAAGGGAGAATTCAATTTATTGAGGCACAGAGTTTGAGGATCATTCAAATGAAGCATTGAGGCAAACGCGTGAAGACCCAAGATACATTAATAAGTCCAAAGGACAGAGTTATACAACACATTGCCGATGAATAAGGGTTTACATATTGAGAATAGAGTGAATTGCCGATATCGCACGCAGGCGAATCAGTTTGGTCTCTTCTATTCTCTAGCAGCATCATCGGCAAAGCCCTCTATAGCTATTTCAATTTCATGGAGTTTGGCCAGCAGAGCTGCTCGTCTTGCCAATAGTTGGGAAATCTTCTTATCAAGATCAGTGCTGGAGGTCTTCAGGTTGCTGATGTCCTTGTGCTTCTCATCAGCAGTACATTTGTGATCCATCAATTCTTCATAAAAGCTTTTCCTGCATCGCCCGATCGGCAATACGCTGGCTGGCCTTTTGGTATTGTGTCTGTCAAAACTCGAGATGAGCCACGGCGAGAAGTGCTTCCTCAACATTGATAGGGACTTGGCCACGAATTGCTTTAAAAGCTACTCTGATAGGGAAAAGCAGGGTCTCTAATTTGGATCTAACATTGGCAGGAATAGCTCCTAGAACAAGAACAGTACTTTCGATATCCTCTTCATCATCGGATGCTTTATCACTGATGGCAAATGAAAATAGGCTGTCCATAGAGTCTTGTTCCTGAAGAAAATTGGTTAGCTTGGAAATATGAGTATGACAAGTAAGTCAATTAACTTACCTGCTTTAAAGCAATTTCCCGCCTTTAGAGGCGGCGGTCTGAGGTACTCCAAGTGAAGCATCGGCAACGCCTACCGGTGAATCAGCACTTGTGATAGGCAAGTTTGTTGGTCTGGGTGCCAATGGTAATTCTGGCATGTCCACATCGGCAAGCGCTAGCTGAGGAGGAGGGGCCGATGGTGCATCGGAAGCAGGTGATGTTCTGGGTCACTTAGCCTGAGGATCTGCATCGGATGGAGCGTTACGCTTGGTTCCTATAGTCTGAACATCCGCTTTCTGGGGGGCATCGGCAACTGCAAGTTGGAGCATTTGAATATCTGAAACAGTTACCAATGTGCCTGTCTGGAGCTGTATATGGAAGATAGTGTTAGTAAAAGCTCCGATGATCGGGAAGTAGTTCAAAGCAGGATGTGCCTTTGGAGATTCATCTTTGATGACGAGGCTTGGCGACGAAGGCGCGGCTTGTGAAAATGAGAGTTGGGCTCCAATGAAGGGGATATTTTTGGGCCGACTGGTGCGGAGGTGTTTCGGATATATTGACAGGAATAGTCATGACCTGGAGGAAATTTCGGTGCATAAAGTATTTTATACTCCAAAATTGGGGGCATGTGTTGACACCGTTTTTTGGCACGTGTCAATAAGGATCGGAGACTGGACTAATCGACAAGGAGGATGGTTTTTCTTCGATATTGCTCCTGATGTTGTCGATGAGTAGTTGCCGATGAAGGGCAGGTTAATCTGGATTATTGCCGATTGGGCTGAAGACGTGTTACCGATGCACTTGAGCCAACCCTCGAATATGACCCCTCAAGTCATTGACCCCTCAAAGATGGAAATTCCCTCAAGCAAATAGGCGGCCCTCGAGCACAGTATACTCTCGGCCGTCTACTCTCCGTACATTGTTGATGAAGCTAAAGAGCTATTGCCGATGAGAGTGATAGAGCTAGGGGATTGTTGCCGATGAAGCTGAAAAGCTATTAGAGGATCGTTGCCGATGAGATGGAAAATCTATTACCGATAAGATAGGCAAGGAGACTAGAAGGTTGTTGCTGATGCCAGGGATGTGCCGATGAAGAGATAACTTCATCATGACAGAAGCGGACAGAGGATTGGCGACACAGAGCTTATGATTTTCGTAATATAGTTTAAGTCCAATTCCTATACGAGTTTTATTTCTTTCCTTAAAGAGATAGAGTCCGTATAAGAAATTAGTTTATTTCTTCTATATTTGAGCTTTGCGTGTTAAATTAGGATTCTTCGGATAGTAAGAGTATAAATATGTGCCGAAGGGCATTGTAATGGACATCCAAGCATCAATAAACAAATCTACTTTTTATCACAATTTACCTTTACCAGTACTTTACTTTTTGACGACTTCATCAAGTATTTTCTTTTTCAACGAGTTCTTTCAAGAATCGACGGGCTGCATCAACTTGATATCCGACGTCCTTGCAGGTTTCATGTTTACCAAGCATGATTCAGGCTTTGACTTCCAGGCGTATCACTGTCATCTTGTCTGATCTGTTCAACAGTTATCAAATACATTCTGAGCCTTGACGTCCGGGCGTATTGCTGTCGTCTCATTCGGTTTTTATTCAAATTATCATCCTTGTCGATTAACGGGTCAAATCGACTGGCACGCTTCGGATATCGAATTTGGGTATTAGCCCAGTGTGTTTGCAGATAAGAATTTTGCATCAACACAAATGCTGCTCTGTAACTGGGTAGTTATAAAGTTAGTCTTCGGGTGGTCAGGAAGCACGCTATGAGGCATAGACAATCAAGATGGAATTTGCCCCTCTCTACGAGAGAGAGATATCATCGGATCACTCAAGTGATTGGATCAACAAATGCATGGCTATGCTTGGGTTAAGTGTTAACCCATGAGTTGAACCATATATCGAGTGGCAAAGGGAATAACTTGTATGTGGTCATAGTGGTTCATCTAATATGATCTTTGCGTATGCATAGGAGTTGTCACGCCTTGCTAGAGGCCGCTGTCAACTATTGGGTGAGTAGGAGTATTTGGCCCATGTCAATGTGTGTGTGAACCCATAGGGTCGCACGCTTAAGGGGCTGGAAGCCTAATTCAGGTTGGACCCGAATTAGACAAGGCTTAGGGTTACTAATGGGCCTCCAACTCGTGAGCTCATTGGGGACGCCTATATAAGCAAGGGGTAGTGGTGTGGTCAGGGTTACACGCCTTTGACAGCCATCATCGCCCTCCCCACGCTCGCGCCTTCTGCTCCTCACGGACCTAGCAGTCCGGAGGCGCATTGCTTCTTCCCTGCACATGTGGGATTCCTTGGAGGTGCTACATCTGGAGCACTAGGACGAACCGCGCAAGGGGATTGACGTGATGGACGACCATGCAACTGCACTGCCTGTTGCGACACGTACGACTACATCGAGTCATCTTCCGCTGCACCTGCGTGTCTAGTGGTAATCCCGTAACCTGTAACTAGCATTAGATCCTGGTTTATGAGGTCAAAAAGTTTTATTTTCTGGCTAGTGTATCACCCTCATAACCCATCAGATTTTGTCCTCAAAAGAAAAAGAGACGAAGACACAGTGGGAAAATTCCAACAAAAGTGGGAAGGGCCTTTCATCATCACAAGAACAAGCAAAGAAGGTGCATATCATCTAGCAAATCTGAAAGGTGAAGAACTCAGTCACACATAAAATATAGAAACACTTCACAAATACTACCCATAGCCAAACTAGAAGAGTAGTTTTCTTTTCTAGAAAGTAGAAGTAGAAGTTTCATTCCAAGCAAATTTACAATGTAATAAAGCTGCACTCTTTTTCCACTCAGGGGAAACCCTCCGCAGGGTGAGTGGTTTTTTAACAAGGCAATCTCTTTGTAAATCTCATGAAGTATAAATGAGAAAGTAGTTTCCCCAAAAGAAATGTCTTCACATTACACGATAAAAAACAAAATGCCGAAGAGTATATCCAAAGTATACTCTCACATCGGCATAAACCTTGCAAAAATGTAAGTTAGCATCAACATTTTATCAAATCTATAAAATGCTAACTTATCCAATACAAAAAAATCACGTCTAAATTTTTTGACTTATTTTCACTAAGGTGAAAATGCTTCACTAAGGTGAAAATGGTTCCAGTTTCTAAGCGAAGTATACACGTCTACTTCGAACAAAAAAGAAGGGACGGCGTTTCAAAATTTGCTAAGGAAAAATTCTTGACTTCTTTTGTAACACCCTAATTCTTTTGCATGTTTTTGAAATAGCCAAAATAATTTAATTTTGCATTTTTGTGGGCATTTAACATAGGCAAAATAAATATTTTAACAAAATAAAAATATATCTCGGCTAGATACATGTATGTGCATTCATGCTGGCGCATTGTTTATTTGGTGATGTGCGGTTTTGACCAGATTTGAAAAATAAATTCAGAAGAGGTTTGAATAAAAGAAAAACATTTCTTTTTACTTCCTCTCTCTTTCTCTCTTTTCAGCCCAATTGGCCGCTCGGCCTGCTCCTTTCCTCGCGCTCGGCCCGCTGTCCTTCCCGCGGCTGCTCGGCCCGACTCACCTCCCGGCCCAGCCGTAGCAGCGCCCGCGCGTGCCTTCCTCCTTCTTAGGCCGCCAGGCCAAGGCCCAGCAAGCCGCCGCACCACGCCTCCGAATCCTGCGTTGTGTGTCGCTGATGCATGAGACCCGCACCACCTTCATTCTCCTCCGACCCGGAGTCGAGCTGGATGAGACCGACTCCTACCCGCGCTGCCTCCACGCACGCCGCTCGCTCACTCCTTGCCTCGGGCTATTTAAGCCTTGATTTCGCGTTCGCAACTCCTCCCCAAACCCTAGCAAGCGCCGCCTTCGCCTTGGTTGGAGCAGCAGCGTCGCCAAACCCTAGCCGCCATTAGGGTTCCACCAGAGCTCGCAATTCATCATGGCCGAAGGTCATTTATTGCCATAAGTTTGCTCTAAAGCTTCGCCTTGACCTCCTGAGCACTGGTGTGGTATTCTTTTGGTTCAATTTGGTCTAACCCGAGCCGCCGTCGTTCGCAGGGTGCCGCCATCCGCTGCGTCGAGCCACCCATCGTCCTCATTCCATCTCGGCCGCCATCTTCATCATAGGTGAGCAAGGCTCATACTCCTCTTTCGAATGGTACCAGCCCTGCCTGAAATGGTGGCCGAAATCGCGGGCTTCACGAACGCCGGCGAGCTCCGCTCACTGCCGGCAATGGCCGCCGCCGCGGTCGGCCTCCAGTCCGGCAGTACGCCGCCATCTATTCCCCCGATCAAATCCGAGCCATCCGTTCCAGATCCAATGGATCAGATCATCCTGTACCCCTTCGGCTGACAACTTTGCAAAAAACCCCTACCTTTCTGTCTATTCTATTAAGAGCCCTTGGCGGTTTTCATCGATTATTTTCTTCTTAGCAGATTCCAAATACGCTTTGTCCACTGGAAGGCGTATTTTTCCTTTAACGGATCACAATACTTTTTATCCTCTAGAAGTCGTATTTTCCTTTTTCAGTTTCAAAATATGTTTTTATTTATTTATAGTTTTGCCACTATCTTCAAACGCTTATAACTTCTCCGTTTTAACTCCGTTTTGGTCCATTCAAATTCCGTTAGATTCATAATTTCATAATCTATGCAGTGATGCCACTATTGGAATAGTTTTAGACTTTATATTTTGAGTTTATATTTAATGTATTTATTTGTCTACAGGAAATCTTTAAAAATTCATATCTTCGCCGTTATAACTCGATTTTCGGTGAACTTGACGTCTGTTTGATCGTCGCAGCGTGTAGAATATTTTTATATGCTTTTTATTCTGTTTTGATGAGATTGGTGCACTGTTCCTCTAATAACTTTTTGTTTGCTTCATGTATATATGCTCGATTGGATTGCTTGGTGTTGGTTGTTAATGTCGAGTTCAGATGGTGAGGGTTTTGTTGAGTAAGGCTACTTTGAGGATCAGGATGACCAACAAAATTTTGTGAACCAAGGCAAGTATAGCAAGGATCCTCGTTGTTTCCTATACACTATAAATGAAATTTCATGTGCATGTGTCCACTTGTTGACCTTAGAGATTTTAACTAGATGTTGCTATCTTGATTCCTTGACACCTATGGGTTGCATTGGGTAGCCATGATGCTAGTGCTTAATGAATATCTTGATCTTGTGACTTGATGAGTAATGGTGTGATGAACAGTAATAATGACCTTTAACAACATGAGGACTAATCTATAACAGAACCTCTGGGATTTACAGTACAGCTGTGAGGCCTATATGGCTCTGGCTTTAGCTCAGTATGAAGGTCTTTTCTAGCTGGTTAGTGGTTCCCTTTTTGGTGCAGGAGGGGTGTGTCCGGGTTGGGTGTAGTTGGACCCCTGTCTGTATGTGTATAGGCTGCGGTTGTATGCCATCTAGAAGGGGGATACTACATTCGTAGGCGTAGAAACCTAGCGGCCTTAACATGTTAGACAAACTTTTGAAAAGCTTCATAGTGTACCCTGCCTGCTCTCCTTGGAAGAGTTTTAGGAGTAATTAACCCAGGCATATGGGCAACACGACTCACAGTGAAAGTGTACACCTCTGCGTAAAGTTTATTAAACTGGTATACTAACCTCGCTCAAGGACATGAGTGGCCTTAGAATCTTTACACTATGGATGATCTCTCCTGCCATGTTAAAATGCTCATTTATCTGTTGTTATGTTTTTTACTTATTTATGTTACATTGATCATGATGGTTTTGGAAAATACTTGCTACCTTGATGCTACTTAATTGCTCAAATTGATAATCTTATAAAAGCTAAACGCAGTCAATCAGTATCAGCTTAATTGAGCCTCATTAACCCATGTTATGCTTGTTGAGTACGGTTGTGTACTTACGCTTTTACTTTCAATTTTGGAAAATCTCGGATGGGTAACAGAGGAAGGTTGGAATGAAAGCTATCACGATGAGTACTAGGCTTGGTGTTCAGCAGTTGTCGTGTCCCTGTGTGGAGCTTCTGTAATAAAGTTATATTAGTTATCTATTTATTTATGTGCAAGACTCTGTAATAAATATTGGTTCATTATGTAATAAACAGGTTGATGATACTCTTTGTAATTTGTCATCTTATATGTGTGACTGTTCCTAGGGCGCATATAAGGCTTTTTATACATTCTATTTTTATCCTTAAAAATAGAGTGTGACAAATTGGTATCAGAGCCGTGTTGACTGTAGGACGCTAGCCTAGGTAGAATGGTCGTTCTTTGTCTCCTTTGCTTCACTAGTTCATGCTTCTTGACTTTAACCTTGTTATTTACTCAATTTTTATACTCATATACTTACTCTATTGTGAAAATCTTGACTCCACTCTAACCTATGTCTAAATCTTGTAGATGCCTCCTTATACCCATCGCATGACTGCTGCTACGTATCATGCTCTGTTCTACCCCATGGAGCCTAGGGAAGATGTTTCGCCATCACCAACCCCGGTGCCTACACCACCTCAAGTTGAAGAGGAAGAACCAATGGAGGCCGCTGAAGAAGAAGAGGAGGAAGTAGCGCCTGTGGATGAGGAACCGGAGATCCTCGACATCAGTGATGGTGAGACGATGGAAGTAGCTCAAGATGGCGGTCAATCTCCACCGCCGTCTGCGGGTGGTTCTGGTGGAGGAGGTGGACCGTACGCTCCTATGAGATGGACTGTGAAGATCTCTCATGTACCAGAGTGTCACACCAGATCGCATATATAACTCATGAGGCTTCTTCATGACTACTATGTTGATTGGGACCCCGCTATGCAGTATACTTGTTTCCAACACACCCATCCGTTGGAAGGTACCTACTGGGAGACAAATGTGGCTATATGTTCCCCAGGGGTGATGCAGAATTCCTATGAGATAGAGATGATTTATGAGCATCTTGGTCTTTGTCCAACTCAAGAGGATGGCATAGAGGGTGCTGCTTTTACGGCTTGGATTGCTCTCCGTGGACATCGCTTTAGAAATATATGAGATGATGAGTTCCGCTATTTGCCTCGCACTGACTATAGTATGGAGGATGGATGGGCTATGATGAATCCTCAAGGTTTGCCACCTGAGTCATGGGAATTGGCACACTTTGCTTGTGACATGATGCTCACGCATCAGGGCTTGGTAAGCAAGGTGGACAAGCAGGCGCAGAAGTTTAAAGAGCAGCAAGAAGAAATTGATAGGCTCAGGACCATGACTGGACAACCAAAGATCTATGAACGGCTGAACCACGAGCTTCGACCTTAGCTTGAAAACCCTTTTGTAATAGGCATGTTATTAGTATCGTGAGTCAAGTTTAGTCATGTCATTCTATTGTTTGTGAACTTTGAGTGCTTGATGATTTATGATTATGTAATATTGTAGTGCTAGAACTTTGTGGGCATGTCTGCAAGTTTCTTAGTTAAGGATATTAAGGTTAAAGTTTGAATAAATTAAGTTTGGGTTGGTTTATCCTGCCTCTGCTTTTGCTTTCTTCTGAGCATCCTGTGAGATTTTTGTTATATCTCAAAATCAGTTTGACCAATGCTTATGAGGTTTTTCTGGGTGAAAATAGACTTCCTTATCTATCAATTCCCACAAGAATCATGTCTATATCAATTTTGAGTTGGAAGTTATGTCTATCGCAATCTGATGTTCAGCGCTGTCAGGAATTTTTGAACAATTTCTATTGTTTGATTAATTCAATGGCTTGGATGATAGAATCTAGTAATGTGGTCTGAACAAATATTGTAGAGAATTTCTTAGCCTTTCCAACCATGTATAGAATGTCTCCTTTTGATACCTGGATCTCTAGTTATGACTATTTTTCTGTACTACTGAAATTGAAGCTAGCCCAAAAATTTTTAGATTCGCAATCCTTATTTTTATATAAGTGATTTGTGTTCTGGAATATCTCTAAGCTTTGATTTTGTGTGGCAGAACCTCCTAAATCCTATGGCCCATATGCATGATTATTGTCTAAACAGACTCCAAAACCATGAATGTGTTCCATAAAACTTAAAAGGTCTATCGGGTAAATCCCGAATCATCCACGATTCTCCGAGCAGGATCAATCATTACCAAGAGATATTGCAGTATTACAACAGTTTTATACTAATAATATACATCAGAGTAAAGAGAAGAAGGATTACAATAACATAAATTTACAAACCATAAGTTTAGTTCTTACAAACCATATAGCAGCGGAATAACCATATAACTTATTTCATCCACCTGGATTATATGCTCTGCCCAAGAGTGAGATATCCTATTCGTCGTCACTTTCCTCGACGACTGTCATACAGCAGGATGCAAAGCATTCCTGCCCATGATGCTCACCTGCAACAAGGGTTCAACAAACCCTGAGTACAAAAGTACTCAACAAGACTGACCCGACGAAAAAGAGGGGTGAAGACTCAGGAAATGCAGGCTAGAGGGACAAGGTAAGGCTGGCAGGAGATAAGAAATTTTTGCAGAAAAGCTTAAAAGAAAGAAAAGCTATCTTGCTTAAGATCAAAATTTTTCCAACCAACTTTCTTCTTAACCCTTACTCATTGTTCAAGTTGTTAGTACGACGATGAACACCGATCGAGTCTTCTTCTCCGAGAAGCACGGCGATTCGAATCCATTTCATACCCAGCTAGGACCTAGGTTACTGATATGCAGGAGACTCTAACTCCTTTAGTTAAGGTTAATCATTATAGGATTTGTTTGACTTTGGGATTGATTGATGACCTTAGGTCATTAACCCTAATGACCTTTGGCACTTTAATTAATTGTTTGCGCTTACCTGGATCATGTCATTAGGGTTTAATTAACGTTATTTCATGTGTTTAATAACTTTCTTAAACAATGTAGTTAACCCTAATGAACTTAGTAAGTATGCTTTGGTTGGCTTGCAACTTTATCATGAAGGAAAGTTGTACTCAAGTCATTAATCTGATCATATATCCATCGAGCATCATGTTTATTATTTCATCATGTTGAAGCATATGCTTGTATCGAATAGTTTCCGATAACGGAGAGTTTAACGTTGTCACCCCAGATCTGAAGGAAGAGCAAGCTCAGGAGTTGGGAGTTGATCAGAACTCGAGATAGTCTACCCCAACCATCAAGACGAGCCCCGGATGCATTCAAACCCTATTCTATTTATAAAAGTTTTACCGCTTCAATTTTTCTATGTTGCATTAAGTAATAGGAGTTGAGTGAAAACCCACCAACTGCATTACCTATCTTACTTCCATAATTCCTTGTTACCTGTTCTAAAAGATGCGTAGTAATGCTTAGCCCTGCTTAATTAATTAAGTGTTCAAAGGGAAAAGAATGAAAAGATGAGTTTGGTTTTATCTATTGAAATCATGATGATAGTTAATAAATCGAGTCTGGACGGCTAACTTGATTTGGGAACGGAGTCCCTCTGTAGTGTTTCCGTCTGTTGATGCCCTAGGTCCCGTGTCGATGGTGAACTGGTGACATCGAGAAATTAGAAAATCCACATGCATGAAGTGATATACTGATGGTTGTAGCCGGGCATATCATGGAGTGACTTATAGTGGGGCCAGAGACCCCATATATGTCATAGTGTGTTTTACTGTGGGGTTTAAGTTCCCACGTATCTCGGTACACTGGGTCTAAGTGCTCATGTGCATCATGTGGTGATATATGGCTGCGGTTGTTATCCTGGTATATCGGTTCACCTGCTATGCTTAGAAGTTAGAGTCTCCTGCATATCAGTAACCTAGGTCCCAGCTGGGTATGAAATAATTAACCCCTTTAGTTAAGGTTAATCATTATAGGATTTGTTTGACTTTGGGATTGATTGATGACCTTAGGTCATTAACCCTAATGACCTTTGGCACTTTAATTAATTATTTGCGCTTACCTGGATCATGTCATTAGGGTTTAATTAACGTTATTTCATGTGTTTAATAACTTTCTTAAACAATGTAGTTAACCCTAATGAACTTAGTAAGTATGCTTTGGTTGGCTTGCAACTTTATCGTGAAGGAAAGTTGTACTCAAGTCATTAATCTGATCATATATCCATCGAGCATCATGTTTATTATTTCATCATGTTGAAGCATATGCTTGTATCGAATAGTTTTCGATAATGGAGAGTTTAACGTTGTCACCCCAGATCCGAAGGAAGAGCAAGCTCAGGAGTTGGGAGTTGATCAGAACGCGAGACAGTCTACCCCGACCATCAAGACGAGCCTCGGATGCATTCAAACCCTATTCTATTTATAAAAGTTTTACCGCTTCAATTTTTCTATGTTGCATTAAGTAATCGGAGTTGAGTGAAAACCCACCAACTGCATTACCTATCTTACTTCCATAATTCCTTGTTACCTGATCTAAAAGATGCGTAGTAATGCTTAGCCCTGCTTAATTAATTAAGTGTTCAAAGGGAAAAGAATGAAAAGATGAGTTTGGTTTTATCTGTTGAAATCATGATGATAGTTAATAAATCGAGTCTGGATGGCTAACTTGCATTGGGAACGGAGTCCCTCTGTAGTGTTTCCGTCTGTTGATGCCCTAGGTCCCGTGTCGATGGTGAACTGGTGACATCGAGAAATTAGAAAATCCACATGCATGAAGTGATATACTGATGGTTGTAGCCGGGCATATCATGGAGTGACTTATAGTGGGGCCAGAGACCCCATATATGTCATAGTGTGTTTTACTGTGGGGTTTAAGTTCCCACGTATCTTGGTACACTGGGTCTAAGTGCTCATGTGTATCATGTGGTGATATATGGCTGCGGTTGTTATCCTGGTATATCGGTTCACTTGCTATGCTTAGAAGTTAGAGTCTCCTGCATATCAGTAACCTAGGTCCCAGCTGGGTATGAAATGGATTCGAACCGCCATGCTTCTCGGAGAAGAAGACTCGATCGGTGTTCATCGTCATAGTGACAACTTGAATAATGAGTAAGGGTTAAGAAGAAAGTTGGTTGGAAAAATTTTGATCTTAAGCAAGACAGCTTTTCTTTCTTTCAAGCTTTTCCGCAAAAATTTCTTATCTCCTGCCAGCCTTACCTTGTCCCTCTAGCCTGCATTTCCTGAGTCTTCACCCCTCTTTTTCGTCGGGTCAGTCTTGTTGAGTACTTTTGTACTCAGGGTTTGTTGAACCCTTGTTGCAGGTGAGCATCATGGGCAGGAATGCTTTGCATCCTGTTGCATGACAGTCGTCGAGGAAAGTGACGACGAATAGGATATCTCGCTCTTGGGCAGAGCATATAATCCAGGTGGATGAAATAAGTTATATGGTTATTCCGCTGCTATATGGTTTGTAAGAATTAAACTTATGGTTTGTAAAAGGTTTGTAAATTTATGTTATTGTAATCCTTCCGCTCTTTACTCTGATGTATATTATTAGTATAAAACTGTTGTAATACTTCAATGTCTCTTGGTAATGATTGATCCTGCTCGGAGAATCGTGGATGATTCGGGATTTACCCGACATACCTTTTAAGTTTTATGGAACACATTCATGGTTATTTGGAGTCTGTTTAGACAATAATCATGCGTGTGGGCCATAGGATTTAGGAGGTTCTGCCACAGCTGGTATCAGAGCCGGATCGTTATTAAAAAGAGTTGTTGGAGTATTCTTTTGCGAAAACTTCAAAGGTTTGGAATCAAATAATTTTACTTGACTATTTTGGGTCTAAATTGCTTATTCCTTACCTATAAACCTTTCTATCGACCCTTATTCTCATTAAAAGTGTGGTGGTGGAATAGCATATTATATTGCCCTATGTTATAAAAGTTATTTATATACATGTATTGCTTAAAACCTTATATGCTTAGATCGTAAGTTCGTTCATGCATCATGTTTAATTAACCTGTTTAATTACCTTCCCCTTTAAAGTGGTTTGGGTTAAGTAGTGTCAATCCTTTTCATGCTAACCTTTAGATTTCTCCCTATCTATCCTTATCTCTTATGACCTATCTTTCTTCAGGATGGCTCTTACCAAGCAAACTCCTTGTAAGAGTACTGCACCAAAGGGGGTACCTCGACATCAACTAGCCCCCAGATATGAGATTGGCGAAAGCAGTAATAATTCGCATCTAGATCCGCAAGCTAAAATAGCGAGACTTAGAGCCAAGTTGGAGAGGGCTGAAGCCGATAGGATCGAAGAGGCCGCTGAGATTACTCAGTTAAGACGATCTCGGAGGTATATGAAGCATCAAAGGAATGATGCTTGGGCACGAGAAGATGCGGCAAATGGTCATGTGCAAGAACTTGAGGATTATGTGGAAGAGTTGGAGGAGTATGCTGAGGAAGCGGATGATGAGTGTGTAAGATTGAATAACCTGTTGGATCCTGAATATCAGTGACAGGCAGTCCAAGATGATCTTGGTCTTGTGATGGGTCAAGATGAGGAAGAGGAAGACCCTGAGGAAATAGAATCCATTGATGATGATGTCATCGATGAGGAAGAAGAAAACCAGATGGGTGTAGCAAATGAGAATGAAGGGGATCTTATAGAAGAAGAAGATCCTGAGATAGTGGAAGAGGATCCCGAAGAGGAGGAGTTAATCCCGGTGGAAGATAGTGAGGAGGAGGAGTAAAGAGTTTGGAAAGTGAGATGTGTAATATATCTTTTCCCTGCTTTCTGAAACCTAGTAGGTGTGGGAAGTCTTGCCGAAGTGCAGACGCTTGTAACAAAATAATGTATTATAAGTGTGTTGCACATCTGTAATATCTGCTTATGAAATCCAATAAGGTTTTGTGAGTAAAGTATATTATGTTTATCAACAGATGCATGCTCACACTCGCTCCCATGATGCTGCCGGTCCATCTCATGATGGAGGTGATGTCCCAAATCCTCCACCAGTTCCACCAACCCTGGCCGATGCAGTTGCGGCCTTGTCAATGCAACCACCCTAATGGCATAGAATCAGAATCAAAAGGCACATCAGGGGAATCGTGGTCGGAATAATAGGAATGAAACCACCTATGTGGATTTTACCGACACACGTCCTCCTGTCTTCACCAGAGTGGATGAACCAATGGAGGCAGATGATTGGCTCCGTACTATGGAGCAGAAGTTCAGGCTACTTGAGTGCACCAAATACCAGAAGCCCATGTTTGCGGCCCAGCAGTTGAGAGGTACTACAGGAGCCTGGTGGGTTAACTTTGTCGCTGCTCAGCCTAAAGGTCATCGTATTACTTGGACTGAATTTGGTGAAGCTTTTCGTGCACATTTCATTCCTGAGGGAATTATGACCATAAAACTTGAAGTTTCTTTCCCTGAAGCAAGGTGATATGTCAGTAATGCAATATTTTGGCAAATTCAACCACTTGTCTCAATATCCGTCAGACCATGTTGATACTGACCATAAGAAGAAGGAGTGTTTCCTCAGGGGTCTGAATAGCAAAATTCAGAGAATGATGACTGGAAACCCAAATGCTACCTTCCATGAGACGGTGAATATTGCCATATCTTATGAAGAAAAGAACTGTCAAAACATGGAAGCTAAGAAGAAGAAAACAGTAACCTCGGGATTTTCTGGAGGCAATCAAAAGCGCTAGAAAATAATTTATCATCCCCAAAACCATTTTTGTCCTTCTTACCATCCACCATAATACCAAGCCCAGCAACAGACATTTGTTCATCCTGCTGCTGCTCTTCCTTATCCACGACAGCCGAATGCCCTTGGTATTCATAACCCAACTTCTCAACCACAAACTTACCCATGTTACAATTATGGGAAGACTGGTCATTTTGCAAGATACTACCCGCATCCAAGGCAGTACGATTCCTATATTCCCAGGGCCTTTGCACCACAACAGCCACGACTCAAAATAAGTCTGGTAATCAAAATGTGTAGAAGGGAAAGAATGTGAAGAAGGTTGGCAAGGTGTTTTATACACAAGTTGGAGAAATTCTAGAAGGAGAACCAGTTATGATGGGTACGTTCCCTGTTGCTGACAATCCTGCAATTCTGCTTTTTGATTCTGGTGCATCTCATACATTCATCAATGGTACATTTGTTAAGACACATGAAATACCAACAATGGGGACAAAAGAACAATTCTTTATACAATCGCCTGGGGGCGTATGTGTACTAAGAAATGGTATACGATGTGCCTATAAGTTTGGGTGGGTATATTTTTCCCACTAATATGATAATATTAAAGGATCAAGATATAGATGTGGTCCTAGGTATGAATTGGATGAAATGACATGGTGCTGTGATAGACATCCTGAATAAAACTATGAGAGTGAACATACCTAATTGCAAATCTCAACTTCTTATCCAACTTCCAACACTTAAGAGGACTGTTGAAAAGGTATGTGCAACTTCTGTGAAAGAGATCAAAGATATACCCGTGGTCTATGAGTTTCTGGATGTATTTCCTAATGAGCTACCGGGTTTACCTCCTGATAGAAAAGTGGAGTTTAGAATTTATTTGAAACCTGGTACTGCTCCAATATCCAGAAGAGCTTATCGGATGGCGCCACCTAAGTTAGCAGAACTCAAAACTCGATTACAAGAGTTACGGGATAAAGGTTTTATCCGACCTAGCTCGTCACCTTGGGGATGTCCTGCCCTCTTTGTGAAAAAGAAAGATCAAAGCTTGAGGTTATGTGTGGATTATCGTCCCTTAAATGAGGTAACAATCAAGAATAAGTACCCTCTACCCCGCATTGATCTGCTCTTTGATCAATTAGCGGTGGCGAAGGTGTTTTCCAAGATTGATCTTCCATCCGGGTATCATCAAATTAAGATTCGCCCGGAAGACATTCCAAAGACTGCTTTTACTACTCGATATGGTCAGTATGATTATTTGGTTATGTCTTTTGGACTTACCAATGCACCAGCTTATTTCATGTATTTGATGAACTCAGTGTTCATGCCAGAACTTGATAAGTTCATGGTAGTCTTCATTGATGATATTTTGATATATTCCAAGAGTGAAAAAGAACATGCTGAACATCTCAGAATTGTCCTGCAACGCCTGCGAGAACATCAACTGTATGCCAAGTTTAGTAAGTGCGACTTTTGGTTGAAAGAAGTGAAATTTCTTGGACATGTTTTATTAGACAAGGGTGTTGCCGTTGATCCTAGCAAGGTACAAGATATAATTGATTGGGAACCACCAAAGACTGTGCATCAAGTTCAAAGTTTTCTTGGAATGGCGGGTTATTACCATCGTTTCATACCAAATTTTTCAAAGATAACCAAGCCCATAACCGAGTTGTTAAAGAATGATGTCAAGTTTGTTTGGTCACCTAAATGTGAAAGGCATTTCAGAAATTGAAGGAATTGATGACCACTGCTCCAGTCTTAGCACAGCCAAATATTGAGAAACCTTTTGATGTTTATTGTGATGCTTCTGGCATTGGTATTGGATGTGTGTTAATGCAAGAAGGGAGAGTTGTTGCTTATGCTTCTTGACAGTTGAAGAAACATGAGGAACATTATCCAACCCATGATTTGGAGTTAGCAGCTGTTGTCCATGCATTGAAAATATGGCGACATTATCTATGGGGTAATAAATGTAATATCTACAGTGATTACAAGAGTTTGAAATACATTTTTACTCAAGATGAGTTGAATATGAGACAGAGGAGGTGGTTAGAACTAATCAATGATTATGAGTTGGAAATATATTACCATCCTGGTAAAGCAAATATAGTTGCTGATGCTCTTAGTCGAAAGAGTCATTGCCACTACTTGACAGTAAAACCTCTAGACATTTCTCTATGTCATGAAATAGAAAAGTTGGGTATAGTAATGGTGCAATATGGTAGTTTGTCCAACCTTATGGTTAAATCAACACTCAAAGATCAAATTATTGCTGCTCAGTGAAGTAATAAGGGAATTAAGCATATCAAAAAGAAAGTTAGAAAAGAAAAGTTTTCTTGTTGCACAATTGATGAAGCAGATGTCCTATGGTATAAGAATCGGCTGGTCATACCAAAAGTTCCTGAGTTACGCCAAAAGATTCTTAATGAAGCACATCTTTCAAAGTTTTCTATTCATTCAGGAAGTAATAACATGAATCATGATTTGAAACAGAAATTTTGGTGGACAAAGATGAAGATTGAAATTGCTAAGTATGTGGCTCAGTGTGATACCTGTCAAAAAGTTAAGGCTGTACATTTGAAATCAGCAGGAGAACTTCAATCCTTACCTATTCTAGCTTGGAAGTGGGAAGATATTAGTATGGACTTTATAGTGGGTCTACCTAGGACAGCAAGAGGTTTCGACTCTATTTGGGTCATAGTGGATCGACTCACAAAGTTCGCACATTTTCTTCCAGTTCAAAGTACAAATTCAGCCTCACAATATGCCAAATTGTATGTTGAGCATATCATTAATCTTCATGGTGTACCAAAGACTATTGTGTCGGACCGAGGCACACAGTTCATCAGCAAATTCTGGAAACGATTGCATAATTCACTAGGTACTGATCTTCTACATAGTACAGCTTACCATCCACAAACAGAAGGTCAGACTAAAAGAGTGAATCAAATACTTGAAGATATGTTGAGAGCATGTGTTCTTAATTTTCCAACAAAGTGGGATGAATGTTTGCCTTTAGTAGAGTTTTCTTATAACAATAGCTATCCGAAAGTATCAAAATGGCACCATTTGAAGCACTATATGGACGCAGATGTAGAACTCCGTTAAGTTGGTCTGAACCTGGAGAAAGAATATCCTTCGGAGTTGATCTAGTAAAAGAAACAAAAGAAAAAGTTAAATAGATACAACAAAACTTGAAAGTGGCACAGTCTCATCAAAAGAGTTATGCCGACAAAAGGCGTCAACCATTATGTTTTGATAAAGGAGATTATGTGTATCTAAAGGTGTCACCCATGAAGGGAGTTACTCGATTTGGAGTCAAAGGCAAGTTAGCACCTCGATACATTGGACCATTTCAGATCTTGGCACCAATTGGAAAGGTCTCATATCGTCTACGACTGCCTGAATAGTTGTCGATCGTACACAATGTGTTCCATGTGTCCCAACTTAAGAAGTGTCTTCGAGTGACGGATAAGGTTGTTGATGTGGAAGAAGTTGAACTTGAACCTAATTTGACTTACTCTGAGTATCCAATTCGAGTATTGGATCAAAAAGACCGTGTCATAAGAAGCAGAACTATTAAGTGGTACAAGATACAATGGGATCAACATTTAGAAGAAGAAGCTACTTGGGAATCAGAAGATTACCTGTTGAAGAACTTTCCAGAGTTCTATGCTTCTATCTAAGTTATAATTCCCTCTATGAATTATAGCTTCATTAGTGTGAGTTGTAAAGATCCTTTTATCTTATGTAACTAGTTGAAGTGTGTTTTTCCTGACACATTTCCTTTTCCATTGCTTTACCTACATCTTTAAATCTTGGGACGAGATTTCCTTAAGGGGGAAAGGCTGTCACACCTCTGGTGTTATATTAACTAAAACCTGCCATGTCATCATATGCACTGCAAAGCATTCATGATTAAGTCAATCTTGATGTGCATTAACTAAAACAAGTTTACATTTCATAGGTTGATTGTGTTTCTGAAATGTGTTGTCACATGAAATAATAAAACCCTACTTTCGAATGCCATCTCAAATACTTAGTTTATATTCTATGTACTTGAGGTGTAAACTGTGTTTACACTAGTGTCAAGCATAGTGTATAAATCTAAGTCCAACCCTAAAAATGATTTCCATATTTGAAGTTGAATTTGGATTTCAAAGCTTATTCCTAAGTCTTGTAATTCAAATTTAAATTCAAATTGGAAAGCTATAAAATGATTTTCAAAAGTTAACTTGGTCAACCAAGGGTGTCATTGGGTCATTGACCTAAATATGTCCTTGGATGATGTGTGTGATCATTAATAACCAACCAATTAAATTAGAAACTAAAAAGGTAGTTTGTAGATCTTGACAAGAGCTACAAGGTTGATATTCAAAGTTATTCAAGTTTCCAAAGAGAATTTCAAATGAATTTGAATATACAGTTTCCCCCCAATTGTCCCCTTTTGATTTTAAAACCATAATTCAAAAATTATGCATAATTTGGGAAAACTTTGTATATGAAAATAGTTTGGTTTGGAAAGTTAAACATTTCATAGTTTTGAAGATTTTCATATTTTATTGAAAAATCAAAAGTAATTTCAAATGTTTGTTTCTAGGGTTTTATTCCCTTTTTGAATTTGAATTCATATTTCAAAATCTAGACAGAATTTGAGGATGCCAGTTAAAGGAAAAGTGTAGCTCTTGAAAAGTTATGCAAATTATATTTTTGGAGATTTTCAAGTTCTTATATAAATTTTGGAGTAATTTGTTTTTTAAACAAGTGGCATTTCTGTAATTATCAGGAACAGAGCTGAAACCTATCGTCAGCCGCCATCGCCGGCTTCTCAAGCCGCGCCGCCGTCCACCGCCGCACATGCTCGGCCGCCAGCTCGCCCCGACCGCGCGAAGCTTCGCCGCGCGCGTGTCGACCGACTATACCTCGCCGTCGCCCTATATATAGGCGTAGCCGGCCGTCGCCCTATATATAGGCGTAGCCGGCCGTCATCTTCCTCTTTTCCTCCTGCTCGTCACCGCCGACGACCTCGCTTCGTCGCCCAAATTCCCAGCCGTCGCTCCATCATCACCCGATTGCTCTTGCCAATAGCTCTGCCACATCATTACGGTCAGTTTGAGCTAGCTCGTGCTTGCTCTCCTCGCCCGAGCTGACCGCGCGCTGTCGTCTTCTTCGCGGCCGGTCGTCGAGCCGCCGCGAGCTCTTTCACCGTCGACCGCCACACAGGGTGAAAACATGTGTCCATTAACCCTCCTGTTGTGTTTTCCATCTTCGCCTGCTCCTAATGCTCACCATGGTTCGCTCTCTGGTGCACAGGACACCCCGTGACGCCGTTCTTGCCGTCGGAGCGCCGTCGACCGCAGCTGGACTCAGCCACTCTGAGCCTTCATCTTTGAGCGCACCATGCCCGTGGTGAGCTCCTGCAGCTGTCTGCGCTATCAATTTCATCCTTACTGCGTCGTAGTCGCCGGACACCGAAGCTTGACGCCGGCATGCCTTGCCAGCGCCGCCGCGCGCGTGGTCGTTTGAGTTAGGGGTCAGAAGCGACTTCATCTTCTGGCCAGTGTGTTCGTATGGATGCCCTGCATACGCCCGAGTGCTCACCGTCGCCAAAAATCGCTCCGGTGAGCATTGCCGCCACGCCCGAGCTCCGTTGCGCCGTCATGACCGCCGGCGAGGGTGCCGCCGTCGCTCCGCCGCCGCGTTACCTAGCCTAGGGGCTTTGTCTTGATGTGCTGAGCCCGATGGTTCAAGTCTGGTTGCCGGAGACCTCGCCGCCGGCGAGTAATCGCCGGTCAACCGCCGGTGGGCCGTCGGTCAGCGCGGGAGCACTGTGCTCCTTTTTCTTTTTCTATTTTCAAAAAATGATTTAAATGCTATTTACTTTAGAAAATCATAGTAATTCATGTGTAGCTCGAAAAATTCTGAAAATTTTTGTGTATGTTCTTTATGATGTCATCTACCTAGGAAAAATATGAAATGCCAAATTTGAGTAATTTTTGCATATGTTAAAATTAGCCCTTTTAATTGAAAAATGAACATTCAATGATTTTTAATAAATAAAATAATTGGCTTTTAATTCTGACATTTGTTTTGCCATATAATTAGACCAAGAGCTTTCTAAAATAAAATTTTGAGCTTAATTAGACAAATTTAATTTTTATGCCTTTATTTTATGCTTTTAAATAATTAATTAACCCCTTTAGTTAAGGTTAATCATTATAGGATTTGTTTGACTTTGGGATTGATTGATGACCTTAGGTCATTAACCCTAATGACCTTTGGCATTTTAATTAATTGTTTGCGCTTACCTGGATCATGTCATTAGGGTTTAATTAACGTTATTTCATGTGTTTAATAACTTTCTTAAACAATGTAGTTAACCCTAATGAACTTAGTAAGTATGCTTTGGTTGGCTTGCAACTTTATCATGAAGGAAAGTTGTACTCAAGTCATTAATCTGATCATATATCCATCGAGCATCATGTTTATTCTTTCATCATGTTGAAGCATATGCTTGTATCGAATAGTTTTCGATAACAGAGAGTTTAACGTTGTCACCCCAGATCCGAAGGAAGAGCAAGCTCAGGAGTTGGGAGTTGATCCAGAACTCGAGACAGTCTACCCCGACCATCAAGGCAAGCCCCGGATGCATTCAAACCCTATTCTATTTATAAAAGTTTTACCGCTTCAATTTTTCTATGTTGCATTAAGTAATAGGAGTTGAGTGAAAACCCACCAACTGCATTGTTACCTGTTCTAATAGATGCGTAGTAATGCTTAGCCCTGCTTAATTAATTAAGTGTTCAAAGGGAAAAGAATGAAAAAGATGAGTTTGGTTTTATCTGTTGAAATCATGATGATAGTTAATAAATCGAGTCTGGATGGCTAACTTGCATTGGGAACGGAGTCCCTCTGTAGTGTTTCCGTCTGTTGATGCCCTAGGTCCCGTGTCGATGGTGAACTGGTGACATCGAGAAATTAGAAAATCCACATGCATGAAGTGATATACTGATGGTTGTAGCCGGGATTTCATGGAGTGACTTATAGTGGGACCAGAAACCCCATATATGTCATAGTGTGTTTTACTGTGGGGTTTAAGTTCCCACGTATCTCGGTACACTAGGTCGAAGTGCTCATGTGTATCATGTGGTGATATATGGCTGCGGTTGTTATCCTAGTATATCGGTTCACCTGCTATGCTTAGAAGTTAGAGTCTCCTGCATATGAGTAACCTAGGTCCCAGCTGGGTATGAAATGGATTCGAACCGCCGTGCTTCTCGGAGAAGAAGACTCGATTGGTGTTCATCGTGTAGTAACAACTTGAATAATGAGTAAGGGTTAAGAAGAAAGTTGGTTGGAAAAATTTTGATCTTAAGCAAGACAGCTTTTCTTTCTTTCAAGCTTTTCCGTAAAAATTTTTAATCTCCTGCCAGCCTTACCTTGTCCCTCTAGCCTGCGTTTCCTGAGTCTTCACCCCTCTTTTTCGTCGGGTCAGTCTGGTTGAGTACTTTTGTACTCAGGGTTTGTTGAACCCTTGTTGCAGGTGAGCATCATGGGCAAGAATGCTTTGCATCCTGTTGCATGACAGTCGTCGAGGAAAGTGACGACGAATAGGATATCTCGCTCTTGGGCAGAGCATATAATCCAGGTGGATGAAATAAGTTATATGGTTATTCCGCTGCTATATGGTTTGTAAGAACTAAACTTATGGTTTGTAAAAGGTTTGTAAATTTATGTTATTGTAATCCTTCCGCTCTTTACTCTGATGTATATTATTAGTATAAAACTGTTGTAATACTGCAATGTCTCTTGGTAATGATTGATCCTGCTCGGAGAATCGTGGATGATTCGAGATTTACCTGATAGACCTTTTAAGTTTTATGGAACACATTCATGGTTATTTGGAGTCTGTTTAGACAATAATCATGCGTGTGGGCCATAGGATTTAGGAGGTTCTACCACAGCTAGTATCAGAGCCGGATCGTTATTAAAAAGAGTTATTGGAGTATTCTTTTGCGAAAACTTCAAAGGTTTGGAGTCAAATAATTTTACTTGACTATTTTGGGTCTAAATTGCTTATTCCTTACCTATAAACCTTTCTATCGACCCTTATTCTCATTAAAAGTGTGGTGGTGGAATAGCATATTATATTGCCCTATATTATAAAAGTTATTTATATACATGTATTGCTTAAAACCTTATATGCTTAGATCGTAAGTTTGTTCATGCATCATGTTTAATTAACCTGTTTAATTACCTTCCCCATTAAAGTGGCTTGGGTTAAGTAGTGTCAATCCTTTTATGAAACACATTCATGGTTATTTGGAGTCTGTTTAGACAATAATCATGCGTGTGGGCCATAAGATTTAGGAGGTTCTGCCACATTTTGTTGGAATACAGATGGCTGCTCATGGTGCAAGAGGTAACCATGGTAGAGGCCATGGTGCTGGACATATCACAAATGAGAAAATGAGGGAGGCACAGATGCAGATGATGTAGACTATGACCCAATTTGTGCAGGCCATGCAAGCTGGAGGATTACCACATGCTCAACCACCAAGGGATAAATGCAGGGACTTTATGCAAGGTCATCCTCCTATGTTTACTCACACTACTAATCCTTTGGATGCTGAAGACTGGTTGCATGCTGTAGAGAAGTAGTTGAATCTCGCACAGTGCAATGATGCTGAGAAAGTGTTGTATGCTTCAGGGCAACTTCAGGGAGCTACTCAGACCTGGTGGGAGTCATACCAAGTTGCACGTCCTAAAAATGCTCCTGCTCTTACTTGGGAGAGGTTCAAAGAAGATTTGTTAGCTCGCCACATCCCTGAAGGTTTAAAAGAATAGAAGGCAGAGGAGTTTAGGAGTCTCAAAATGGGCTCCATGACCATGAGTGAGTATCATGCTAAGTTCGAGGAGTTGGCTCGCTATGCACCCAATGAAGTTCTAAGGGACGTTGATAAGTGGCGTCATTTCCTAAATGGCATATTCTATGAACTCAGGCTGCAGCTGAAGGGCAACAAGTATGACACTTTTGAGGAGTTAGTGAATAGTGCTATTGTGCTAGATAATGAATGTCTGGCATAGGGCAAGAAGAGGAAGATGAATGGACAGGGCTCTGGAAGTATCTCATGTTTCCATTATAACTTCCACCAAGGTTTCAAGAAGAAGTACCAAGGACTAGTCAGTCAGAGGAATCATGGTCAGAACTAACAGGACTGGAATGGGAATCAATGCTCACCCTACTAGTAGCGTTACTATAACAACCAGACTCCACGTCTCACTATTCCTAATAACACTCCTCTGAAGAATGGTGGTCCCAATACACCTACAAGGTGTTTTGTATGTGGAAAGGAGGGGCACATATCTTTCAACTGTCTAGATAATAAGATGAATCAGTAGACTCCTCAGAGGCAGAATAGCAATCAGAAGCCTCTGCAGTATGGGAAAGTTCGTCATGTGTCCATTGATACAGCTCAGGAAGCATCAGAGGTTATGCTGGGTACGTTCAACATCAACTCTATCTCTGCTACTATATTTTTGATTCTGGAGCTTCGCATTCCTTTGTCTCGCAAGCATTTGTTAGAAGTCGAAGCATGCCAGTTGTAGCCATGACGAACCAAATGGTAGTAAATTCACCAAGGGGTGTGATACCAGCTTCTTAGTACTACCCTTATCTAAGCTTCACTTAAGGGGGTAGACTTTTCAGCAAATCTTGTAGTGTTGCATGCATCTGGTATTGATTTAATTCTAGGGTTGGATTGGATGGAAGCTCACCAAGCTGTGATAAAGTGTAAAGAGAGTGTTGTGGATCTGACTACACCAAAAAGAGATAGAATCAATGTTGATGTCAGAGTGCAAGCGAAGGCCCTCGAAACCTCCAGGGAGCGAAGGCTGGCCCTCGAAAAGGGTTCGACAGCCGCCCTCAAGTACCAGAGTTAGGGGTGACCGAGGGGGCCGACGCGAGTCCCTTGCTCGAGAATGAATTCTCGAGGCCCCCTCGGACACATTCAAGGCAAAACTAAGGGACCACGACAGAATCCCCTCGAGGGGAGGCATCGAGCCACCGGACCCGATCGAAAGGGTTTGGCATCCACGAGACCCACTGTTTTGCTCGAATAAGAGTACCTCATGGCCACTAGTCGACCCCTATCGAACGGGGCACGAGCTCTTACTTGAATTTCCCGATAGTAGCTCACCTGAGACGTTGATGCTCGCCCGAGCATGGGTAGCACAACGCTTCTCCCCCCTCTACCCCATCGAAAGGGTTCGTAAGGGTCGAACAAAAAAGTCGAGCTCGCACCTGACCAGCTTCAATGAAAGAAGCTAAGGAGCGGACTCGCAACCGGGTGGCCTCGACGAAAGAGGACCCAACCGCCCGGGGGCTCGATCATTCGAACATGCCTCGACCAAAATCGAAAATAAAAGACCTCGGGCGAGTATTCTACTCACCCGAGGCCTCGGGGGCTACAACCAAAGGGTGCGCTCATGCGCACCCTTCGGAATACGGCCAACACTCCGAGTCCATTCAACTGAGCCTCCGTGTAAGTATCAACACTTACACGAAGTCTCGGGGGCTACTGTCGGTTACCGAGAAAAGGGGTAACTTAAACCTTCCTTGTTTTCGGTTGAACCCCGAGTTTACCCCAAGATTAATCTCGCGGGACCCTCGAAAAAACACGTGCAAGACCAGACCGTACATCCTCGACCCACTGGGGCCCACCTGCAAATACACACTGGGCCGGCCCACAACAGAGTACCTAGCTTCTGCCGCAACCCTCGACAAATCACTGACGTCACCAGCCGATGATCACTCGAGGGGGACCCCGTGTCAAGTGTCGAGGCCCCGGCGGGACGGACGCCTCGATACGACAAGGGTCAAGCCCCCTCGATCCACGAACTCCAGGTGCGTTCGATAGCACATTTAATACAAAACTACCTAACCTCATCAAATCGTATGGCTATAGTGTCCGCACAGTGGTCCGTACAGCGGTCGAATCCCGCTTTACTGCCCATACTGGGGACGTGCATCGGTTTGCACGGCACTATTACGCCGTACTCAGTGCTATTAGGCAGCTCGAGGCCCCCTTCAACGCACTACTTGACAAACAACCAACATCGGATTCCCTAAATTCAATCTTATCTGCTCAACCACTACGCTCGAGGCTACCCCTGGACTGGGCCTCGAGTACGCATCGACGCCCTCCGGTCAACCTACATTGACTTCAAAAGCTGCGCCAACAACTCCCGATGCGACCCCAATAGGAACTCGCACATCCTCTACAGGGGATCGCATCTTTCGCCGGTCAGCAACCATGTCTCCGAAGGACGCCTGTCAACTCCGAGCCACGCCGCTACAGAACAAGCCATGCTCAGTGCACGTCTCTACAGAGGCCTCGAGTTGACCACCATGACCCACGATGTCACCACCGCGTCATCAAACCAGGATATCTGTACCCCTGTGCCTCCCCTTGGCCTATAAAAGGGGATGCCAGGAGACCCGATAGGAAAAGAGAGAGAACCGACTCCAGACAATGATCTCCCGAACAACCGAACACACGCCTAGGCAGACTCCTAGACTCCGAATAACTCTTTCGCTCTGTACTCGACCCCCCCTCGAATTCTCTCCTTCGCTTGTTTTCACCCCTGTACAAGCACTTAGGTGCAAGATAATACAAATCTTCTTCCCCCGCTGGACGTAGGGCCTTCTTTGCCCGAACTAGGATAAATTGCTATGTTCTTCTTGCATCACCATCCGGACGGGTTACACACACATATGATAACTGTCGGCATTAGGACACCCCCGGGTTCCTAACGCCAACAGTTGGCGCGCCAGGTAGGGGCCTGTGTGTCAAACCACTTCGTCCGGATGACGAACTTCGTATCATCGCTCCCTTTCGGCTCGGTGATCTGGTTTGGGAGTCTGGAGTTCATGTAGCTCGGCACGAGCCATGACATGGTCCTGCTCTCAATCCGGCGCCCGAGCGAGGGCGCTTCAGGGACTCCTCGAGGAGCCCCGCATCGTCCTCACCACTACGCTTCCCAATCAAGAAGGAGACATGGATCGCAGGGCCGGCGGCGTCGTCGTGCAACCACGGTCGTCACACCTTCCTCGTCTTCGATGGATGACTTGAGCTCTCTGGCCCGGAGGCTCTCGCGACTACGCCTAAGGCCTGACGTGGGGCAGCGCTCGCCAGGGTTGAACGCTTCTCCCTAGGCGAACGCTCCCTTCACATCTACGGCTCTCTTGCCCCATGAGCAGTTTGCCGCCCGACCGGCACTGTCATTTGGGCTCGACAATGCCGCTTCGACATACTCCACTATCATGCGCTCGGGTTTCGGGGCGGACAGGGAACAGACCGGCCCCCCTCGCGCGCAGCAGCGCGCCGGGAGGTACCGGTACTGGCCCCCGAACGCCTGATTAACCCTTGCCCACGCGGCGCTTGCCCTCGTGCGCTTCGAAGGTGGCTAGAAGTGGAACAATTTGGGTGGACCATCATGCCTTGCCTGCTCTACTCCGACTCCGACTATGACCCCAGCTACTATGATCCCACGCGAGAGTGTTTCCATGTTGACATAGTCGCCGCGTCGGACGACGACGACGCCGATCCCGCAGAGACGTCCACATCACCGGCTGCAACAGGTGGGCCCCTCCTGGCGGGATAGGAGGAAGGGCCCCCTGCCACGACCAATGACCCGTACGATTCGTAGGGCGCTCGCGTCGCCCAGCTCATGCAGGTCCGGGAGCTTCGAGCCAAGCTCGACGAAGACAAAGAGCGACTGCGCCAGCTCGAGCGTACCCTCGAGCGAGACAATCGCAATCCCCCAGGCGGAGGAGCTCGGGCTCGAGTGCGGCAAGTACAGCGACAGATTGTGGGCGCGGATACGGTTGCACATCCCACCTTCAATCGAGCCAGCCAGAATGTCATCGCAGCAACCATGCTTATGCACAACATGCCGGCCCCCCTCGAATCCGGAAGCCCAACGAGTCCAACAGGAGATCAAGGGCCTTCTCGAGGTGGCCGCCATTCAGCAGGCCAAAAGTTCTGCCTCGAGGCGTCGAGGTGCGGCCTCAGGGCAACACCACGAACCCTCGCGACATGAGAGGCAGGCCTCGACCCAGCCGGTAGACTCCCCCCGCTTGAAGGGGGCGGTCCCGGACCACGATCGGGTTCGTGACAACCGCGAGCCCCGCGATGCGCGTCACGACATCAACGAACACCGCAGACGCAAGTGCGGTGATGCTGAGGCGTGAGGCTATAGCGCTCATTGGGGCGGACGCTACGACAGTGATGAGGACCGACGTCGATCCCCGGATCCGCCGGGACCTCGAGTCTTCAGCCGTGCAATTCACAGCACGCCGCTGCCTAGCCCCTTCCGACCCCCGACAAGCCTCGTCAAATACGATGGTGAGACGAAGCCTGAGCTCTGGCTTGCCGACTTCAAACTGGCATGCCAGCTTGGTGGGGCCCACGATGACAGCGCCATCATTCGACAACTCCCACTCTTTCTCTCTGACACCGCACGGCGGTGGCTCGAGGAGCTTCCCCCTAACCAAATCTGTGACAGGTCCGACCTGGTCAGGGTTTTCGAGGGGAACTTCAAGGGCACCTATGTGCGTTCGGGCAACAGGTGGGAACTCCGAGGCTGCAGACAGAAGCCCGAGGAATCTCTCTGTGACTTCACTCGACGTTCCTCCAAGCAGCGCACCGAGCTTCCCCACGTCACCTACGAAGAGGTGATCCTGTCTTTCATTGCCGGGACCACATGCAAGGAACTGGTCCGGGAGCTCAGGCGTACTCCCCCAAAGACCGCCGACGAATTGATGGACATCGTGGCCAACTTTGCCATCAGAGAAGAAGCCGTCGGTGCCTTCTTTGACGGTGGCAAAGGCCAGACACAAGCCAAGGCGGCCAGGCATTTTGAGGGTATGGTTCGAGGAAAGGAAGAGAAAAAGGAAGAGCCCGACGACAAGAACGACGACAAGGATGATGGATTCCCCGTGGTGCAGCTACGTCGCTAACGACAAAGATGAAATCTTCACCAACGCATGGAACATCGAACAGCTACGTCGTTTCTACCCCTAGGGCATCGATACCCTTGTACATTCTCGCATGTTTTGCACATTTTTGCATGACAAGTATAAGAAGTACTTTTGATTATAAGTTCAAACTTATTATTGTGCATGCAAGAGGTAGCCTTGACCCTGTCTCACCAGAGTCGAGCCTCCCTCGGGGGCTAACGTGGGGGAACCCCCTAAGTTCCTAAAAAATACGAATGATTTTTCAAAATTCGAGCGTCTCCTTTTGCTTTGCAACTAAGTAGAAAATGCCTCGAACTCCCTAAGGGTCGAGGGCTGTCGAGCCTGGGGCTCTCCTACGCCTCAGGGCTATGGTACCCCCACTCGCTCCCCCCTCGAGAGATACGAGCATGCGTCGAACACTTGGTCGAAAAGCAAAAGTCAGGTGATCGAAACTCGAGCGTCCCTTCTTTCCTACGCCTCGATATGCTTCGCGACTAAGTAGAAAACGCCTCGAATTCCCTAAAGGTCGAGGGCTGCCGAGCTGGGAGCTCTCCTATGCCTCGATATGCCTCGACATGGGTTAATACTAAGTCAAAGATGACATGAGAAGGTCCGAAAGGTCGAGGGATGTCGGGTCGGGAGACCGCCAACGCCCCAGGGCTACGGCACCTCCACTCACTCCCCCCTTCGAAGGGCACGATCGTGTGACGAAATTGATAAAAGTAGAGACCCAATCAGGCAGTAGAGACAGAAAAGACTTAGTGCACACTTAGACATATATGTATGAATATAAATGTACATTGGCTTGAGGCTTTGCGACCTCGAGAACAAAAGATTACAAAATTTCTTACAAAGGCCTCTTTGCCCAGGCTTGGCTCACAGGCCATCATCCTCAGGAGGCGGAAGCACCTCACGCTCGAAGAGGCTCGCAAGACGACCGCCAGGTTCCTCGGCGTCCTCGACCAACCCCATGAAGACGGCCTTGTTCTCCTCGTCAGTCTTCGAAGGGTCACTGACGAAGCCGTGGGACACGACCTCCATGTCGTAGATGTAGCCGGAGCCGATGACCGCCATCGCCCGCTTCACGTCGACATGAAGGGCACCCCGCACCTTCTCCTTAACCACGCGGCCGAGCTCGAACAGCCGGTCAAGGAGAGGGGCCCCATGGACGTCATCCGCGGCCGTTTTAGGATGAGGGACGCCGAGGCTGTCACAGACCATATCGAGCATACCGTCGAGCTCGCCGGTCAGCTTCACCTCGGCCGTGTACGACTTTTGAAGCAGGCCGAGGTCGCGATGAGCCTGATCCAGCTCCTCCTCCAAGGCTAAAAATAAACAAACGGAGTTAGTAACGCTTAAGAAAGAAGACCAAGGCAGAAAACTCTTCGAGAGAAGAAGGAAGACTCACCGACGACGTGGGTCTCGAGCTTCGTGTGGGTGTCTTGTAGAATGAGATACTCATTCACAAACGCCTCACCAGCGTGGACCATCGACGCGTTCTCCTCCTTGAGCTTTTCGAGGGCCTCGCCTGCCAAAATGGCATTCCGCCTTTGCTCTTGCCAGGCTTCGGAAAGCCTGGTGTTTTTGGAGACTGAGACCTCGAGCTCCTTCCGCACCGCTTCAAGGGCCGCACCAACCCTTCCCAGCTCATCGCTGGCCTCGGACTTTGCCTGCTCAAGGGCCCTCCTCACTTCCTCCTTCGCCTTGGCCTCAGCCTCCTTGGCTTGGGCGGCCACTTCTCGGGCCGAGGCGGTCTCGGACTTTGCCTTCTCAAGCTCACTCTGAGCGGCAGCGGCCTCCTCCTTCGCCCTCGCGACCTCAACCCGGGCAGCCTCGAGTGCTGCTTCTTGCTCGGGGATCTGGTTCCACTTATCCTTGGCACCGTGGATAAGATAGGACTTGATGTTCGAACGCTTTCTCAGATCCTAAGAGCAAGAAGAACAAAGGACATCATCAACAAAGAAAACACACCCTGAGTTCCATAACTTCGAAGAAGGACGCTTACCCCGAGGCGCTGGTGAAGGTTGTTGCTGACGAGACCAAACATTGCCTTCAACGAGCTCTGAAGGCAAGAACGCTCCTTCTCGACGACCCTCCAGCACTCGAGCTCTGCGGGGTCATCCACCTCCCACGAGGGAGCGTCATGACTTGAGGGGTCATGGATGCGGATAGGCTCCGAGCCTCATCCCGAAGTCTCCGCCTCGGAGCGCCGCCGCGCCGCCTCGGCTCCGGCACCCTTCGCCTCGACGGCCGCGCTCGCCGTAGGCCGTTGCTCGGGAACCGTGGGGGG
>CM041634.1:24849299-24861146 GCA_023333625.1 Bothriochloa decipiens
AGGCATTTCGATCCTAGGGCTCATCGCAAAAGAATAAAAACTGAGTCATAAAACGGCCTTTTTGTCAACTTGCAGATTTGTAATAGCTGACTCCACATGTTCACTTAGTTTTGGTGGGGCAAGGGGTTGAAATAGATGTTCAAAGAGTTGATAAATAAGCTAGAGTGATTAGTTTATGACATGGAGGCATTTCGATCTTGGGGTTTATCACAAAAGAATAAAAATTAAGTCCTAAAACGGCCTTTTTATTAACTTGCGGATTAGTAATAGCTGACTCCACCAGTTCACTCAGTTTTGGTTGGGCTAAGGGTTTAGATGGATGTTGAAATAGTTTATAAATAAGCTAGAGTGATTAGTTTTTGACATAGAGGCATTTCGATCCTAGGGCTCATCGCAAAAGAATAAAAACTGAGTCCTAAAACAGCCTTTTTATCAACTTGCGGATTAGTAATAGCTGACTCCACCTGTTCACTTAGTTTTGGTAGGGCAAGGGGTTTAAATACAAGTTCAAAGAGTTGATAAATAAGCTAGAGTGATTAGTTTGTGACATGGAGGCATTTCTATCCTAGGATTTATCGCAAAAGAATAAAAACTGAGCCCTAAAACGCTCTTTATATCAGCTTGCGGATTATTAATAGCTGACTCCACCTGTTCACTCAGTTTTGGTGGGCCTAATGGTTTAAATGGATGTTCAAAGAGTTGATAAATAAGCTAGAGTGATTATTTTTTGACATGGAGGCATTTTGATCCTGGGGTTTATCATAAAAGAATAAAAATTTAGTCCTAAAACGACCTTTTTATCAACTTGCGGATTAGTAATAGCTGACTCCACCAGTTCACTCAGTTTTGGTGGGCCTAGTGGTTTAAATAAATGTTCAAAGAGTTGATAAATAAGCTAGAGTGATTATTTTTTGACATGGAGGCATTTTGATCCTAGGGATTATCGCAAAAAAATAAAAACTAAGTCCTAAAACGACGTTTTTATCAACTTGCGTATTAGTAATACCGGACTCCACCGGTTCACTTAGTTTTGGTAGGGCTAAGGGTTTACATGGATGTTCAAAGAGTTTATAAAGAAGCTAGAGTGATTATTTTTTGACATGGAGGCATTTTGATCCTAGGGTTCATCACAAAAGAATAAAAATTAAGTCCAAAAACGGCCTTTTTCTGAACTTGCAGATTAATAATAGCTGACTCCACATGTTCACTCAGTTTTGGTGGGGCAAGGGGTTTAAATAGATGTTCAAAAAGTTTATAATAAGCTAGAGTGATTAGTTTGTGACATGGAGGCATTTCGATCCTGTGGTTTATCGCAAAAGAATAAAAACTGAGTCCTAAAACGGCCTTTTTATCAACATGCGGATTAGTAATAGCTGACTCCACCAGTTCACTTAGTTTTGGTGGGCCTAGTGGTTTAAATGGATTTTCAAAGAGTTGATAAATAAGCTAGAGTGATTATTTTTTGACATGGAGGCATTTTGATCATAGGGTTTATCATAAAAAATAAAACTAAGTCTTAAAACGGCGTTTTTGTCAACTTGCGGATTGGTAACAGCTGACCCCACATGTTCACTCAGTTTTGGTGGGGCAAGAGGTTTAAATAGATGTTCGAAGAGTTGATAAATAAGCTAGAGTGATTAGTTTATGACATGAAGGCATTTCGATCCTGGGGTTTATCGCGAAAGAATAAAAACTGAGTCCTAGAACGGCCTTTTTATCAACTTGTGGATTAGTAATAGCTGACCACCTCTTCACTCAGTTTTGGTAGGGCTAAGGGTTTAAATGGATGTTGAAATAGTTTATAAATAAGCTAGAGTGATTAGTTTTTGATATAGAGGCATTTCGATCCTAGGGCTCATCGCAAAAGAATAAAAACTGTGTCCTAAAACGGCCTTTTTGTCAACTTGCAGATTAGTAATAGCTGACTCCACATGTTCACTCCGTTTTGGTGGGGCAAGGGGTTTAAATAGATGTTCAAAGAGTTGATAAATAAGCTAGAGTAATTAGTTTATGACATGGAGGCATTTCAATCCTGGGGTTTATCATAAAAGAATAAAAATTAAGTCCTAAAATGGCCTTTTTATCAACTTGCGGATTAGTAATAGCTGACTCCACCAGTTCACTCAGTTTTGGTGGGCTTAGTGTAACACCCTACTTTTCCTAAACTAATGTTTTAATATAAAATAGGAAATTTTGGCAGTAAATTAATTGAAAACGCAGCGATAAAGAGATAACAAGGATCAAGCATAATTAAATAAATCATTAACAAGTAGCTAAACCAATTAAGCATCGTCTCAATGGTTACCCAACGTAATAAAACGTCTCCACAACATAAATAAATAATTTTACTTTGACAAAACTTTAACTTAGACATAGTGGCATAAAGCAAATTGAGTTCTTAAGCATAAATATTTATTCTGGTGGTGAAGAAGTGAAGTGCATGCATCTAAGGCCCACGCCCATCATGCTTGACACAAGGATTAAACACCTGTAAAGAATTAAAGGGGTGAGATAAACTCAGCAAGCAACGGCTATGAATATAGACACATCTCACATTTGTTGTTTTATTAAATTTGAAATCAAATAAGCATCCACAAAGATGAGAAATATATCACACAAATAAATCATGCAACTCCATATTGTAGCGACATTCAAACATTATCGTAGAACCAGAGTGGCGCATCGTCATCATATAATTAAATATTCTCCAAGTCATCAAGTTAATGATGTATGCATGCCATGATGCAACTCCATTGAGAGTTTCATGTTGGACGATGCCAACCTCTCATGCAACTCCATGTACCGGTACTAATCATAGCACGATGGCGGTGACGGCCTTTAACGACATATGAAAATGCATATGTATGCATGTGAATGGTACATAAAAATTATAACTCCAACTTGCATATATATATCATCGGGCCACATCGACCATTATATCAAGCGACAAAGGCATCCATTCCAATGAATAAATAAATTCACAAGCAAGATATAATTAGACAAGCAAAACAATGATCCATATTCTTAATCTTGGTTTAGTGTACTTCATTGACTTCAAAAAATGCAAGACATGTATATAAACATAGCATTGGCCACACCCCTATGTTACTTGCCTTTTCACCGAAGAAAGCAACCTCGACAAGCACGTCGATCAAGAACGGTTATGAGACCCACTTCCTGACAAGAATAAATATATGGAACCACTCAATAAATCATGCATAGAAATACAGAGAGTTGATACGCGTCTCTACGCTTTATCGGTCGCCCCCCATATTCTCTAGTTGCAAAAGAAACGTTAAAAAAAATAATGAATACCACCAAATAGTAGCATTCGGCCTTCTACTATTTTTAATATTGGTCACAATGTTTTCACTCGGGTATGAAACAGACAGCAGGCAACTGAACTTTGAAATCCCATAGTTCCTAATTTATTCCACTAAATATATTATTTAACTATCCCATGTAAAGATATTGGGTTTTCCTAAAACTAATTAGTTTATCTTGCCATGAAAAACAAGTCCCATAGGCCCTTAGACCATAGATCGATCTGCTGGTGAGATTTACTTGGCCCCTAATTTACCTCTACCAGCATGTAATGTGAACAGGAAGGAAGAAAAAGATTTAAATTTCCTAAGCCCGATGACTCCATCTACTAAGGTTTGATCTCTAAGATGTCATAGCACTTCTTTTTGTATGGATCAGTATGGTACTATGAAAACTGCCCTAGCAAGTACACGCAGAACCAACATGTGAGATTTCGAGATCAAGCCATCGGATCAAAGCAAACCAACAGCAGATCAGTAGGGGATGGAAACGAATTTTGATATATACAATAATTACCTAATCTGGACCACGGTTCTCCAATGCTTGCCGTGTCCTTGTCTCTCGTCCTACAGCCAACAAGGGCAGGAGGATGATGACAAGCAGCAAGAATTCAATTCCCTCTTGCATTGGTTAGGGGAACAAGGTTAAACCTTGGGCAACCAATCGATGGGGAAGCAGAGCCGCCGCCTCCAACCCTTCACAGAAACTAGAAAGTCGGATCACGGAATGAAGAGGAGAGGTTACGGTGGATTTTCCCTTTCCCTTAACTCACGTAGATGGAAGTTTAGCTTTTTCTTCCTCCCTTCCTAAGCCCATTAGGCCCATGGATAAATTAAATAATATATTTAATTATTATTTTTCCTCTGGATGTTACATTCTTTCCCCCTTTAAAGAATTCGACCCCGAATTCACTCGCTTAAAAGCTTAGCTGAGAAACAAATTTGGAGGAAAGCTTCAACGTACCATTTTCAAAGAGTTCAGGATATTCTTTGTGCATAAGCTCCTCAAGTTCCCATGTTGCTTCCCTCTCTGTCTGATTTGACCAAAGTACCTTTACCCTCTTGATCACCCTCCTCCTTAATACACTTTCCGAGGATTCCAATATACGAATAGGATAAGACTTGATGGTAAGGTCTTGTTCGATGGTGATAGGTCCCAGTTCAATCCTCAGTTCTGGATCATGCAAATACTTTCGCAATATCGAGACATGAAAAACATTATGTACTCCATTCATAGATTGTGGCAGCTCCAATCTATAGGCTAGCTTCCCAATGCGTTCAATAACCAGGAAGGGACCGATGTATCTTGGGCTAAGTTTTCCTTTTGTTCCGAACCTTACAACGCCTCTGGTCAGAGACACTCTCAAGAGAACATGGGCACCGACCTCAAACTCCAGCTCACGCCTCCTCACATCAGCATATTTCTTTTGCCAACTTTGTGCAGCTATGAGATTAAGACGTACTTCAGCCACCTTGTCAACAGTTTGTTGAATCCAATTAGGACCTACAAGTGCCCTCTCTCCAATTGAATGCCAACATAGTGGTGATCTACACCTCCGTCCATATAATGCCTCAAACGGCGCCATTTTAATGCTAGAATGATAGCTGTTATTATAAGCAAATTCAGCAAGAGCCAAATGCTCCTCCCAACTGCCTTTCCAAGAAAGCACACAACATCACAACATATCCTCTAGTGTTTGAATGGTCCGCTCTGATTGACCATCTGTCTGTGGGTGAAATGCCGTACTTAAATCTCGCTTTGTACCCATAGCTTTCAACAAGCCCTCCCAAAATGAAGATACAAACTTTGCATCTCGATCTGAAACAATAGACTTTGGCACACCATGCAACCTCACAATTTGAGAAACATAGATGGGCGCTAAGTCAAAAGCTGTGTGAGTAGTCTTGATTGCTATAAAATGTGCAGACTTAGTGAGCTTAGCCACCACAACCCATATAGCGTCCATCCCTCGTGGTGAACGAGGTAGACCAACCACAAAGTCCATAGTGATATCCTCCCACTTCCACTCTGGAATTGCTAGCGGTTGTAGTTTACCTGCTGGACTTCTATGCTCTGCTTTCACTTGTTGACATACCCCACAAGATGCAACATATTTAGCTATATCCACCTTCATCCTCTTCCACCAAAAATGCGGCTTCGGATCCCTATACATCTTAGTCTCTCTAGGATGAATGGTGTAGGGGGTACGGTGGGCTTCCCTAAGGATATCCATCTTCACTTCAGCCTTTTGAGGAACGCAAAGGCGACCTCGAAACCGAACAACCCCTTGTCCATCAATACTAAATTCTCTTGGTCTACCCTCAGCAATCCGCCTCCTAACTTCTCGGAGAAGATGATCATGTTGTTGAGCTTCCCACACTCGCTCAGGAATGGCAGACTCAATTATCAACTGTGTCTCAGCTTGTGCTACACCAGCATAACAATAGGAAATGCTCATCCTATCAAACTCTACTATCAGAGAATTTAAAGTCTTAGGAACACCGGTCCTACTAAGTGCATCTGCCACCACATTTGCCTTGCCTGGATGATACTGTATGGTGACATCATAGTCCTTGATCAACTCTAGCCATCTCCTTTGCCTCATATTTAGCTCCCTCTGTGTGAAGATATATTTGAGACTCTTATGATCTGTGAAAATATCACAAGCCTCTCCATAAAGATAATGCCTCCATAGTTTTAATGCAAAAACCACAGTCGCCAACTCCAAGTCATGAGTAGGATAGTTCTGCTCATGAGTCTTTAATTGTCATGATGCATAAGAAATAACCTTGCCCTCTTGCATAAGCACACAACCCAATCCAATACGAGAAGCATCTGTATAGACTGTATATCTTTTGCCAGGCTCAGGCAAGGTAAGAATAGGAGCATTCACAAGCTTGTCCTTCAAGGTATGAAAACTATGCTCACACTCTTCAGTCCAAATAAAAGGAACCCCTTTTTGTGTGAGTCGTGTCATTGGCTTGGCAATGATAGAGAAATCCTTCACAAAACGGCGGTAATAGCCAGCAAGACCTAAGAAACTTCTAAACTCGGTCACACTTGTTGGCCTTTGCCAATTCACTACTGATGCCACATTTTTTGGATCAACAGTGACACCATTTTGGTTGATGACATGACCAAGAAAAGCCACTTCTATCAACCAAAAAGCACACTTCTTTAGCTTAGCATAAAATTTGTTCCTCTGAAGGGCCTCCAATACCAATCTAAGATGCACCTCATGCTCTTCCTTGGATTTAGAGTACACCAATATATCATCAATGAATACCACGACAAACACATCCAAATATTCATGTAGCATCCTGTTCATCGCTCCCATAAAAGCAGCAGGGGCATTTGTTAGTCCAAAAGACACAACAGTATACTCAAAATGCCCATACCTGGTGCTAAAAGCAGTTTTTTCAATGTCCTCTTCTCTAATTCTCAACTGGTGATAACCAGATTGCAAATCAATCTTGGAAAACACCTTTGCGCCCTTCAATTGATCAAATAAAGCATCAATGCGAGGTAATGGGTACTTATTCTTGATAGTCACTTGATCAAGGGCTCGATAATCAACACAAAGCCTCTTAGTACCATCCTTCTTCTCCACGAACAAAACAGGAAAAGCCCATGGAGACTTGCTTGGTCGAATAAAACCCTTTGCTTTCAGATCATCTAACTGTTTCTTTAGCTCCACTTGCTCAACAGGAGCCATCTTATATGGGGTTTTATAAATTGGCCTCGTTCCAGGAATAAGTTCGATCTGAAAGTCTTGTTCCCTACCAGGAGGTAAGCTTGGAAGCTCTGCAGGGAACACATCAGGAAACATGCGTACAACAGGAATATCCTCAATACGCAAAATAGCATCTTGACCTTCTACAAGGGACCAAAGAGCACCTGACTTCAACATCCATCTTTTAGGAAAGAGTGCACACAAGAAAGAGAGTGTATATGGCAAACTACTGCCTTGGAAGATGATCTCCTCTCTAGATGGAGCCAACAAGGTAACTGTCTTCCAGTAACAAGAGATCACTGCATGGTATCGAGAAAGCCAATCCATTCCTAGGATAACATCAAAAGTCTCCATGCTAATCATAACGAGGTTAGCCGTGAACACCTCATCACCAATAGATATAGAACACCCCAGGCAAACGGTACAGCTAGAAATGATCCCACTAGCAGAACTGACTACAACTGACTCTCTAATTCTTTGTGCTGACAAACCCTCCTTTCTAGCGAAGTCAAATGATACGAAAGAAAAACTAGCTCCAGAATCAAATAAAATCCGAGCATCATGAGAATCAACGGGTAAGATACCTGTCACAACGTCATTGCGCCCTCCCGACTCAGCAGAAGGCAAAGTGTATAGCCCATGGGGTGCACGTGAAGTAGAAGCTCCCACATCCTGTGCAGAAGAAGTCCCAACCATCATCACAGTCGGTGGTGCAGGCCACTGGTGAGGTAAAGTGGGGGCCTGAACCGCAGGAACTGCTGGTGGAGAAAACCAATAAGCTCCCTCAGTAGGTACAGGAAGGTACTGTTGCGGTGGAGCAACAGGAGCTGGTAAGAATTGGGGAGTCGGAGCAGAAGCCAACATGTGTGCTGAACCCCTAGAAGAAGAACCACCAGAAGAAGAACCACCAGAAGAAGTCATCTTTTCCCACTTAATTTTTCCATTAGGATTCTTGCGGCATACCACATCCTTGTGACCAAAGTGACCACAAACTGAACAATTCCCTTTCCAAGAGCACTCACTTTGCATGTGGGAATCACCACACCTAAAGCACACCAGGCCATAACCAGGTTTAACTATAGCACGAAACTGAGGACCAGTCCCTGAAGAACGAGCCTAGGAAGATCCACCTTGATATGGATGGTGACGGCGCTGCTGACCCTTTTGCTTGTTATGGATAGGACCACTAGACTGGCCTTTCTTCTCAACTTGACCCTTTTGTTGATCTGTTCCAGATGCTTTGCGAATATCATCAGTATAAGTCTGCTACAGCTCAATACCTGCAGCTTGCTCAACCATGGTGCCAAAGTCAGTAACTGGGAAAGCACCGAGCATATGGCGAATAAAAGGCCTCAAACCCTGCCTAAATCTTCTAGCCTTCTCTGCATCATTCTTGGCTACATGAGGGACAAAGCGAACAATCTTATTAAATCCAATCTCATACTCTGCTACAGTCATCTTCTCTTGTGTGTAATTATTTAGATCAATTTGCATCTTATCCAAGAAAGTAGCTGAGTAGAATCTCCTCTCAAACTGTGCAACAAACTCAGACCATGTGGGAACACCATAGGCAGCAGTCCTAGCTGACTGTACACCTCGCCACCAAATTTGAGCCTCACCCTTCATGATTTGCAATGCGTAGCGAACTTTATCTTGAGGCAACACCTCAAAGGCATCAAGCTGCATCTCAATATAAGAAAGCCAATCTGCAGCCTGGATAGGAGTTCCAGTGCCATCAAAACTGTCCAGCTTCAAGCGAACCCACTCTTTTAGTGTCACTCCACTCTGATGACCATTAGCCCCTGTAGCAGGATGGACATCATCTTCGCCCTCATCACCTACGCCCTCAGGTTGGGCAGCACCCTCAGGTTGGGAAGCACCCCTACGATTAGCTTGCCTAAGAGTCCTCAGCTCATTCTACAATGCCCGCACTGTGGCTGCTAGGTCTTCCTGAGTGTCGCCCTCTGGCTGGGCAGCACCTCGACCTCGACCTCGACCTCGCTTCTTAGGTGGCATGACTGTAGCCACCACAATAAAACATAACACACAAATGAACTCTCGGAAATAGAAGTATCAACATAATGAACAGACAAAGTACACAAAAAAAATGTAAGACCCAACCCAACCTATATGTGCAGTGTGTCAAATTAGATATTATTTTTATCAAGGATTAAAACCTAAGCTCTGATACCAACTGTAACACCCTACTTTTCCTAAACTAATGTTTTAATATAAAATAGGAAATTTTGGCAGTAAATTAATTGAAAACGCAGCGATAAAGAGATAACAAGGATCAAGCATAATTAAATAAATCATTAACAAGTAGCTAAACCAATTAAGCATCGTCTCAATGGTTACCCAACGTAATAAAACGTCTCCACAACATAAATAAATAATTTTACTTTGACAAAACCTTAACTTAGACATAGTGCCATAAAGCAAACTGAGTTCTTAAGCATAAATATTTATTCTGGTGGTGAAGAAGTGAAGTGCATGCATCTAAGACCCACGCCCATCATGCTTGACACAAGGATTAAACACCTGTAAAGAATTAAAGGGGTGAGATAAACTCAGCAAGCAACGGCTATGAATATAGACACATCTCACATTTGTTGTTTTATTAAATTTGAAATCAAATAAGCATCCACAAAGATGAGAAATATATCACACAAATAAATCATGCAACTCCATATTGTAGCAACATTCAAACATTATCATAGAACCAGAGTGGCGCATCATCATCATATAATTAAATATTCTCCAAGTCATCAAGTTAATGATGTATGCATGCCATGATGCAACTCCATTGAGAGTTTCATGTTGGACGATGCCAACCTCTCATGCAACTCCATGTACCAGTACTAATCACAGCACGATGGCGGTGACGGCCTTTAACGACATATGAAAATGCATATGTATGCATGTGAATGGTACATAAAAATTATAACTCCAACTTGCATATATATATCATCGGGCCACATCGACCATTATATCAAGCGACAAAGGCATCCATTCCAATGAATAAATAAATTCACAAGCAAGATATAATTAGACAAGCAAAACAATGATCCATATTCTTAATCTTGGTTTAGTGTACTTCATTGACTTCAAAAAAAAATGCAAGACATGTATATAAACATAGCATTGGCCACACCCCTATGTTACTTGCCTTTTCACCGTAGAAAGCAACCTCGACAAGCACGTCGATCAAGAACGGTTATGAGACCCACTTCCTGACAAAAATAAATATATGGAACCACTCAATAAATCATGCATAGAAATACAAAGAGTTGATACGCGTCTCTACGCTTTATCAGTCGCCCCCCATATTCTCTAGTTGCAAAAGAAACCTTAAAAAAATAATGAATACCACCAAACAGTAGCATTCGGCCTTCTACTATTTTTAATATTGGTCACAATGTTTTCACTCGGGTATGAAACAGACAGCAGGCAACTGAACTTCGAAATCCCATAGTTCCTAATTTATTCCACTAAATATATTATTTAACTATCCCATGTAAAGATATTGGGTTTTCCTAAAACTAATTAGTTTATCTTGCCATGAAAAACAAGTCTCGTAGGCCCTTCGACCATAGATCGATCTGCTGGTGAGATTTACTTGGCCCCTAATTTACCTCTACTAGCATGTAATGTGAACAGGAAGGAAGAAAAAGATTTAAATTTCCTAAGCCTGATGACTCCATCTACTAAGGTTTGATCTCTAAGATGTCATAGCACTTCTTTTTGTATGGATCAGTATGGTACTATGAAAACTGCCCTAGCAAGTACATGCAGAACCAACAGGTGAGATTTTGAGATCATGCCATCGGATCAAAGCAAACCAACAGCAGATCAGTAGGGGACGGAAACGAATTTTGATATATACAATAATTACCTAATCTGGACCATGGTTCTCCAATGCTTGCTGTGTCCTTGTCTCCCGTCCTACAGCCAACAAGGGCAGGAGGATGATGACGAGCAGCAAGAATTCAATTCCCTCTTGCACTGGTTAGGGGAAGAAGGTTAAATCTTGGGCAACCAATCGATGGGGAAGCAGAGCCGCTGCCTCCAACCCTTCACGGAAACTAGAAAGTCAGATCATGGAATGAAGAGGAGAGGTTACGGTGGATTTTCCCTTTCCCTTAACTCACGTAGATGGAAGTTTAGCTTTTGCTTCCTCCCTTCCTAAGCCCATTAGGCCCATGGATAAATTAAATAATATATTTAATTATTATTTTTCCTCTGGATGTTACACTTAGTGGTTTAAAGAAATGTTCAAAGAGTTGATAAATAAGCTAGAGTGATTATTTTTTGACATGGAGGCATTTCGATCCTAGGGCTTATCGCAAAAAAATAAAAACTAAGTCCTAAAACGGCGTTTTTATCAACTTGGGTATTAGTAATACCGGACTCCACCTGTTCACTTAGTTTTGGTAGGGCCAAGGGTTTAAATGGATGTTCAAAGAGTTTATAAAGAAGCTAGAGTGATTATTTTTTGACATGGAGGCATTTTGATCCTGGGTATTATCGCAAAAGAATAAAAACTAAGTCCAAAAACGGCCTTTTTGTCAACTTGCAGATTAGTAATAGCTGGTTCCACATGTTCACTTAGTTTTGGTGGGGCAAGGGGTTTAAATAGATGTTCAAAGAGTTGATAAATAAGCTATAGTGATTAGTTTGTGACATGGAGGCATTTCGATCCTGGGGTTTATCGCAAAAGAATAAAAACTGAGTTCCAAAACGGCCTTTTTATCAACTTGCGGATTAGTAATAGCTGACTCCACCTGTTC
>CM041634.1:24873079-24884882 GCA_023333625.1 Bothriochloa decipiens
GCTTTCCCTTAACTAATGGACATATGCACAAATGAGCCTCTAGAAGATATGTCAAAGTGGAGATCATCTTCTTTCCTAAGACCATTATAGAAGTGACTTAGAAGGACATAGTCAGGCAATGAGAGGTTTGGACCGGTACTTATAAGACTTAAGAATCTGGCCCATGCTGCTCATAGAGTCTCCTTCTTCTCCTGTTGAAAGGTAATGATTTCTATTCTATGGGTGGCAACTCTAGAAACAGGGAAGAAAGCAAGACAAAATTTGTCTTGAAGTTCAACCCATTTCCATGAACACCTCCTATGGTATGAGCATACCATTGTTTCACATTTCTCAAAAGAGAGAATAGAAATAATTTCAATTTAAGGTCGTCTTGTGTCATGCCAGAAAAAATTAGGCAAGAACACAAATTCTCAAATTCTCGAAGGTGGGTATATGGATTTTCGTCCTATTTCCCGGAGAAGGGTCGTGCCCGAACCATGGCTATGAAAGCGGGACGAATTTCATAGCCATTTGTAAAAATTGGATGGGATGAGTGGAGGTTCCAATGAATCACCCTTTGGAACTGAATACTAAAAGATAGGAGTGGAATCCATGTGGTAGGGATGGTGGTGGTAGTATGGTGCATATATTTTTTGTAAAAAGGAAAAATAAAAAGGATGCACACGTAAACTTGGTTTGAAACTAGTACAGCTACCGCTCCTTGGCAACGGTGCCAGAAAGCTTGTTGCGTAAGCAGATAAATCCGCAAGCGCACGGAGTACCGTTGTAGCTTTCACCTGGAAGTATTCAGGGTATCATATTTTTCATAGGTAATGGAAGTGTACTAGATGGAAGCAAGAACGCCCAAGGGAAGAAGGAAGAAGGATATTTTTGTAGGACGAGAGGGTTTTCTAAACTCAGCCTAAGGTCACAAGATAACTAAAGTCTCGACTTACTGAACTCACTCACTTCGGAGCAGCAGTACCTTTTCGACCCTCAAAAAGACTGGGAAAAAGTGATCAGGAGAAGGATGCCAAAAGCTCTATGAAAACACCAACCCGAATGTGGTGGAATACAAAGGCCTTGTCGGGTCTGTCATCCCTGGGGCTACCACAACTATCTGTGGGGTTGGGCACAAACTCAGGTAACTCGGTAGCCCAAACACCACGTATGCGCTAGCGGCTACTATTCTAGTCCGATATCTTAGCTGGACTAAAGCATTCGGTCGAGCGGAGAACCCGTAAGCAAGTAAGTAAGCGCTAAACTTTAATTAAATAGATCACTAGGGAATCGCAAAAAAAGAATGCAGATATTACTCACGAAGGAGTTGGCTCCGTAGAGGTACAAGTTGGAGGAGAACCCAACAAGCGGGCTCCGCCTCCACTCTGCGCCTCCTCTCTTTTCCTCTTTTCTAACTTGTACAACTAGGTGAGAGCACCTAGAGGGACACTACTACTACTACTACAATGATATGGAAGTGAAGCCCAAGTGTAGAATATATAGTGTATGGCTCAAACTTGTAGTGTAGAGTGTTTTACAATAGGGGGAGATGGCCTCTATTTATACTAGAGAGGAGGAGGGAGGTTTTGCACATCACCCACTCTCCAATGACGGCGCTGGGCATGCTACCGTCCTACTATAGGTAGGTATATTAATTGTGAATCAATCATCATCGAAATCAGAAGAGAACCGACCATTAAGGGCTCGAATAGGAGCTAAACCGCGGAATCAATGGCCTGTCAGCATTTCTGAAAGGTAATCAATGGAGGCGGCCAGCTGAAGCGGCAGTCCCGGTGGTCCAATCGCATGTAAACCGGCGAACCAAGCAACCGTGTTCTCTTCTCTCCGCGCTGGCCACGTGTCCCTGGTGGGCCAGCCGACCGCGCGCCTGCCCGCGCCTGGATTCAAATCCCCCCGCGCGCATGGGGGCACCGGGGTGCCACACGACACCTATGGAGTGGTCTACCTCATCGCCTGTCTCCTCCTGTCCGGCAGTGCTGCAGCGTTGGGCCCAACCGGGCCCATCTGTCTCCTGTGCCTATGTGGGAGCATTGGCGCCTTTAGCTGTTGCTTCTGCCACATGGCAGCCTCCGGTTAGCTACTGGCGTTGACTCCGGGGGTGCTGATGTCAGTGATGATGTCAGCACTCCTTTATAATTTGGAAATTTAATATCTTTTATTGGAAGCTCCAAATATAGCAAATAATATGTCTATTTTGGTCAGCTCGACGAGTCCGTCGCAATGATGTACTCCGTTTCACTATTTGAGTTACTTTTATTTTATAAAAAATTAAGTTTTCCTGCAACACGAGTGAAAATAACAAAACTCGTGGATCTTGTTAGATAAATAATATTTTTGCTATGATGTATCATGGGTGTCTATCATTTTGGCGGTCAAATATTATGCAATAAGGAGCGCCAACATCTCCCATGCTCGTTAGCTGTCTATTCGGGCACCCGAGGGTTCCTAGCTACCTGAATTGCTGAAGGAAGTCAAAGACAAGGATCAATTTGAGGTTTTTGCCCGGTGTTCCACTGCCGTCGTTGCCATCCGCGCCGCCATACCACTGTCACCACCGCCGGACCTATCCATAGCCCCGTGTCACCACGCGGTGCCCTTGCCTCGCTCGCTTAGGTCCCACGAACCTGTTGCGCACACCCGAAGCCACTCTGGGACACTACAGCGCCCCGCTGCTGCGGCCTTGCACTAGTAGAGATATGACCTACTATGATGAACCATTTTTGTCATGTATGGTGCGAAATTCATCACTATTTCAGTCCCATGAGAATCTGTGACCAAAATGCCACCGTCGCAGAACTCGCGTCACACATATGTATTTGTGATGATCGTAAGGAATTGTCGCGGAAAACTACCTTCAATGACTAACATGTGGATGTCATAGAAGTTTTTCATATGCATACATGAGGGCTACGTATGCGTACATTAACGGCGCAGACGGCCGTTAGGCGCCCAGACGGCTGTTTGGCACCCATGGCGGCCGTTTGGCTGACATGGCGTGCTTAGGGTCTTCCACGTTTCAGGCTCCTAGAGGACCACGTGTTTGGACAATGGTGAACCATGTGTCAATTTCTTATTAGCACAGGTTGCATGTTACCATTAGCCCATTTGTCTCTATTTTATTGGACCATCTATAGTTTATTTATTTGTTCATGTGTTAATTTTTTATTGGCACACATTTTGCATCCCTATTAGCCCACTTGTCCGTGCTTCATTGGACCATCTGTCAGGTTTTTATCTGTACACGTAGCCATCTCTCATTCTATCACATGCCATTGTGGCTTGCGTCCACCTTTCGTTTGTTAATCCACCACGTGGCTTCACGCTATTCAACCGCATGTTGGGTACTTAGAAACACACATGTTGTGCCATGGAAATTGCACATGTAGAGCAATGATCCATTATTAATCGACCACGTGGGCTGCCCTGGATCGCCCATAGCTGACATTCATTTCATCACAAAAATAAGATGGAATCATCCAAACACCCATTCGAAAACATCATAGAAACTAATTTACATTTCATACCGTACAAACCAGCACGAGTCCACACATCAAACCGGCACATACCGGCACATAGTCTACACATCAAACCACAAAAGTTAATGACATCAAGGCCACAGCAGCAGCAGACCTATAGTCAATTACCAGAAGAAATGGCGACCAATAATTCCTCATGGAACTTCTTGTGCTGCTCTTGTTGCTGTCTCTTGTAATCCCCAAAATCCATCACAATCCTCTGAGCCTTCATCTTCTGTTTGGCTAGTTCCTCAACAAGGGTAGCAGAACTAACCCGTTCCTCATAAAACTTTTGTCGAAGCATCCTCTCCGCCAATGTATCTGTTGAGCTTGTCTAGATACCAGTATTCTTTAGAAAAGGGATGTTGCTGATGGGTGCCAGGGACTCATTCTTACGGTGGGAGTGCCAGATGACCTTGCAAACAACATCAGCACTAGTCATTGGTTCCCCCCTTCAGCAACGCAGGTGGCTTGTAGACTTTCCATAACTACCTGCGTATGTTAAAGCGTTAAACTTTAGGTACCAGATAGTGGTATAAAGGTAGCAGATAGTGGTAGAGGTGTTGGTGCAAAAACATGACCGCCTCACGCCAACGAGTCCACTCACAGGCCAGACAGACTAGGGCATGAACGTCCCTCTGATCCCCGTGGCCTTCTCAGCAGCTGGTCCGATCGAACGTGTCCAAGGCATGCCAGTCAATTGACCCTGAAATTGACAAGGTGGAAAATAGTCGAATTATGGAACCTGATGGCGTGATTGATTATCAAAGCAATAAGATCTAACGTGAAAGCATTGATGACAATTGGATCTAAATAGATCTAAGCCAAATCTACCAATCTTGATTGGGCAAAAGATGTTGTTGCAATAAATAAACAATAAAAACCCAACAACACCGGTAACTTAATGAATCCGCTAGATTTGCCAAATCTAGCAGAGCCGATAACTGGCCATGGGTAACTTAATGAATCTATCAGGCTGCAAAACCTAATAGAGCCGATAACTAGCCTATGCTAACGCACGCAATAGGAGGTCAAGATGGCCCAATCAAACGCTAACATAAACTGTCAGCAAGTGCTATGCATTGATAAGAGGTCAAGCCAGCCAAATCAAGCACAACACATGCCCTTTGGCCATACTAATGGTTGATAGGAGGTCAAGCCGGCCCTATCTAACAAAAGTAAAAGCCATGACGGTAACTTACAGCAAACCAGAGTCAGACGCCCGATGCAGCCTAGCTTGTCAAAGCAACTCGCTGAGATCCTAGGAAAACTACGGGTTGGTGGCTGGAGCCGAAAGATTGTATTGATTGTCGAGAGAGTTTACAAGTTTCTGGGTCTTACATATTTATACCCTGGTCTTTGATTGAGTCATAACCTAATGCGAACTGCAAATAAGGAAAAAGACTCAACAACTGCCTAATCTAGATAACTTGGGTCCTACTATTCCGTCCTGCAGAGTCTCGTGTCATTGAAGCACCGTCCTCTGTCTTGCTGGGTCAGAGTCAATGTGGCCCGCATGCACCTCCAAATAGCCGATTCTGAGTTAGCCGATTCTCCTTAATTTAGCCGATTCCCCAATTCTTGGTTGTTATCAGCGTTTTGCTGATTTCGTCAGCATCTTCTACCAGAGGCTCTGCCTTCGCGCCTACCAGTCCAAATTTTGGTGCAAACACATGCCCCAATTTTGGGATAAAACTGGTTTTATTCCAAAATTCTTTTCCTGCCTTCTTAAATATTTTGAAGCCCTGGGTGATTCACTTCTACAATTAGCCGATTCACCTTCCCGATTTTCCTCCCAATTGACTGAAAAGACAAGACGGTTGGACTCCTTGAGAACGCACTCAGACTTGATTTGACCGGCCACTCAATTACTTCAGCATCTATTCCATCGAATCATATCTTAATGCATGCCAGTCCCCAGACTATAAATCAATCCCCTGCTCTATTCCAATCTTCACGCAATCCTTGAGCAACCACACCCAAACCAGAAAACCCCTCTTCAATCCCTCAAGCAAAAATTCCTGATGGCAGGCCATGGCAAGCGCCCAATGGAGGAGGATGAAGTGACTTCTCGTCAGGTTCTCCTGAGAGGATCACAATCTTCTACTGGCAGTGGGGATCCTTTTGAATGGGGAGTGACTTCGTAGCGGATCTTCCCAAAAAGGTAGGTTGATTAAAAATTCTTTGAAATCAGTCCAACTTCTAATTACCTGATTCTTGTAGAACTGATACTGATGGCACTTCTCAATCCTCCACGGGGAGTGGGCGTCCTCTGGCCCATGATCTAGCGATGCTCGGAAGTGGCTTGAGTTGTCAGGGAGCTCAAACGTCAAACTCCAGGGTGAGGTTCTAGATCTCCAAATGACCTTGGCGGAAAAAAGGGAGGAGATCGCCAAAATTACCTAGGAGCAAGATACCGCTAGGACTGAGGCTGCTGGTAAGAGGAAATTTTTCATTCACTTCAGTAATCTTTTAATTTGATTTTTGATCTCTTCATTCTTCTATTTTTAGATCTATCAGCAAGACTTGAAGTCCTTGAAGCCGCCATTGCTCATCTAGCTATTACTGCTCATGTTGCCGGTGAAACAGCTCTTGAACAGGTGGAGAACGTCAATCAACGCATCCCCAAGATCTCCCACGCAGCGATTGGGTATGGCGCAGCATTATCTTACAATGTTGTTCGGCTTCACTATAATCTTGACCTCCGCAACTTTGATGTCTTCGAGCATGATCTCGAGGAGAAGATGGAGGACACCGTCAACCTTATGGAGAAGGCTGGGAGGGATGTTGCTGATGTAGTCGATTATACTGTCCCGATTAAAAGGGTATATGATGAAGACCAGTAGATTGTACTAGGATGCAGTCTTCTGTCTTTTGACTACTTGTAAATAAATCATCAATGAAGGCCTTCTCAGTCCTTCAACTAGTGCACTTCTGAATCTGATCCCTTGATGTGTGATTGTATTTTAATTATTTTTTTCTCTAAAGGCGATGCATATCGCATCGGCAATTGCCAACGTTTTCATTGGCTATTTTCATGCTAAAGGCGATGATTGCATCGGCTGTTTTATCATGCCCAGTGAACCGGATTACTCTTCTATAACCTCTTCATCTGATATCACACTGGGATAATATTTCTTGAGGAATTTACCATTTATGGCCTTTTTAAATACTTCTCCTTTGAGATCCCTCAAAATATAGGCATTTCCTGGGACAACTTGGTCAATGAAATACGGCCCTTCCCAACTTGGAGACCACTTGCCAAACTTAGTATCTTTTACTCCAACTGGTAATCTGAGCTTCTAAACAAGCTCATCTTTTTCAAACTCTTTCAACTTGACCTTATTATAGTGCTTGGCAATTTTCAATTTATTTGCTTCAATTGTCTCTAACACTTTACCGATGATAGTGCAAATCTTCCAAATTATCAACCATAAGCTTTTTGTAATCACCGGTTCTTAACTCTTTCTGTAATTCAACTATCCTTGAACCAAATTGAATTTCCCATGGCATTACCGCATGATGGCCGTATACCAGCTCATAAGGGGTACATTTAGTCGATCCATGTGGAGCCATCCTATATGCCCATAATGTTTCACTCAGAGCCAAATACCATCTTCTGGGCTGCTCATTTATTTTCTTCTTGATGAGCTTGATGAGAATCTGATTAGATGCTTTAGCTTGCCCATTGGCCTGGGCATAATAGGGAGAAGAGTTAACTAATTTGATACCCATCTCCTCAGCAAATTCCTTAAATTCCCCTGACATGAACATAGTGCCTTGATCAGTTGTAATAGTCTCTGGGATCCCAAATCGGTAAATGATATGCTCTTTGACAAAATCAACCATGTTTTTAGAGGTTACTAGCTTCATAGGAATAGCCTCAACCCACTTGGTCAAATAATCAGTAGCAACCAATATAAATTTGTGCCCCTTGCTAGAAGGTGGAAAAATCTGGCCAATCAAGTCTATGCCCCATCCCCTGAATGGCCATGGTTTCATGATAGGATTCATTGCAGAGGCCAGTGTCCTTTGCACATTACCAAATCTTTGACACTCTTGACAACCCTTGTAGTGTTTAAAACAGTCTTCTAACATAGTGGGCCAAAAATATCCAGCTCTTCGGATCACCCATTTCATCTTGTATGCAAACTGATGAGCACCGTAAATCCCCTCATGAACCTGACGCATCACAGTTTTGGATTCTTCTTGGTTGATGCATCTCATGAGCACACCGTCGACTGTCCTATAATATAATTGGCCTCCAAGCAAAACGAATTTGATTGCCTTATACCTCAACTTCTTAGTGACCTTCTGTGACGAATCCTTCAAGTAATTAATGATTTTAACTCTCCAATCTTTGGCTGCATCATTGGCTGACACCTCTGGGATTAACTTATAACCTGAAGCCCCTTGAGCTAGCCTATTGGCTTCCTGATTTTGTGCTCTAGGGATATATTGCAATGATACAATGACAAATCTTTGGAGAATCTCTTTGCACTGATCATAGTATTTCTTCAGGATCTCATCTTTGCACTTATATAGGCCGAGCAATTGATTGATTACTAATTGAGAATCTCCAAATATCTCACTGACTCAGCCTTTACTTCTTGCAAAAGTTGAAGCCCTTTCAGAATTGCTTCATATTCAGCTTGGTTGTTAGTTGATGTCGGTGCAATTGATAAGCAAATTCAAATGTTGCCCCTCGAGGGGAAATACTAACAATACCAATACTACCACCTTCTTTGCAAGTCGAACCATCAAAGAATAATATCCTTGATGCAACTTCTATAAATCCGACATCTAACTTGCGGTGTTGAGTAACAAAATCAGCCATTACCTGTCCCTTGACTGCTTTAACTAGTTCATACCTTAAATCAAACTCTGATAAGGCTAACATCCATTTGCTGATTCTGTCACTCAGAATAGGCATTGATAACATTGCTTGATGACATCGACTTTTGATACCACAACACATTCTGATGACAACAGATATCTCCTCAACTTAGTGTAAGAGAAATATAAGCACAAACAAAGCTTCTCTACCAGAGTATATCTTGTTTCAGGGTATAGTAACTTTCTGCTTAAATAATAAATGACCCTTTCTTTTCCTTCAAACTCCTGAATTAGGGCCAAACCAATCGACAGTTCTTCGGCCACCAAGTACAACTTAAAAGGCTTATTAGTTTGAGGAGGAATCAATACTGAAGGTATCTTCATGTATTCTTTGATCTCCTCGAATGCCTTCTGTTGTGCTTCACCCCATTTGAACTCTTCATCATCCTTCAACTTCAATAAAGGGGAGAACGATAAGGCTTTGCTTGACAAGTTGGCAATAAACCTCCTGATAAAATTAATCTTCCCAAGCAAAGACTAAAATTCTTGTTTGTTGGTCGGAGGAACAGCATCATTGATTGCATCAATACTCTTTTTCCCTACTTCAATTCCTCTTTCATGAACCATGAACCCCAAGAACTGTCCAGCAGAGACTCCAAAAGCACATTTAAGTGGATTCATCTTCAAACCATTCTTTCTTGTGCATTCCAAGGTTTCTTTCAAATCAATCAAGTGCTACTCATATCCTCCTGACTTGACAACTACATCATCAATATATATTTCAGCTATCTTGCCGATCAACTTGTGATATATGTAATTCATAGCTCTTTGATAAGTTGCACCAGCATTTTTCAAACCAAAAGTCATAACTACCCATTCGAATAAGCCAATTTCTCCTAGACATCTGAATGCTGTCTTAGAAATGGCTTCTTCTGCCATAAATATTTGATTATAACCAGCATTACCATCCATGAAACTAATCACCTTGTGTCTAGCAGCTGCATCAACAAGCACATTGGCTACTGGCATTGGATAACCATCCATTGGAGTGGCTTTGTTTAAATCCCTGAAATCAATGCACACTCTCATTTTGCCATTTTTCTTGTAAACAGGGACAATGTTGGAAATCCATTCCGCATATCGACATGGCCTAATAAATTTGGCTTCAAGTAACCTTTCAATCTCCTTCTTCACATCATCAAATATTTGAGGCTTGAAATTCCTTGGCCGCTGTTTGTGAGGTTTATATCCATCTTTGATAGGAAAGCGGTGCTCCACAATTGATTTGTCCAAACCAGGCATCTCATAATATTCCCAAGCAAAACAATCTTTATATTCTTTCAACAAATCAATCAACCAACGTCTGAACTCAGGGTCAAGCTTAGAACTTATATATGTTGGCCTTGGCTTGTCACCAGGTCCAATGTCTATTTCTTCTAGAATATCAGCTGACATAAAGCCATGTCCTAACTTCCCTTCAGTACCATCAATTGGATTATCCATTAAACAATTTTTTCAGAGCCGACTGTATGGATCGGCTGTTGAATTTCATCATTGATGATGATGAAGTCTCCTTTGAACTCTTTCCCAGAAAGGCACTCAATATCTTCAAGGTCCCAATGCTCATAAATGATAGAAGAAAAGCTTCTGAATCATCAGCAGGGATAACCTCAACCCTATTATTCACCCATTGTAGCACATGTTGATGCATAGTTGAGGGAACACAACAATTGGCATGTATCCAGTCTCTCCCAAGAAGTAAACTATAAAATCCTTCTCCATCTATGAAGAAAAAGGCAGTGATCATAGTCTTGCTGCCAATTGTTAACTTCACATTAATTGCCCCTGGGCATCAGAGATCTTATCAGCAAAGTCTCTTAACTGAATATTTGTCTTGATCAAATCTTCATACTTCTTGCCCAATCTTTTAAACATTGAAACGGGCATAAGATTGACTGTAGCACCTCCATCTACTAGCATCCTTCCCATTGGTTTTCCATTAACTCACCCTTTAATGTATAAAGCCTTTAGCTGATGATGTTGCACTGGTTTACTAAACATAGCCTCTTGCTTTCTCACCATTTTGTGCCCCACCGGTAAGATGCATTGCATACCAATAGGAGCCAATTTGCCTGAATCGGCTGTTTGTTTAACCTTCTAGACTTGTGCCTTCTTGTTGGGAATATGCCCTAGAGCTAATTATGAGATGATGATATTCTGATTGTATCCATGATTAATAAAGTGTTCATTGAATATCCATTATAGACAACTTGTATTGATTGGCAATTATGTGAATTATTTGTGGAACTCAATTACTTAAATGGTTATTCTAAAGTTCTCCCTGGTCGGCGTTCTTGTGAGAACACACTTGAATATTAGACCAGCACATGTATTAGTTGATGGCTATGTTTCACAAGTCATGGACATGGAGATGTCAAACTAATAATGTGGGCACATGTGAGACATGTAGGCTGGACTGACCCGACATGAGAAAGTCTCTATTCACATCATATACGTTATGTCCATAGACCTGAGATTGTGGTATGTACTCAAGATGTGAAACGGCCTACTTAGGGACTGTCAAACGCTACTCCGTAACTGGGTAGTTATAAAGTTGGTCTTCGGGTGGTCGGGAAGCATGCTATGAGACATAGACAATCAAGATGGAATTTGCCCCTCTCTACTCGAGAGAGATATCACTGGATCACTCAAGTGATTAGATCAACAAATGCATGGCCGTGCTTGGGTTAAGTGTTAACCCACGAGTTGAACCATATATCGAGTGGCAAAGGGAATAACTTGTATATGGTCGTAGTGGTTCGTCTGATATGATCTTTGCGTGCACGTAGGAGTTGTCACACCTTGCTAGAGGCTGCTATCAACTATTGGGCGAGTAGGAGTACTCGGCCCATGTCAATGTGTGCGTGAACCCATAGGGTCGCACGCTTAAGGGGCTGGAAGCCTAATTCGGGTTGGACCCGAATTAGACAAGGCTTAGGGTTACTAATGGGCCTCCAACTCGTGAGCTCATTGGGGACGCCTATATAAGCAAGGGGTAGGGCGCGCGGTGAGGGTTGGACGCCTTTGACAGCCGCCATCGCCCTCCCCACACTTGCGCCTTCTGTTCCTCGTGGACCTAGCAGTCTGGAGGCGCATCGCTTCTTCCCTATACGTGTGGGATACCTCGGAGGTGCTGCATCTGGAGCACTGGGACGAACCGCACGAGGGGATTGACGTGACGGACGACCATGCAACTGCACTGCCTGCTGCGACACGTACGACTACATCGAGTCATCTTCCGCTGCATCCGTGCGTCTAGTGGTAATCCCATGACCTATAACTAGCAGTAGATCCTGGTTCATGAGGCAGAAAAGTTTTGTTTTCTGGCTAGCGTAGCACCCTCACAACTGATATGAACCTGCTAGGGTTTGTGGTCGATCTTTCGATGAGAG
>CM041634.1:24886336-24929724 GCA_023333625.1 Bothriochloa decipiens
GGGTTTCTCTCAAAAGAATAAAAACTGTGTCCTAAAACGACCATTTTATCAAATTACGGATTAGTAATAGCTGACTCCACCTGTTCACTAAGTTTTGATGGGGTTTGGGGTTTAAGTGGATATTCAAAGAGTTGAAAAATAAGCTAGAGTGATTAGTTTTTGACATGGAGGTATTTTGATCCTGGGGTTTATCGCAAAAGAATAAAAACTGAGTCCTAAAATGGCCTTTTTATCAACTTGCAGATTAGTAATAGCTGACTCCACCTGTCAAGTCGATTTTGGTGGGGCTAGGGGTTTAAATGGATGTTCAAAGAGTTGATAAATAAGAAAAGTGATTAGTTTTTGACATAGAGGCATTTCGATCCCGTGGTTTATCACAAAAGAATAAAAACTGAGTGCTAAACGGCCTTTTTGTCAACTTGCGGATTAGTAATAGCTGACTCCACATGTTCACTCAGTTTTGGTGGGCCTAGGGGTTTAAATGGATGTTCAAAGAGTTGATAAATAAGATAGAGTGATTAGTTTTTGACATGGAGGCATTTTGATCCTAGGGTTTATTGCAAAAGAATAAAAACTGAGTCCTAAAATGGCCTTTTTATCAACTTGCAGATTAGTAATAGCTGACTCCACCTGTCCACTCGGTTTTGGTGGGGTTAGGGGTTTAAATGGATGTTTAAAGGGTTAATAAATAAGCCAGAGTGATTAGTTTTTGACATAGAGGCATTTCGATCCTGGGGTTTATCGCAAAAGAATAAAACTGAGTCCTAAAATGGCCTTTTTATCAACTTAGTGAACAAACACATAAAAAATACAAGACTAAGAATAATACACCAATCAAAAGGGAAACTAAAAACATAACAGTCTAAATGGCCAAACTCGGTGCTACGATCCCAAGAGCGCAAGAACGACGAATCTATCATTAAAGAAAACACGACTATCGAGGTACTTGCAACAAGCACAGAGACAAACTTTAAGATTGATACATTTACTAAAGCAAAATGCGGAACATATAAGAAAGACATAAAGTCAAATCAATTGGATGATGTTGAAATGTAAAGCAGGGTTAAACCTAAGTCATACTCTATTTATAAGCAATTATATTATCTAAGTCAATTAAACATTCATAATTTATAAAGCTTAGAACATGCAAGTGCATTAAAGAAAACATCATATGCTTAAAGATTAATTTAAGCAGGACATAAATGACAAGACATGTTGATATTAAACATAGAGCATTTATGATTCAAGGCTGAACTAAGCATGCCATTAACGAAAAGGCATTAATGCTAAAATTAATCACATTAGCATAAAAGGATGATGTGAATATAAACTAAGTTACTTTTATAAATTATAAAGGACATTGAGTCAATATTAACTAGGTCAATATGATATAACATGTGAGAACACTTAACAAAGCATGACATGTTTCCAAGGTAACTCTAAACAAGTCATAATTAATGAGGAAACATTTAAGATGGTACTAGTCATATTGATAGGCATGTATGAAAACTCAAGGTACAAACCTAAATTACTTTTATACAAGAGGGCACACATTAATTAATAAACAAGATTACTTACGTAACACATGACGTGACAAACATTATTGATAACAAGAAACATACGTTGACATGATCGCAACACAAGGACAACGAAAGCATAGCCCTAGGTTGCTTTTATTTAGTTGAGCATCAACTAATTATTACACAAGTGAACAAGATTAAATGCACAGACATATGACATCATGAAGATCATTGCTAAAACAAAGCTTAAGGTCGACAAGGTCATAACACAACGAGATCGGAAATATAAAACCCTAGATTACTTTTAATTAGAAAACTATTAAATAAATATTAATCAAATTGCATTTAACCAAACAAATTCATAAATTAGTGACATGATAAACGTTACTACTCCTGCATAGATCATGATGACATGAAACTAACGCAACTGGAATCGCTCGAATCGGAGTTAAAACGGTGAAACGGCGGAGATTATACGACCAGTGGCAAAACTATAAATAAATCGCTTGGTGGCAAAGTCGTAAATACCTCATCTTCTACCTTCACCTCCCTCATGAACTGCACGTTGAAGGCAGCCATGGTTGCTGCTCGCATGGGGAGGACAGGCCCTTGGCCGGCCTTGGCCGGCCAGCAGCGGCCGACGGTGGCGCACCCACGGAGGGGTGGCGGCTAGTCGGGCCAGGCCGAGCAGCCTTGCCTGCGCGCCCGTGCACAGCACGGCCGACGGTGGCCGGCTGCCGCTCGCGTGGGAGGGCGGCACCACGTAGGGCCGGTGGCAGCTGGCTGTGGCCGGCAGTGGCTGGCCGTGGCCGGCGATAGCTAGCTGTGGCCGGGAAGAAGGAGATGATGCCGTCCATGGATGACCTCGCCGGAAAAGAGAGGGATGTGTTAGGGACTCGATCAAACAGGCAAGGATTCGCAAAGAGAAAGGCGTGTCGGTGTAGAGGAGATTGAAATGAACCTTTTGGTGGTGGCGGTTCTCGCCGATGACGGAGGGGATGGCCGAAAAAGCTCGCCGAACGTTCGCCGAAACCCTAGCCGAGATGAACTTCGGCAATCGATTCCGGGAGCTACGAGTGGCGGCTTGCGAAGGGGTTTTCTAATCTAGAACCAGCGCGTCAAGGGCTACGCTGGCATATATATATATTCCTAGGGTTTGGAGCCGGGAGAAAATCAGATATTTTTATTAATTTCAGGAATTATAGAAAAGCATTTTCAGTGTAAAAATAATTCTAGAAAACGCTAAAATTATTTTAAAGCCTTGAAAAATATTTCCTTAACTCCAAAAATTATGGAAAAATACCCAAAGGTAGATTGAGGCATGATGAATCCAAATAAAATATTTGGAGCACACGAAAGTGATATTTTCGAGCACCTAAAAATTGGAAAAGCTCTCAGATAAATAGGAAAATATACTGGAATAATCCAAAAAATTCCCAGGATGGATTGATCGATGTTTAATCACGTTTTTGATAACTTAGCAAACTAAAAGCACAAAGCAAAAGCAACAAGCAATCATCACATTAACAAAAGCTCATTCAATTATTTTCTAAAATATATAAAAGCACATATTATTTAATGCTTTCTAATAACAACCCAAAATGTAAATTTTGGGGTGTTATATCGCCTGGGCCTTTAGCTTGGGCCGGAATGCGACTTAAGCCTGCCATGGGTGACATCAACGAAGCTAAAGAATGCGCCTTTGGTAAACCTCTTCAGGATGCCTCTTCGGCAATCTCGTCTGAACAAACGCGAACATAAAACCAAAAATCCTTCCAGTTATCCCATTTGTTGTTGAAGGCAGGAACAATACACAAATCCTTCCTGTTTTGGGCCGGTATAAAATTATAAAAACCGTACTCAGCCCAACATCGTCAACCCCACCAACTTTTCTGACCTTGGAGTGATGATGAGCATCGTGAAAGTGGGTAAAAACATTATCGCTTAGCTCGCTGCCCATCATCTTCATAGCCATAGCAAAAACACTAAGGCGAGTGAATGCATTTGGTGTAAGGTGGTGAATCTGAAGCTGATATCTCTCTAGCACTTGACCAAGAAAAGGCTCAATGGGAAACCGAAGCCCAGCTCTAAAAAATCTCTGAACACGAGAGCCTCGTAGGGCCATGGTGTTAGTATAATCTCATCATCGTCGGGTGCACGACACAGCGTTCTCTCAAAAGCCATAATTAGTCTAGTAGATGCAAAATAATCTAAGGCAGCTTCGTCGATCTTGGAGGGATTAAAATGGCAGGTCCAAGCGACGTGCTTTGGTTTTTTCCTTGGCGGGCCAGATTCAGCATCGTCGGTTAAATCCCAAACCTTAGCAGCCTGGCTGCCGGCACCTTCGGTGTAGCCCTCCATAACGACTTAAGCTTGAGTGCCACCCCCAACCAAACTTTGCAAACTGTGGCCCTCCAGGTTAGATTCTATGCCACCTTCATCCGCCAAACCAACAGCCAAGCTCATCTCTTTTACAGCTGCTTCAGGCCGGATAGCTATTATACTGGGAGTAGCCGAAGTACTCGAACTACTGTTAGATCTCGAATCTGACCCCAAATTCAAGCTGGACCAGTCACCAGAACCAGATTCGGTGCCCGCCTCAACTTCACCAGAGTTAGAATGGCCCATAACACCCGAACCAAATGTAAAATGCAAATTCATCGAACTAAATAAGAAATAAAAAAGTAAATAAGGAAACGAACCATACGCAATAGCCGAAAGCAACGAAGCTAAAGCAAAGTACCCTAGATTCGATATAGAGAATGACTTACTGAATCAACTCACGGCCAATGAAGCAACAATGCCAAATCAAGCAAATGGAAGGCGGCGGCTAGGGCTTGCGCTGGGGAAATGAGACCCGGTCCCCACGGACGGTGCCTTTTATACCCGGCAGTGAGAGGCATCCGTTGGCAAACCAATGGATGCGACGGCTCATGAATTGAGGAAGATCCAGCCGTCCGATCGCCTATGAAAAAAATAAATAAGAAGAAAACTCTCGGCATCGTTGTTTGGGACGGCATGCATTGGGCACCCTTTGCGAAATAAGACGCTTCTTGTAAACCTTAGATCCGAGGTCATGGGTCATTCACCGAATATGGGGTTCGGTGCCCAAGGAAAGAAGAGACACACCCCGAATCAAGATGTCAGGGAGAGCCGAAGGGCTACTATTGGGGGCAGGGGGGAGAGTAGCCACCCCATCCCCCAGCAAGTCATGCGAACCCAGCATAGCTGGTTGAGTCACCAAGCACATTCGGTGTTCTCTCTTCCAAATTCAAGAACGGTGGAAAGAGGGCCGAAGCTAGAGGAGGTTGCAAAGGGGAAGAAGACCGGATGAGAAGGTGGCTGAGGATCGAGAGCCAGATTCGGGTTTGGTCCAACTCCTAAATCTAGATCCCGGCTAGTTCGATTCAGCGTCCTGATTCGGTGTCCCAACGGATTGTGGCGCTAACTGAGTAGCTGTCAGATTCGGTGTGGGGAGGACATTCGAGCTGAATGGTGCCACGCGTGGCAAGTTGCAGGTTTCTGATGCAGGTCCATTGGGTCTAGAAGGGCGAGGGATTGCGCCAGTGCTCCATGCATCTTCCTGGAATGATGCAAACCGTGCAAAAGGGGACATTGCTAATGGACATGTTTGCTCCTGGTCGGCATAAAGTGCGAAGCGAGAAGCTGTTGCCCAAGGGCAAAACAATCATGTAATTGCCTACCAACTACTATAAATATTGCTCCACGAGGAGTTTGTAAGAGAGAATGGTTCTTGAGCATTTTAGCCGAGAACCAGTTCATAAGGATACATTCTACTTTTCATATTCGTGTCTTTGCATTCGAGAGTTGGATTCAGGCCCTGAGAGCACCATCTCTGGGTCTGAATCAACAGAGTCCTTTGATTGCAGCGGCTATAATGACATCATCGGTTACATTCGACAGCTGCGCTTTCATCTGTATGATCCTTTCCAGGTATGTAGACAGAGGTTCATCGTTCGGCTGGAACAATGTGAGCAGGTACAACATTGTTTTCTGTTTGGACTGAAAGCCCTGGAAGGTGATTAGGAGCTCGCTCTTGATCTAACTCCATGAAGTGATAGGGAAAGGCCTCAATGACATGTACCAATCATGAGCCACATCTTCAACCGCCATGACGAGCGATTTAGCCAGTATCTTGTTGTTGCCCCCTGCCGAATGTATTGAGGCCTCGAAACTGGAGATAAACTTCCTCGGGTTGGAGCAACCATTGAAAGCCGGTATCTTCGTTTTGAACCCTATAGGCCATGGGTATCGCTGCAACTTAATGGACAGCGGAGAGGACGCGTCCAGTTCAATGCATGCTTCGCGCAGCTACGCTTCTTCATGTATCTACGCTCCACCTCCTCTGGGCATGTCTATTCCAGTGGCCGCGTTTACTTGCATCGCCTACAGCTCTTGCTGTATCCTCGCTGCTTTGTTTGCTGCTTGAATAATCGCCTGCTGAGCAGCCAGTTCGTAGTTTCTTGCTGCAACCTGGTTCGCAAGCTGATCCCGCTGCTGCCTCGACTCTTTGAGCCTTTGTGTATGCTCGCTCAGTACCCTAAGTAACCTAGTGTTTTCAGTATCCAGCGGATTTGGTGCTTCATGATCTTGATCTGCACCTGCTAACTGTTCAACCAGCTCATCAGCAGCTGGCAGTTCTCATCGGCCAGTCTCGAGATCCTATACCTGCTATGAGGGCAAGGTCGGCGCCAAAACCGTTGTTGTGCCCGCGGTACTGGCTGAAGGCATACCAAATTGAGGCCCGTGGGCGTGCCTGGGTCACCTGCTGGCACTGTGCCTAGCTGCATACCCGATGCTGATGTTGGATCACTCACTGGGGGCATGTTTGAACGGGTGTACTCTATCACCGGATCCGCTGTGCTCTTGTAATTTGCCTTTGTCCTATGCGGTCGCATTCGATGCTCGATCAACAACCACGGATGGTGCCATTGTTGATTCAGACCCAGAGGCGGTGCTTCGGGGCCCGAATCCAACTCTCGAATGCAAAGACAGGAATATGAAAAGTAGAATGTTTCCTTATGAACTGGTTCCCAGCTAAAACGCTCAGGAACCGTTCTCTCTTACAAACTCATCGTGGAGCAGTATTTATAGCAGCCCGTAGGCAATTACATGACAGTTTTGCCCTCGGGCAACGGCTTCTCGCTTTGCACTTTATGCCGACCGGGGGCAAACATGTCCATTGGCGATGTCCCCTTTTGCACGGTTTGCATCATTCCAGGAAGACGCGTGGCGCACCGGCATGATCCCTCGCCCTTCTGGACCCAATGGACCTGCATCAGAAACCTGCAACTTGCCACGCGCTGCCGTCAGATTCGGCTCAAATTTCCTCCCCACACCGAATCTGACAGCTAATCAGTTAGCGCCGCAATCCGTTGGGACACCAAATCAGGACGCTGAATCAAACCAGCCGGGATCCAGATTCGAGAATTGGACCTAACCCGAGTCCGGCTCTTGATCCTCTGCCACCTTCTCATCCGGTCTTCTTCCCCTTTTGCAACCTCCTCCAGCTTCGGCCCTCTTTCCACCGTTCCCGAATCTGGAAGAGAGAAGACCGAATGTGCTCAACGACTCAACCAGCTGAGCTGGGTTCGCGTGACTTGCTAGGGATGGGGTGGCTACTCTCCGGCTGCCCCCAATGTCGTCTAGATCGGAGGGAGACTAAGCGAGGGCATCCCTAAAAACTCAATCTTTTATATATATATAAAATAATGATTATTCTCATGAGAGCAGTGGATCATTCACTCCTTGAATATCTTTCATTTATGTTAATGGGGTTTAGTTTTGAATAGTAGGAATCAGAAGGGAAAGAAGGGAGGGGAAAGATCAAGCCGTTGATTATAAATGTAGTACCTGAAAAAAGTGACCCATGAAAACACATGATTTCAGTCGCATGAAGAGGAGGCGCGCGGACCCCAAGAGTGACTCCGACACACCGTATATATAAAACAAAAATCAGCATAAGGGCGGGTTACAGCTGCTGACTACTGAATGCAATTTGACATACAGCTTATGCATGTCATTTCTTTTGGCCATTTGGAGCAAATGGAAGCTCCATGTTGGCGTTGTAGATTCGAAGCGCCGATGAGTTGCCGCCTGGCCGCATTAAATCTTTTCCGATCGAGCACTCAATACAGCTTTGAACATAAAAAATAAAATGACAGGATCGTCATAAAAACAAGCCTGTCCATGTCATTGTGTACATCATCCTCGACTGGAATCCTGCATCTACTAGTACTGTAGTGAATCCACCATTCCACCCTGCTACGAGAAATAATTCAAGCTTTCCGGTCCAACGCAAGCTACCCACATATGGTGGGAAGTATGAAGCATGCCATTGCCATTCTGACTTCATGCGTGATGCTCTGGGTGGCTTCGTGCCAGGGCGCCATTGAGGTGGGCTACTACGACAAGACGTGCCCCAGGGCGGAGGACATCGTCAGGGCCCAGGTGAGGAAGGCCGTGCGAGACAACGCCGGCGTCGGTGCGGGGCTCATTCGCCTGCTCTTCCACGACTGCTTCGTCGAGGTAATATGCGTGTACTGCTTGTATAGTTGCATTGCCATTTGCTAAGTTCCCACTTCCTAGTGTGTTTTGCTGGCATGCGTACGTAGGGCTGCGATGCCTCCGTGCTGCTCGACCCCACGCTGGAGAACCCGAAGCCGGAGAAGCTGGGGATACCCAACATAGGCAGCCTAAGGGGTTTCCAGGTGATCGACGCGGCCAAGGACGTCCTCGAGGAGGCCTGCCCCGGGACCGTCTCGTGCGCGGACATCGTCGCCTTTGCGGCGCGTGACGCCTCCTACCTCCTCAGCGACAACTACAGAATCGACTTCAAGATGCCAGCCGGCCGCCTCGACGGCCGCTACTCCAGCGCCACCGAGACCCTCGATTTCCTCCCGTCGCCGTTGGCCAACCTCAGTGTGCTCGTGACGAAATTCGCCGCCAAGGGACTAGACGAGGACGACATGGTAGTGCTCTCCGGCGCCCACTCCGTCGGCCGCGCCCGCTGCTCCTCCTTTGCGGATCGCGTCGGCAGTCGGTACGACATGGAACCGTCGTTCAAGAGGTGGCTCCGCAGGAGGTGCCTGACCGACAGCCCGACGGTCAGACAGGACACGGTGACTGCGGCCGTGCTGGACAGCCAGTACTACACGAACGTGCTCAGGCACAGGGTGCTTCTAACGTCAGATGCGGCATTGCTAGCTTCGCGGCAGACCACGAGGATGGTACGCGAGTTCGCCAACGGGGACGGGAAGTGGGAGCGTAAGTTCGAAACGGCCATGGTGAAGATGGCTGGAATCGACCTGAAGGACGGCACCCACGGCGAGATCAGGAAGAATTACAGGTTCGTTAACTGAACCAGCGAGAACCGTTAAGTCCATTATCTAAAAAATATAGTGGACTGTTAAACGTCGTCGCCGTTGTGCCTCTCGTTGCGCTTTTGTGCAGTCCAATCCAATGGAGATTTGAGTTGATTTCTTTTTTTTTTATGAGATGTATTTTGAATTTATTCTACTATTATGTATTAGAGTTACTTATGCGCCTGTTCAGAAAGGGAATTTGGATCCAGTTGCATTTTTTTCATGATAATTAAACAAATTGTAAATACAATCTCAAAAAGAAGTAGCTAGCTAGTACTCTATGTGTTCCCAATATGTTCTTTTAGTTTTCTCCCAAGTCAAAATTCTTAAGCGTTGATTGTTTATAAAAAATACTCAACTACTTACAAGAAAAAACAACAAATTAGTTCTATTACTTACACCATCGAAATATATTTTTACAGGGAATTTATATGGTATTGCAGACTTTAATATACTTTTTCTATAAACTTAGAAACTTAAGTTAGAGATGTCTGAAGACTATAAAAAAATAAAATGACTTGCTAACTTTTGAAATAGAGGGTTTGCTCCAACGATTTCTAGGGATTTAAATTTGGAACTATTTAGACATCCTGCTATTGTAATACCTCAGTTTTTGGTTTTAGTTTTAAAAATGCGGGTGGTCTGTTGTTTTTCGAACAATTGTCACAGGCCTGTGTTTTCCATCCATTTTATTGTTCCTTTGACTTGTCTAGTGTTGTGACATTGTCCGGTGTTTCTGCCATTTTCTGAAGAGTAATTATGAGCAACCGCCAAGTGCTGTAGTGTATTGGGTTTGTGGCTTTCTTGCACCCTTCGTGTACATATTGATAATTAACAACGACAACGACGACGATAATAACAAGAAATGCTACACAAGACTTCACTGGCAAGGAGGGTTTTCGCTAGGTCAGGATTGACAAAGAACCCTACAAAAGAACCAAGAACTGGGATGTAGAGGTTGATGAAAGAACAGACATCAACTCTTCAGGTTTCCGATGATGAAGAGGATGTCTAAGCGCCCAAGGATGAAGGATGTCAGTATGGAGGTGAAGGAATGCGGCCACCGTTTGATCTACCTCTCCATCAACTGTCCTTTATCATCCACTTTTGCTGTTATCTGGGAGTTGGGCATAAACCTTGTCCTTAAGTACATGTCAAGCACGTGTCATGGTCTCAACATCTTTAAGACTGTGTTATTTATCCGTCCTTCTCCTGTGGATTGGACTAAAACCTTTATATCTTGCTCCCCAGATCTATCTAGCTTGAATTCTATCTTTTATTACTGTGACCCTGCTATATACTAGTATAATACCCGTGCTAACGCTACAGCTTCATTTCAGAGATGGACATGAAAACAACCAAATAATATTTTTTATATATTTTAAGTCTCACATGTTTGTATATGACCATGCATACTATGAATAATTTGTGAATTGGTTAAGTAGATCTTGGAGTTCAGTAGATAGTTGTATGAGCTGGAAAAAACTATAATAATACTTTTTTGAAAAACTTGGCAGGATTTAGGGGCCAGCCTTGTACCCGTGCTAACGCCGCAGCTTTATCTAATAGATGTGCATGAAAACCTCCAAACTACGGTGATATTTTGTCACATAAATAGAGTATGTAGCAAGACGATTAAGAGAGATTCCAACTCACTGCATCATTGTCAGTATATTTTACTATATAAAAATTTGTTGTGTACATATGCCAATAAGGCATTCAAATAATGTGTATTATACAACTGATTTTAACCAACAAAATTACATTTGAAACATTAAGCCAGTTATAAAACATAAATCTGGACTCAATTTGATCTTCTATATTTTCTTGGTTTAACATGATGTGTCTTGACTCAGTAAACTTGCACAGCCCTATTACAAAAGGAATGATCTGAGAAAAGAGTCATCTAATCTAACTGAATAAAAGGTCATCTAATGACAGTGAATTCAGTGGACGTAAATAAGGAACTCCTCACTGAAACCTTCTGCAGACACCAAACTACCACGACGAACAAGTGTAGTGATAACTGATAACTGACTACAAAATTTCACAAAAGCTGAGGGCATTGCAACATACATAAAGTCAGTCTCGATGAGGCCAAAGCCAAGGTTTTCCTGGTCCAAATCATTGACCCCTCTTGTTTCCCTGCTAAGAGTTAAACCATCAGAACGCCGTCGAGTCATGACGGCATTGCTGATATGGATTTAGCTGATCCACAACCATATGTACCAAAATGATGAAAATGCACATCAGTAAAAATACAGCCCTGGTTTCATAATTGCATACATGTAACTTGTGGCCATAGAAGCATGACATTTTGCTGTGCTAGGAACCCTGTAATTGTGACAGAGACTTGGCATCAGAAAAATGTGGTTCTGGAGCCGCTGCATGATGCCGTCACTGAGTGCATGCAGCCGGACCCATGCGACTGCGCCATCATTTCACGCAACGGCATTGACTGCCGCTGTCGTGCCACAGCCGCCATCGATTCCCTTCCAAGGGCTGCAGTTGGATCCGCAGGCGATGGACCTGCTTTTGCCACCATCGCCTCCCAACTTGCCCTCAATCCAAGCCATCCCCTCGCGATGGGTGGTGGTCGGCCATCCTCAAACGCATGTTGCCTACTCATGGTCGAGATCGAGGTGTCACCTGTTGGGAATATGCCCTAGAGGTAATCATAGAGATGATGATATTCTGATTGTATCTATGATATGCATTAAGTGTTCATTGAATATCCATTATAGACAACTTGTGTTGATTGGTAATTATATGAATTGTTTGTGGAACTCAATTACTTGAATGGTTATTCTAAAGTTGGCCCTGTCCGGCGTTCTTGTGAGAACACACTTGAATATTAGACCAGCACATGTATTAGTTGATGGCTATGTTTCACAAGTCATAGATATAGAGATGTCGAACTAATAATGTGGGCACATGTGAGACATGTAGGCTGGACTGACCCAACTTGAGAAAGTCACTATTCATGTCATGTATGTTATGTCCTCAGACGTGAGATTGTGGTATGTACTCAAGATGTGAAACAGCCTACTTAGAGACTGTGAAACGCTGCTTCGTAACTGGGTAGTTATAAAGGTGGCCTTCGGGTGGTCGGGAAGCATGTTATGAGACATAGACAGTCAAGATGGAATTTGCCCCTCTCTACGTGCGAGAGATATCACTGGATCACTCAAGTGATTGGATCAACAAATGCATAGCCGTGCTTGAGTTAAGTGTTAACCCACGAGTTAAACCATATATCGAGTGGCAAAGGGAATAACTTATATGTGGTCATTGTGGTTCATCTGATATGATTTTTGCGTATGCATAGGAGTTGTTACGCCTTGCTAGAGGTCGCTGTCAACTATTGGGAGAGTAGGGGTACTCGGCTCATGTCTATGTGTGCATGAACTAAACCCATAGGGTCGCACGCTTAAGGGTTGAAAGCCTAATTCGGGTTGGACCCGATTTAGAAAAGGCTAAGGGTTTTCTGATGGGCCTCCAGGTCGGGGTCACATAGGGACGCCTACATAAGCAAGGGGTAGGGGCGAGGCAAACCTGATCGCTTGATCTGTTCAGCCACCGTCGCCCACCGCATGCTCACGCCTTTTGCTCCTCACAGACCTAGCAGTCCAGTTGCTCATTGTCTCCCCACACCTATGTGATACCTCGGAGGTGCTGCACCTGCAGCACAAGGACGGACCTCATCGATCACGGTGGCCGAAAACTGGTTGGCGACTAGTTGGACTAGTCAAGAATGTGCTGAGATGATCCGCAAGCGAAGGATGTACTTTATGGACGACCACACAACTGCACGGCACTGCTACGATGCGTTCAACTACATCGAGTCTTCCGCTGCACCTGCGCGTCTAGTGGTAATCCCGTGACCTATATCTGGCTGTAGATCCTGGTTTATGAGGTAGAAAAGTTTTTGTTTTCTGGCTAGCGTAGCACCCTCATAACCCTTTAGTGTTGTTCACTAATCTTCTGCAGAAATGAAACAATGAGAGTAGAGAAAAAGGTCAGGACATAATGAAAGAAATAAGGAAGAAGCATTCAAAGCATCGAACCCTTGCTAGGGAGGTAAATGTCACCATCATTGACACTCTGCGAGAGGAAATACAACTCCACTGCCAGTCTACTACACTTCAAGAGTGAATGACCATGTCAACAACTAGCTTGGGGGAGGGCATCCCCCATGTATCTAGCTAAGTATTTCTCTCCCTCTACAATTACAAGAATTGAGTTTGTTTTGTTTAAAATAAAAAGATGAATAACCCTAAAACCAAATAAAGATTTCTTTTTGTATCTATCTATATTTATATATGATCTTTAGTTTTGAAATAAAAAGAGAGAGTGTGCAAAGGTTTGCCTAATAATAATGGACTCTGAAGATAATTTTTGAACATGGAAATGATGAATAGTTGCTCTGCCGTAATTGCTTTCAAGTACCTAGTTTTCAGCCTTGAACTCTCCCGAGTTTTGGATACGATTGTTTTGACCTAAGATTTGCTCTGAGCCTAAAACTTGTGGGTAGCGAATGCTTGATCTAAGTCTAGGTAATTGACGGATACGATATGAGAAGGTCTGAGCTGCGGAGTAGATGCGATCTATTGCTGGACACCGGTTTGCCAAGAAAAGTACTGTTCGGTAAAACAGCTATAACTTTTGAACTATAACTTGGATTGAGATAAACTCTAAACGAAAATTGTAGAGAATGAAATTTTACATTCGATTCTCCACTGTGAAGCCATGGTTCAGTGGAATTGGATTTGTGAAAAACTACTTGGAAAATAGAGTTTTAGGCCCTGCAACGTTAGATGTATGTTGTGGCTAACTCTGTTTTGCAGAAATTCATGACTGGTATAGCCCTTATGTGTATGAGATGCATGTATGTAATTTATTCATGGCTTGCACATCATGAGGACAATATGGGCAGGATCCTAATAGACATTGTCACTTTAATGTAATGGCATGTGTGCCAATCTGTGATGATCCACGGCTATGTAAATTTAATTCACGGTAGTGATAGCTAATCATGGCGGATGCACCATAGATGGATGAAATTCACGGAACATGGAGATGGAGATCACCATGATGAACAGATTGACATTGAGATGGAGATCTCAAAGAATCAATGGGCTATACCAAGTCATATGTGTTTATGTCATTCTTACTATGTTCTACTTTCACATGCTATAATGTTTTGTCTACGTTCGTGCGGTAGTGAAGTAGAATGATCCCTCGATAATGTTTAAGTTGCATGCTTCCTCAAACCTTGCACTATCACAAATCTTGTACGATCGGTGGTGGGTCTATGAAATTAAGGTGCCACTGGTTTTCCTTGACTAGACATGTTCGTATCGGATACTTGCTGTAAGAAGGTTTGGTTACTTGAACAAGGTCATCCTAACGGTTAGGGATCTTGAAGCATGGGAAGGTTGAGTGCTTGGCATAGAGATGCTAGACCAACAACAAGAGTCATATGAGATATGATTAGCAAGGTGTTGCTTACCGATCTACCTTACCGACCAGCGGTGATGCTAAAGCTCACTGGTTGAAATGTTAGTTGTGGGTCTTTAATCACTAAGTATCAATTGAGGGATATTGATTTTAGTGGCAGTAGATTCTATTTGATATGATTTACTCTTCATGGATACATTGTATTAGTATGTTGCATTACTTTTGTTGTAGATAAATGGCCGCCCGCAACAAACCATTTGCTTTGCGTTCAATTCATGAGAAAGATAAGTTGAATGGAACAAACTATGCGGATTGGATCCACAACCTGAGAATTGTTCTTAGGGTTGAGAAAAAGGAAGAAATTCTAGACACCCCATTACCAGATGAGCCTACTGATAATGCAACTGCTGCTGAAAGAACCGCTCATAGGAGAGCATTAGATGCCGACCTTGAAGTGAGTTGCCTTATGCTAGCTTGCATGAAACCTGATCTGCAGATGCAATTCGATAATTATCATTTAGCGAATGATATGATTATGGCGCTCAAAGAGATGTTCCTCACGCAAGCCAGGACTGAAAGGTTTAATGTCTCTAAGGTGCTTACTGAAACCAAGCTTGCAAAGGGCACAACAGTCGGACCACACGTAATCAAGATGGTTGGTTACACTCAAAGGTTGGAGAAGCTAGGCTTCCCAATCGGGCAAGATTGGCTACTGATTTTATTCTCTCATCTCTTCCACCCAATTATGGAAACTTCATCTCAAATTACCATATGCATGGGGTGGAGAGAGGCTTGAGTGAACTGTGTGGCATGCTGAAAACAGCAGAGGCTAACATCAAGAAAGGTGCTGACAATAGCCAAGTGTTGGCGGTCCAGAATAGGCCTTGGTTCAAGAGGAAGGGAAATTCTTGGAAGAAGAAGAAGGGCAAGGCTAAAGATGACATCTATAAGCCAAACCCATTTGTGGCCAAGGTTGGACCATCTGCAAATTTAGATTGCTTTTACTATAAGGAGAAAGGTCACTGGAAAAGGAACTGCAAGGAGTACTTGGCGTCCTTAGAGAAGGATGGCAGCGGTAAAGGTACTACTGCTATTTGTACTCTTATTGTTCATGTTACGAACATTTTCCTCGCTAAATCTTATATCAATTCTTGGGTATTTGATACTGGATCGGTTGATTATATTTGTATTATGATGTAGGGAATGATAAGAAGTAGAAGCGTGGAAAAGGGAGAGGTTGACTTCCGCGTGGGCAACAATGCAAGAGTTGCTGCGTTGAACGTCAAGACGATGCAACTTCACCTGCCATCAGGATTTATCATGGAATTGAATAATTGTTATTTTGTTCCTAGCTTAAGTCGAAACATTGTGTCACCTTCATGTTTGATGAAGGATGGTTATTCCTTTGAGAGTAAAGACAATGATTGTGTTATCTCCAAGAATGACATATTTGTGGCTTTTGCTTCTATTGTGAATGGGTTACTTATTTTAAATCTTGATGATGCACCTATCTGTAATGTTAATGCCAAAAGGCCTCGGCTTAATGAGTTAAGTCCTATGTATATGTGGCATTGTCGTTTGGGTCATATAAGTGAGAATTGCATGAAGAGGCTCCATGCTGATGGGCTTCTAACTTCATTTGATTTTGAATCTTACGAGACATGTGAAGCTTGCCTGCTCGGCAAGATGACCAAGGCACCTTTCACAAGTCTTCCTGAGAGAGCGTCTGACTTGTTAGAACTCATATATACTCATGTGTGTGGACCATTAAGCATGACAGCCAGAGGCAGATTCCAATACTTCTTAACTTTTACTAATGACTTTAGTAGATATGGGTATGTCTACTTAATGAAGCATAAGACTGAAACATTTGAAAGGTTCAAAGAGTTTTAGAATGAAGTGGAGAATCAACGTGGCAAGAAGATTAAAGTCTGAGACATAGACAGTTAAGATCGAATTTTCCCCTCTCCACGCGAGAGAGATATCACTGGATCACTCAAATGATTGGATCAACAAATGCATGGCCGTGCTTGGGTTAAGTGTTAACCCACGAGTTGAACCATGTAACGAGTGGCAAAGGGAATAACTTGTATGTGGTCATAGTGGTTCGTCTGATATGATCTTTGCGTATGCATAGGAGCTGTCACGCCTTGCTAGAGGCCGTTGTCAACTATTGGGCGAGTATGGGTACTCGGCATGTCTATGTGCGTGTGAACCCATAGGGTCGCATGCTTAAGGGTTTGAAGCCTAATTCGGGTTGGACCCGGTTTAGATAAGGCTTAGGGTTTTGTGATGGGCCTCCAGGTCGGTGTCGCATAGGGACGCCTATGTAAGCAAGGGGTAGGGGCGAGGAAAACCTGATCGCTTGATCTGTTCAGCCGCCGTCGCCCACCCACGCTGATGCCTTTTCCTCCTCGCGGACCTACAGTCCGGTTGCGCATTGCTTCTCCCCACACCTATGTGATACCTCAGAGGTGCTGCATCTGCAGCACAAGGATGGACCTCGTCGATCACGGTTGTCGGCAACTGGTCGGTGACTAGTTGGACTGGTTGAGAACATGCAGAGATGATTCGTGAGTGAAGGTCATACTTGAAGGATGACCACACAACTGCACGGCACTGCTGCGTCATGTTCAACTACGTTGAGTCTTCCGCTGCACCTGCGCATCTAGTGGTAATCCCGTGACCTATATCTGGTAGTAGATCCTGGTTTATGAGGTAGAAAAATTTTTGTTTTCTGGCTTACATAGCACCCTCATAACCCTTTAGTGTTGTCCACTAATCTTCTGCAGAAAAGAAATAATGAGAGTAGAGCAAAAGGTCAGGACATAATGAAAGAAGAAGAAAGAAGGAATCAAAGCATCAAACCCTCACCAGGGAGGTAAACGTCACCATCATTGACACTCTGTGAGAGGAAATACAACTCCACTACCAATCTGTAACACTTCAAGAGTGAATGAGCATGTCAACAACCAACTTGTGGGAGGGCATCCCCCGTGTATCTAGCTAAATATTTTTCTCCCTCTACAATTATAAGTATTGAGTTTGTTTTGTTTAAAATAAAAAGATGCATAACCCTAAAAACAAATAAAGATTTCTTTTTGTATCTATCTATATTTATATGTGATCTTTAGTTTTGAAATAAAAAGAGAGAGTGTGCAAAGGTTTGCCTGATAATAATGGACTCTAAATATAATCTCTGAACATGGAAATGATGAATAGTTGCTCTGCCGTAATTCCTTTCAAGTACCTAGTTTTCATCCTTGAACTCTCCCGAGTTTTGGATACGATTGTTTTGACCTAAGATTTGCTCTGAGCCTAAAACTTATGGGTAGTGAATGCTTGATCTAAGTATAGGTAATTGACGGATACGATATGAGAAGTTCTGAGTTGTTGTTTATCTTGTTCCTAGTGACACTAGAGTTCTAGAGATTTATCTTTTGAAAAACATAGAACTGTCATGATGAGTTCCTGTATGATAAGAGCTTAAATTCCTACCACAGCCATTTTTGCATGCTTGCTAGAATAGGAAAACTTTCATATTTATCTACTGCTTGTGTGCATTGAGTTTGGTCCAGCTGTGTCGACCCTTAGGAGCTTTTCATGCGGTTAAAATCAAGATCACACGCACTATGCACCCCTTTCTGGTTCTACCCTGGAAGTATGCACCACCATATTCACCCATTTAGATCCACTAAAAAAATTTTCTACTTCTACACTGGGAGTGAACACCAAAAATATTCCCCATAGGTTTTCCTTGTCTACTACCCCCAGTTCCAAAATAAATGCTCCAAGTTTTTATCGTTTTCTTTATCCTCTCAAAAGTTCGATTGTATTAGAGATTGGGCTATTAAAAAAAGAGAAAGTGAAAAAAATTGTGATAAAAAAGAAGAAGAGAAAAAAGAGAGAGAAAAAAAGTCTGATGAAAACATTATATAGAGAGAGCAAAGCCCCAGTTTTCTAAATCTTTGAGTTCCAAGTTGAGAGAAGTTACCCTTTGTAAAGAAGCATTGTAGAATTAGGCTTCCACCCCTTCTACCCTTGCACAAATATTCTATTCCATATTGTTCACTACTCATTTGCAACCACACAAGCACATCCTGATTTGATTGTATGACGAGTTCCTCTGGATCCATGGTTGGATTAGGCAACATATGTATTGTAAGTATGTATGAGCTGTTTCTTTCCCACCAATAAAACTCCACATAATTTTACTAGTTATAGGGTGAGAGAGAAAAGACACAATGTTACTCTGCCTCAATCCAAAAATACCACATATTCTGAGAGAGAAGGCATAACACCATGGTTGCCTTGGTGAGAATCCAAAAATACCACATATGAGAGAGTCAAGAGGGTTATACAAAGGAATCTCTGAGTTTTATTTTAAAAAAAAATACAAAAACTTCAGAATAAAGGTTGATCAAAGAACTCGAGACATAGTGGTTGACTTGACCGTTCTGTCTTTCAATTTCTCAAGACCCAAGTGAAGGCTACAAGCCCCATGGTTAAATGTAATACAGGTAAGTTTGAAACTCAGGATGGTTGACTCTAATTCGCAGGAGAGTTCTTGTTTGAACGCATGTGTACTTTTGAGGCATGAAAGCATTGTAGCATCTTCTGATCCATCACTGAGTCTATCTTTGCTCAGGGACGAGCAAAGGGTAAGCTTGGGGGAGTTTGTTGACGATAGATAACTCCATTTTTTAACCATCAACAAAACATGAAAAAGGATCTAAACATAATACCATCTAGATATAGGGGTTATACTAATAGAATTTCATGAGTTTTGGTGAATGTCTATTTCTACAGGGTGTCGCTAAAAAGAACCAAGAAAGGCCCACATGTCAGGTTTACATAGAGATAAAGGGCAAACATGTACTTTTTTGTAATCTGGAAGGTTCGAGAAGGCACTGGACCAAACGGGAACCCGAACCAGCTCAGTGGCCGGGCGGCCGCCCACACCCTTGGGCGGGTGCCCATTGACCTGGACCAATCAGGTCCAGGCTCGCGGATCCTGCCTCCACCGTCTTTAAGGATGAATAATAATCGTCCATTTAGGTCGATTTGATCCGACGGCTATGGTGCATCCGAGGGGGCTATATAAGCAAGGCCCTTGTCCCTAGGAGAAACCCTAATTCATGATTCATATCTCATTGTGGAGATGTAGAGGCATCCCTTGAAAGGATGGTCTCTCATCTCTAGAGAATTAGGGCTAGACTTTCCAATGTATTAGACTAGATCTAGATGAGAGTTAGGGAGAGCAGAGCTGCGCTTCGGTTCTAGAGAAGTCTTTAGGGATTTGGTATATCTTTATATTTACTCTTTGCAAGACTTATGCTCTAACATATTTATCTTATCTATGTGCTTCTATGTCTTTCATTCGATTGCTTAGTATAGTTGTTATACCTTAGCATGGGATCTCCTCTCGCATCGAGTGCTCTAGTTATCATATGTGATTAGAGTAGTAATTGATAGTGTAGACATGGTGTCTAGACTAGAGGTTACCTGAGATTGCACCCAATCCTGTGGATTGTTGTGGTAGCCCTAGGATCATGACAGTCCTGATGGCCAACGCATTCCACCTTGTTCGGGTTGGTGTCTGTAGGACCATAGTCAAAACTTCCTAAGCCCCTTCTCATCCCTTTCTGTGGTTAGTGTTCCGATGTCCCAAGTGCTATTGTGTGATTGCTATATCTATCCATCCCCTATTAGTTTAGAACCCAAGTACTAGAGAAGAATATAGGAACCTTGATCTCTCCCGTTGTCCTCTCACTTTAGCTAGCTACTCATTTATCATAGAATTCTCCTATGTGTGCTTCCATTCATATATCCTATATCATTTACCCTTGCTCTAGTCTAGTTGGTTTACTATGTTAGTAGATACATGATGATGATTAATCTAATTCTTTAACCCATGCATCCCTATGGTAAAATATAAATAATGATATCTGGATACTCCTAGTAAAATGCTACAATGGTATTTTCTGTGCGCTTGCGAAATCCTTCATTTTCTATTTGCACTTAACAAATACCAACAAGCAGTCCCCGCCCATAAGGGACAGTCATCTGCCTCACGTGGAACATGTTGCCCTATACATTATTGGATATCTGCCCATTGGTCTTCCAGTGGCAGGGCGGTGGAGCTAGAGGCGGTGGCAGAGGATCCCAGGTGCACTATAGTTGCTCCGATGTCCATTTGGAGGCAGGTGGTGGATCCATGCAGGGGTTGCTGGTGGGGCGTACCAGCGCGTACCTTGTTGACATTGAGAGGCGGCTTGCACGCCAATGGGTAGCGAGTAGGTACGATGGAGAGGAGCAGCGTTGAGGAGACTAATGAGGTGGGATGGTGGATACATCAACAGTCCTAAACATCATAGGAAGAAGAGGAAGGAACCATCGACCACAAGATATTTATATATATGTACTTATATAATAAGCAGTATATGCATTACTGGATAAGGAAAACATACAAATACATGTATGAACATAGATAGTAAATAGGAGGATCCAGTACATGGACAGCTGTCTCACCTATCTTACACAAATGCCCCTAACATAAAAGAAAATACAAAAAGGTCCGTTAGAGCCTGTGTTTCTCAAACAGGCGAGAGTAGACTACGCCAACCGCCGTCAAAGAAGACTCTATCGCCAACCACGAGCTAGAGAAGTCACTTCGCTTATAAGCTTTGGTTGCAGTTGCAGTAGAAGAAGCCAACGGTGAAACTCCATCGATCGAGGTTGCGCCCCATCCTCACCAGCTCCTGGATCTGAGTTCACCGATGATAGCTACCGCTGCCAAAGGGAAGAAGAACAAAATCCAGCCAGCCATCAACCACAAATCCCACAGCAAGTGCTGCATCCTTGAAACAAAAGGAGGTCAGCAAGGCCGACATCAGACAAGGGAATAGACTTACCAGCCTCGGACAACAGACAAGGGGCTATGCCAGATCCCCTCCTCCCCAACCTCCTCAATGACGCCAGAGGAATACATCATAGGGGCAAAGAAGGCCACCATTTTGATGGTTAAGGTGTTGAGGTTTGTGTGCCTTGGCTTCCTTCATATCATTGGAACAAATCTCCAGGCCTTAACCATGGAAAAAAATTAGAGGAAGAATAGAAAAGTGTGATGAGAACCCACCGACTGAGATGGCCTAGTGCCCTAGCCGATGGCTCTCGTCGCACTTTCATCTTCAATCTCTGGGTTGCCTCCTCTTTCCTGCCCAATCTCTTATTGTCAAAGGAAGAAGAAGAAAGAGAGAGCAAAAACCACTGATTGAGGTGGCCTAAACAATGGGTGCTACTCTCACTTTCATCTTCAACCTCTGGTATGCTTCCTCTTCTTCCTCAAACCACTCGTTAAGGGATTCGCCCCTAAATAGGAGCCCTAAGGATGGTAGATGGGGAGATGGTAGATGGGGACGTGGTAGATGACATTCAAGGCAGACACGGTCACCAACCCGCACCCGTGAGTTACCTTTAGCTGGTGCTTGAACTGAATTTTACAGGGAACGCTAGAATGTCCGCTCGTAGGATAGTGTGTCATCAGCTTTTAGTGTGTAGGTAGTTCACAAAAAAGCTTTTAGTGTCTTAGTCATAGTATGTCTGCCCCTCAACTATTGTTGTTGCTTTACTTGCTTATTAGGACAGTCTGGCCGTTCCTCATTTGTGCAGCCCCAGAAAGTCCTTCATGTGTGTGTCATAGTTGGGCCGTCTTTGCAAGGACATGCAGTATATCAAGGGAAGGGAAAGTCCTTTGTTATCACATTTCTACAGTGGTAGATAGTCAATCATCAATGGGCCAACTAATAAATGGGTCATACACCGACGCACACCACTCTACAATAGTCATCGCGCACACACCTCTCTGCTACACCGCCGCTCCAAACCCTACAACGCGGCTCACTACTGTATAGTGCCACACACCACTCCACATTGCTAATTTCGTGAGGAAACAACAACCAAGGCCAGAGACACAGAGACGAAGAAGCCCTCTGAAGTCGCCATAGGATGTAGTGAGAATGGCTCCTCTGTTCTACATTTGAACATCAATATCTCCTCCGTTTGGCATTAGGATGCAGCGAGAAATGGCTCCTCGTTGTAAGGTAGGAGCCTGAAGGTATTCAATTGATGCAATGCTATTGGTTTCCTAGTAGACTAATTGCTATGACATTCATAATAGACAAACCTTCACACTTTGTCCTATGAGATCAATTATGCAGCGGTCGGACGTTCCTGCATTTGCAGTCAAATTGAAGTGCTTCTCTCACCTGTGAAGCTATATAGATCAAGGCGAGACTTGTTGAGATGGACTCCTAGCAGCGTACGGTTTACAACAAACTTGTAATAAGAATCACCAGGGTATTACAAAGTTCAATAGAAGATCACATGCATAGGCATTATAACAACAAGTTAAACTGTTCAACATCATAATTGTATCTAGTGAGCATGTCCTGACAAAAAGATACAGCGGATCTTGTGGCAATGAACTCAACTGGTCACGGTGAAGATGAGTACCAGTGAGCAAGTCCAACGACACAAGTGGAGAAACCTCTCCCTGCTATCTGATTTTAATGCCTAGCAAAAAAATGTGACACATCACACCGAATAACCACCGGCATTGTTGGACCAGGGCCGCCAGACTATACCCTCAGTCCAGCAAGCACGATGTCGGACTTTCTGATGCCTGCATAAAATTGTGAACAGAAATAACATGACATCAACACATATTCCTTTTTTGAAATAACATGACATGATTACATCAAAACATATTATTTTATTGAAATAACATGACATCAACACATATTTGAAGCACATTTGATTCATGGATTGTCAATTACATAGGGTTGCCTGCTACACCCCAAGGTGAAGCCGAGGAACTAGACTAGGAACCAACACAAATACAAACACGATACTGAATCTTGGGTAGCTACCATCCTGCCGGCAGCCGTGGGGATGTGGACTACGTCCTCCACATAGACAGACACAAATCTAGCCTAACACACACCGAAATGAACTAAGGGGAGCGCTTAGTGACACACAGGTGCACACCAGAGGACGACATGCCATGGTTACCTATGTTTGCAGGAAGCAACAGCGATCGCCGCAGCACGACAACTAGAGCATGGCAGCGCCGCCACAGCACAGCGACCAGAGCACCAAAGCGCCACCGCATTGGCTAGTCTACCCAGATGCAGCGAGCCTAATGAGTTCTTCTTATTCAAGATCTTGTAGCCCTTCATGTGCTTGTCCATGTCATGCGAGCACTCCTCCAGACTTTCCATGATCACCTTGCACTAGATAGGCTTGTCCGCCGTGGCGATGAACACATCGAACTCCTCCGCCAGCCGATTGCTAGCGCGGTTCAGTACGGTTTGCTTAGGGCGGCGTTCATGCACTGTGCGTCCAGCATGCATAGCCATCTCAGGGGGGTGGTAGGGACTGCGAGGGTGAGGGTGGAGGAGTGGAGCTATGGGTGGAGGTGGACGACAGTGGCGGTGGGAGTGGGTATTCCGGCTCCCAGTCATGGATCCAGGGCAGACACCACTCAGGATCCCCACTCGTAGAGGATGAGGCAGAAGACTAGAACAGGGACCTGTCAAAGTCAACCTCCTCTCCACTGGAGTCCGAGCAAGAGGGGACACCTAGCTTGACCATCCTAGGGAGGACAAATTCATCGATGTCGTCCATGGCCTCCTTGGCTGAGCAGTAGGAGCAGGTGGCGCCCTCGGAGTTGGATAGGAGATGGTGGCAGGGACCATGGGCCACGGCATCTTGCAGCGATGCTCATGGTGGCAGGAGACAGCACAACAATGACAAGCGGCAATGTGGCTAGAAGCAGACGAAGGGTTGTGGTTTGAAGTATCTACGAGGGGAGGATGTCATCTACAAGGAGTGAACACCGTATCCTGAAATATTTTGGTGGGGTTTAGTACACCGGCCACAGGTAGGAGGGGTTGGGTAGCCATCATGTCAGATTTACTACTTTGGGAAGTTGTGTTGCAGAGTAATCGTGTCTGGCTAGTCGACATTTACATCCATCATACTTTCCCACTAGCGTATATATTGTGAGATGTGTTCGGGTCAATCTAGCATGTACACTAAAATTTGAATACCAATGTGCCTCTGCTGTAATGCAATAGATCAATGCGAGACGATCAAATGAATTCTGTGATGCATGTTTACCATACAACAAATTAGAAAGACAGATAGAAGGAAGCCTACAGGCGAAACCACAACACAGGGTAGAAACTGGGTACCAAATGATCAAAAGAACACCAAGAATGGTCATGCAACTACTCAAAGCGAGCCATTGTTGGCATTTCTTAACATCATTGCCAGTATTGCAAAGTCCTTGGCAACAACACCAAGAAACACCAAGAGGTATTCTGTAGCATTTACAGAACAAGTCCACAAGTGTACGGAAATACCGTTGTGACATTTCACCCAGAAGTATTCAGAGTATCCTTATTTATATTTTCCCAAAGGAAGGCATGGCATAAAAGAGTATAATAGGGACATGGACAAGATAACCTAACCGCATAGTAGACCAAAATTCATAACAGGGGTAAAGAAAGATAGGTATTTGGATAACTTGATACACACACTCGAGCCAATCGCAAGGATAATGATAAAGAAAGAATAAAGAACAACCTAAACTGGAGCAGGAATTCCTAGATAGTTATGTCAAGATAGAAGAATCATACAAATACATGTCTTCATATAGGGTCAGAGATTCTAAGGTAAGTAAGCCTGGCCGCTGCTGATCTACTTCGGGCACCAGCTTATACTGGTCTGCCAGGTACCTTCGGCTTACAGCTCTACGTCGAACATAGATGTGGGGGGTTACAAAGGACAGATGGGACAAGGTCACTCCCCGCTGCCTACCACCTCAACCATACGTGAACGAGGCAACCACAGGCAGACGTTAGCCTAGACACCACGTCTATGCTAACCTTTACTACTCTACTGTGATCAAGGGTTGCCTGACTAGGAGGGCCCTTCCACCAGAGCAAACACCACAAGGACGAACAACGATCCCGCAAACCAACTTTGACCAAGGCTAAATTAGAGTAGAACCCGTCACCTCAACATAGCTCTGTCTAAACATGTATGTATGAAGGATAGCATAAAGTTCTATGCGCATAAGAACTTATCTCTAGTTCTAGAACATAACTATGTGATAGAATAAGAACAAGAACAAAAGGGAACTCTGAATGTATTCATACCAAGATTGCTCCCAAAGGTTCAAGCTCTCAAATGAAGCTTGCCTTGCTCCAACTACGCTACTACTATGACTACATCCTAAAACTACTAGAAAGATACAAGTGTGGAGGAAGAGAGGCTCTTGTGTTGGTGTGTGTCTAAAGTGTGCCTCCTTCCCTCCTCTTATAGTAGCCTAAAGGCGGTTCAGGGGTAGTTTAGGAAAACCCAGTAGCACACCACCCTCCTCTACCATCAATGTACCGACACGAGAAGAGTAGGCCCGAACCAACATTCGGGTGTGCCGACCGGACCAGGTGCGCCGGCCGGCCCACTCCTAGGTTGGTTCGCGATAGTCTTGGCCTGTGGGTTGTGTTGTGAGCCTAGACCAATGTGTCATCGTGGGTTTGGTCTAGAGGTGCTTCGGTTGGGCTGTGTTTCCCTGGTTTGGCAAATACGCTTTCTCGAAAGGCGCCTTTTTAGTGTAGATATTCCTTGTACTTGGTGTATTTCCTGCAAGGTGTCACAACTTCCAGTACAAGTGGAATTCTATTAGTAGTAAAGGTATGTGTGAAAAGAAGTATTTAGTTTCTCCCTTTTTGGATTAAATTTGGCAGTATAAAATCATCGATAAGGACCGCCAACAAAATCCCCCAAGCTTACCCTTTGCTCATCCTCGAGCAAAGCTAGGCTTTGGTTGTTGATCTGGAGTTGCTTCAATGTGATTACATTTCAAGTGTACCAGATTTATAACAAAGTTTTCTACCTTAGTTTGAATAAATCAGCATTCTATCCACCCTATTATTATCTCGAAACAAATGGGGCTTCTAGCTATCTTGAGTCTTGGGCGATTGTAAGATAGAACAGATTCATAGACATTGCTTTTCATTCATCCAAAGATTGACCATCTTTTTAGAGGTTTTGAAAGTTTTGGCAAAAGGAAGCCAAGTTCCTCAAATGATTCTCTCGATCGCTCAATGTGTATGATTACCTCACCAAAGGCATTTTGCCTTCTATTCAAACCTACTACTAAAGCTTTTTTTGAGTGGAGTTCTAGGCAGGTATAAAAGTGGGCATACTTGCATCACATATATTGCTAAGTCAAAAACTGAACCACAAGGAGATACAAGTCATACACTTTGATTGAGATGTGCAAGTGTGTGGAATGAAAGATGGTTCCTAATTCTAAGTATTTTTGGTACTCCATGCATCATGACTCTCTTTATTGGATAAATGATATGGAAGAGTATGGGCTATGAACAGAAGTGCACATATGTTTTTTGTTTGAACGGGGATTTGAATTTCCCGTTGTTTATTGCATCTATCTCTCATGCTCCTTGGCATGGATGCCTTTTTTTTCTTTGTCTTCTTTTTTTCTTTTTTTCGTGCCCTTGGCATGGAATTTTTTTGACATAGCCCATATCCTTTATTGACATATGAAGAATTTTTGGAAGGAGAGAAATCATGATGGTAATGCGAGGAGTACATTTTCTGAATAAGGAATGCACGACTCACAGGGTAAGAGTCGACATTTTTATTTGGTGAAAAAGGATGCGCAACTCTCAGGATAAGGGTTGGCATAATTTTGGTGGACAGAAGGGTGCATGTTGTACGCAACTCTCAGGGTGAGAGTTGGCATTTTTATTTGGTGGGTGCATGTGAATCTCAATCATGGGTGCATGACCATAATCTCACTAAGGTCACAACAATTTGACCTAACTCAATGTTCCACAAGCAGCATATGACTAAAAGGTGTGCATAATTGAAAACATGTCATATGGCCTTGGTAGGTATTTCATAATCATTTAGGAACTTTTGTTTGTTTTGAATATTTTTGAAATAAAACTCCGGATGTCAAGTCTCACTTAGAACAAAGTCATAGTGTAGTCTATGACACTATATCATATCATGCAATAACTTAGATAAGATTAAGCATGTGCAACCCACTAGTTCAAGTTTTTAGGATGAGACATTTTTAGCTGATAAACCCAAACTTTAGAGAAACCTCAATTATAAATTAGGTACATGTTGACGGTAGATAACTCCAATTTTTAACCGTCAACACGACATGAAAAAGGACCTAAACATAATTGCCATCTAGATACAGGTGTTACACTGACAGAATTCCATGAGTTTTGATGAATCTATGTTTTGCAGGGGTTAAAGCAAAAAGTACCAGAATTATCAAATAGAAGTATATCAAATGATAAAATAAGAACCATTGCGTAGAGCACATCGAGACACATCAAATGGAGTTTTGTTTCACTGAAATTGGAGTCCTGACGAGAAAGTTACGCCTTCCAGAAGAGTACAAAAAGGCTCGAGGAGTAGTACGGAGTAAAACGGACGCCCAGGACACATACGAACTTTATTTGGGGTGATCCAAGATGATTAGAAAAGCTAACGATGATATCTACGCGCCCACCAAAGATGCGGCCAATCTTCCATGGTGGCGGGGCGCCCGCCCAACCTTCTTGGCGCCTGCCCGCTGACCTGGACCAATCAGGTCCAGGCCGTGGATCCTGCTCCCACCGCATTTGAGGTCTAATCTAAGTCGTTGATTAAGGTTGCTTTGATCTGATGGCCCTAACTCTGGGACAAACCTAGATTCATTATTCATATCTCATTGTGGAGATGTAGAGGTGTCCCTTGAAAGGATGATCTCCCATCTCTAGAGAATTAGGGCTAGACTTTCCAATGTAGTAGACTAGATCTAGATGAGAGTTCGGCAGAGCGGAGCTGTGCTACAGTTCTAGAGAAGTCTTTAGGGATTTGGTATGTCTTTGTATCTACTCTTTGCAAGACTTATGCTTTAATATATTTATCTTTTCTATGTACTTCTATGCCTTTCATTCAATTGCTTAGTATAGTTGTTATACGTTAGCATGGGATCTCCGCTCGCATCGAGTGCTCTAGTTATCCTAGATAATTAGAGTAGTAATTGATAGTGTAGACATGGTGTCTAGACTAGAGGTTATCTGAGATTGCACCCAATCCTATGGATTGTTGTGGTAGCCCCAGGATCGTGACCGTCCTGATGGCCGATGTATTCCACCTCGTTTGGGTTGGTGTTGTAGGACTGTAGGTAGACCTTCCTAGCCCCGTTCTCATCCCTTTCTGTGGTTAGTGTTCCGATGTCCCAAAGTGCTATTGTGTGATTGCTATATCTATCCATCACTTTACCTTAGAACCCAAGTACTAGAGAAGTGTATAGGAACCTTGATCTCTCCCATTGTCCTCTCACTTTAGCTAGCTACTCATTTATCATAGAATTCTCATGTGTGTGCTTTCGTTCATATATCCTATCATTTATCATTTACCCCTGCTTTAGTCTAGTTGGTTTACTAAGTTAGTAGATACATGATGGTGATTTATCAGATTCTTTAACCCATGGTTCCCTATGGTAAAATATAAATAATGATACCTGGATACTCCCAACAAAATGCTATAATGGTATTTTCTGTGCACTTGCGGAATCCTTCATATTTTATTTGCACTTAATGAAAACCAACAAGCATTTTTGGTGCCGTTGCCAGGGTAGCATTTGGCGTAAAGATTTTGATAATGATCTTGATATCTACTAATTTAGTGTACCACTAGCTTTAGTAGGATTACCCCTTGTTCTGTTGAGTTGTGGAATAGAGAGGACAAAAGACGTTGTTTCGACCGTCCGACAAGATTCCACAGGAAAAAAAGAACATTGATGAATCCAGGGTGCCGCAACATTCAACATTCATGAACATTGGAACCCTGCCATCTCACATGTTTGTGTATACATATATATTTCTAACCTTGTGTAGATTGGAGAAAAGGTCGTCGTCACAAGAATTATAATCACATCTCAAGTGATGAAAATTGAAGCTGCACTACTCACAACCATCATGTGAGTCATGGTAAGTATGATCAAGAAAGGTGAGGTAGTCTTGCTCATGGACTTTAAACTTTATGAGTAGTTATCTTTTAAGTTTTTGCATCCCTCTGCATGTTTGTTTTCAATAATGCATGTGCTTCATTTAGTTTAGGTTTTATCATAAGTCCACTGCATGTTTACTTTTAAAATCATCCATGCATCATCTCCACTTTGTTTAGTTTATGTTTTCTCAAATCCATAGCATGTTTAGTTAGTTGCTTTGATTTTTCCTGCACCTAAAATTAAAAAATCCTCACCATGATCATGTTTTTTTCATCTCCATTTGAGTAAATCTATATAATGCATTTATGCTTTATTGTCTACTATTGTATGCTCAGGTTTTGAAGTATTCTTCAAACACCTTATTAAATTAAGCATGGTGCTTGGTTTAAACTATTTTCTTGAATCAAATTAGACATGGTGTCTAGTTTGGTTTTTGAACCATAAGGTGTGTTGAGGGTACTTCTATAGGCTTTTTGAATTAAGCATGGTGCTTAGGTTAAACTGCTTTCATAAATCAAATTAGACATGGTGTCTAGGTTGATTTTTGAACCAAGAGTGTGCTTTAGTAGGTAGCAGTTATTTTATTGGACTAACCCTTGCAGCCAGCTCTCAAATTCGAATTGGGAAAGTCAAGAGATGAACTCATATTAGAGACAAAGCAAGGCAGATGAACTCCAACAACTTTGTGCAAAAGACACGACTCATTCATCACTCATGGAAGAATCGTAAGTATCAAAATTTATTCACTCACTTGTCTTTGCCTACAAGTTACATTTGCCTTGAGCCATGCTAGAGTGCAACCTCAATCCTCTTAAAGTATGATAAATAGAATCCGTGCTAACATATTCCTAAAAACTGTCCCTTCTTTGGCATAGATGAAATTCATATAAAATGTGGACAACCCATCGTCTTTCAAAATCCTTGCAATCCTTCAGGTATGTGTCTACTAACATTTTGTAGGAAAATAAATATAAGCTATGTCTATTCATGGCTTGGCATGAACCTGCCAAGACACCACTTTAGTAATGGAATAAGAAGGAGATGAGTGCCCTACAAAAGATCTACATCAACAACACTCACCCAAAGAAAGTGATGAACAATGTGACTAGCCATGAAGAAAGTAAAGACATCATAGCATTGAGTCTTCCCAAAACTCAAGCTAGGATGCTAATGAGAAGCAGGGTGCAACTCACCTTATTTTTGCCAATCAGAGACCTGCTCTCATTGTCATTGAAGACACCATCTTGCACATTGGCAGCAAGCACAAGGATGACAAGATGTCATTATAGCAGGGCATGCATCCTTGTGGCAACAAATCATTAATCAAGGGATGACTGTTGGCCAAGTCCTAAAAGATCATACACAACTATGGTCGCAAGATGATGTCTTTGGGCCATTGGAGATGAATCTTTCATTCAATTCTTGATGAAATTCCTCCCTTGACCATTAAGACAGCTGATGTATCATATAATAGAACAACTCATCGCCATGCCGCTAGAAGACAAAGACCATCAAGGAGGAACTCAAGTCTGCATCTCCAATGAACATTAACTCATCAACCAAGACTCAAGAAAATCAAGAAAGGTTGATGAAAGAAGAGCATGCAACTCTCTGCATTCTCACCTCCTTGAGCAGATGGTTCAAAGAAAGTAGAATGCAAGGGACAAGACTTTGCGCAATGGACTTAAACTCAAGAGCTCTCTCCAACTGCGTCAAGTGGCAAAAAAGTTCAAGCTTGGGGGATGAAGGTTGATGATTCCTCTAAAGATGATCCAACAATGCCTTTCCTCCTCTGACGCCCTCATCCCTCCATCACGCTAGTTTGCAATCTCTACTCACTCTTACTTTCTCTCTACAAGTTTGAATAATTCTTACTCCATAAATGCAAATCATACATAAAATGAAATAAAATGAATCCTTAAGATAAGAAGTAATGGTGAGTAAATGTTCTATGCTAATTAAAATGTTCAAACCAACTTTATACAACATGAAAGTGACCTTTGGCTATGTGACAACTATACCCTTGTTATTGCTTGTACATTCCTTCGGGTATGTGTTATCAACTAATCCTTTGCAGAAGAAACAAGAGTAGAGCAAAAGGTCTAGATATAATGAAAGGAAGGAGAAAGAAGGAGTGCAGATTTAGAAGACAAGATGATCTTGAACAAATCAAGGTGAGCGGTGAACCGAGCAAGGAAAACTTCAAGAAAAGGTTAAGGACCACCAAAAGTCATCTACCCTTCATCACATGGTGTCATCATAATGAAGGTAACATCTTAAGGTAAGTGTTCATTATAAAAAAAGCTTTCCTTGGCTCTGGTATTCATATAAAGAAACAACCATGTGTGAGTTGCAACTTGCTTGATCAACTTAACTAACTGAACATGTCTTGTTTCTTAAACTTGTTCATAACACCACTCTCTTGATTTCATAATGAGCTAAATGTTGTTACAAATGTTTGAATGCTTCTTTCATGCCCCTTCTATCCTATCACCCATGTTATAAGAATGAACAGTGTGCATTAATCTTATCATGTTCAATATGCCTAAGGTTAGAGTAGAATAAATAAGGTTATGGTTCTGTTGATGTTTTTCCACCAACAAGACCGATGCACTTGATCTCTACCTTGTCTTTACAAGCAGGACATCCATCAAGCAAAATATAGGGAAGATAGATTCCCCAAATTCTACAATTGGAGGTTCTAAGTTTGCAAATAAGCACACTGAAGTTACCATCTTAAGAGGTGCAATCTCCAAGTATTTTCACATTTTGGATAAGATGATGCACCTAAGGAGTAAACATGGCAAGAAGTCCTGTTCGAAGGACTCAAATCATCAAACCCTCGCCAGGGAAGATTTCAAGGATCAAGAAAAACTGACAAGCAAGTGGATGTTTTGTCCACTGTCGGAGTGCTTTCCCAACAGTCTTCATCATAGACACTCCACAAGAGGAAGTACAACCTTACTGCAAGTTTGCTATACTTAAAGAGTGAATGATTACGTCAACAACCAGCTTGGGAGAGGGCATCCCCCGTGTATCCAACTAAGTATTTCTTTCCCTCTACAATTACTAGTTTTGAGTTTGCTCTGTTCAAAAACAATAAAAAGATGCATAACCATAAAACCAAATAAAGATTCCTTTTTATAACTATATGTCTTGTGATCTTTAATTTTGAAATAAAAAGTTATAGTGTGCAAAGTGCTACCTGTTAATAAAATGAATTTTGAAGATAATTCCTTTGCATGGAAATGATGAATAGTTGCTCTACGTAATTTCTTTCAAGTACCTAGTTTTTAGCCTCGAATTCTCCCGAGTTTTGGATAAAATTGTTTTAACCTAAGATTTTCTCTGAACTTGAAATTTGTAGGTAGAAAATGCTTGATCTAAGTCTAGATAATTGACGGATATGATATAAGAAGGTCTGAGCTGCTGTTTATCTTGTTCCTAGTGACACTAGAGTTCTGGAGATTTATCTTTTGAAAAACATAAAAATACAACATGATGAGTTCCTATATAACGAGAGCTTAAGCTTGCTAGAATAGGAGAACTTCCATATTTATTTACTGCTTGTGTGCATTGAGTTTGGTCCAGCTGTGTCAACCCTTAGGAGCTTTTCATGTGGTCAAAATCAAGATCACACACACTATGCACCCCTTGCTACTTCTACCCTAGAAGTACGCACCACCATATTTACCCATTTAGACTCATTCTAAAAATGTTCTACTCCTACAGTGGGAGTAAACACCAAAAATATTCCCCATAGGTTTTCCTTGTCTGCTACCCTTAGTTCCAAAATAAATGCTCCTAGTTTTTCTTGTTTTCTTTATCCTCTTAAAAGTTCCAATTGTATCAGAGAGTGGGCTATTTGAAAAAAAAGAAGAATAAAAAATATATGTGATGAAGAAAATAAAGAAAAAAAGAGAGAGAAATATTATTATGTGTAGAAAAGCCCCAGTTTTCTAAATCTTTCTAAGTTCTAAGTTGAGAGAAGTTACCCTTTGTAAAGGAGCATTGAACAATTAGACTTTTACCCCTTCTACCTTCCACAAATATTCTCTTCCATTTTCTTCACTACTCATTTGAAACCACACATGCACATCTTGATTTGATTGTATGACGAGTTCCTCTGGATCCATGGTTGGATTAGGCAACATATGTATTACAAGTATGTATGAGCTGTTTCTTTTCCACCTATGAACTCCACATAATTTTATTAGTTATAGTGTGAGAGAGATGAGTCACAATGTTACTCTGTCTTTTTCTAAAAATACCACATATTCTGAGAGAAAAAGGCAAAACGCCATTGTTGCCTTGGTGAGGATCTACAAATACCACATATGAGAGACCTGAGAGAGTCATACAAAGGAATCTCTGAGTTTTATTTTGAAAACTTACAAAAACTCCAGAATAAAGGTTGATCGAAGAACTCGAGACATAGTGCTTGACTTGATCGTTCTGTCTTTCAATTGCTCAAGAGCCAAGTGAAGGCTATAAGCCCCATGGTTGAAGGTAATATGGGTAAGTTTGATAGTCAGGATGGTTGACTCTAATCCAGAGGAGAGTTCTTGTTTGAAAGCATGTGTACTTTTGAGGCGTGAAAGTATTGTAGCAACTCCTGATCCATCACTGAGTTTATCTTTGCTCAGGGACGAGCAAAAGGTAGGCTTGGGGAAGTTTGTTGATGATAGATAACTCCAATTTTCAACCATCAATAAGACATGAAAAATGACCTAAATATAATTACCATCTAGATATAGGGGTTACACTGACAGAATTCCATAAGTTTTGGTGAATCTATGTTTTGCAGGTGTTAAAGCAGAAAAGTACCAGAATCATCAAATAAAAGTATATCAAATGATAAAATAAAGTGAACCATTGTGTAGAGCTCATTGAGACACATCAAATGCAGTTTTGTTTTACTAAAATCGGAGTCCTGACGAGAAAGTTACGCCTTCTAGAGATTGCAAATAGGCTCGAGGAGCAGTCCGGAGTAAAATGGACGCCCAGGACACATACGAACTCTGTTTGGGGTGATCCAAGATTATTCAGAAAGCTAATGATGATATCTATGCGCCCATCAAAGATGAGGCCGATCTGCCGTGGTGGCTGAGCTCCCACCCAACCTTCTTGGGCGCCCGCCCGCTGACCTGGACCAATCAGGTCCAGGCTCACGGATCCTGCTCCCACTGCCTTTGAGGTCCAATCTAAGTTGTTGATTAAGGTTGGTTTAATCCGACGACCATGGTGCATCTTAGGGGGCTATATAAGCAAGGCCCCTGGCTTTGGGAGAAACCTAGATTTATTATTCATATCTCATTATGGAGATGTAGAGGTGTCCCTTGAAAGGATGATCTCTCATCTCTAGAGAATTAGGGCTAGACTTTCCAATGTAGTAGACTAGATCTAGATGAGAGTTAGGGAGAGTGGAGCTGCGCTCTGGTTCTAGAGAAGTCTTTAGGTATTTGGTATGTCTTTGTATCTACTCTTTGCAAGACTTATGCTTTAATATATTTATCTTTTCTATGTACTTCTATGCCTTTCATTCGATTGCTTAGTATAGTTGTTATACGTTAGCATGGGATCTCCGCTCGCATCGAGTGCTCTAGTTATCCTAGATAACTAGAGTAGTAATTGATAGTGTAGACATGGTGTCTAGACTAGAGGTTACCTGAGATTGCACCCAATCCTGCAGATTGTTGTGGTAGCCCCAGGATCATGATAGTCCTAATGGCCGACATATTCCACCTCATTCAGGTTGGTGTTGTAGGACTGTAGCTAGACCTTCCTAGCCCCCTTCTGATCCCTTTTCGTGGTTTGTGTTCCGATGTGGTTTCGTGATTTATCATTTACCCCTGCTTTAGTCTAGTTGGTTTACTAAGTTAGTAGATACATGATGGTGATTTATCGGATTCTTTAACCCATGCTTCCCTGTGGTAAAATATAAATAACGATACCTGAATACTCCCGGTAAAATGCTACAATGGTATTTTCTGTGCGCTTGCGGAATCCTTCATATTTTATTTGCACTTAATAAATACCAATAGTACAAAGGAAACTTAAGATAGAGCAACTATTTATCATTTCAATAAGGGTAGAACTAAATATTTCCATAACACATATATAGAGTGGAATATCATTAATTTTTTTATCATATCTCATCATTCTATAAGATAATCAATTTATTCAAAGAAGTTTGAGATATGAGTTACCTTTGCGGTAGTCCTCCCCAAAATACCTTTTGACTTACCTTTATTGATTTACCTTGGAGTGCCACTAGCTGGTGCATGCTATGGCCTGATTTGCGGTTCATGGTATCCTTTGAGCATGCTAGGAAGCTTCTCTCCCCCAAGCTTGTCTTGCGGTGATATCAAAATAATAGAATAATGAGCTTGGGTTCGAAAGGTTTATTCTATTTCTGTCAAAATTATTTTTTATTATATTTGTCTTTATATTCACCAAACAAGTTTCATCTCCATTGTCATCTCAAGACTTACCCTTACAGAATTTATATATTCCTGCATGGGTTAGTCCATATGATTAACCAAATTCTATACTAGCAACTTCAGTTCAGAAATCAAACTCGACTCCATGTCTAATTTGATTAAGGTAGGCATAGCTAACCTAAGCACCATGCTTAATTTAGCAAGCCTATGGGAGTATGATCAAAAGCTTTTGACCAATACTTCCAAACCAAACATACTAGCATAGAAAATGGCGCATGACGAGATAACCAAGATTCATCCAAAGGATGTGAAGACATTGAGAGGTGAACAAGATAACAAAAAGGTTTATTCATTAAAAGTTTGTTCAACCAACGTTTACTAAAACTCTAGCAAGGCGAGACAACATTTGCAAAGTAATTAGGCCTTGTTTTATCCTCATATAAGATTTCTTCCGTTGTTTGAGAACAACTCAAAGTTTATTAATCAAAAATCAACACCATGTCAAACTTTTGATTAAAGAAGGCTATTTTAACCTAAGCACCATGCTTAATTCAAAAAGCCTATGGAGGTAACACATGTGCACATGTGAATACAACCAAACTAAGAGCATATCACATAAACAGAGGAAGAGCATGATTTTATATTTTTATGGAGACAAAAGTGAGTAAAGAGTTGGAGAACATTACCTTTGCATACCTGAGTGTTTGTACTCACAACATACATGGATGAAGTGTTGAAGTTGTCACTACAGCTTGCATGATGACTTTTCCCAGGTGGACCTCTAGGCCAGACCATTCTCATGGCTTAGTTTGTATGTGCCATGGCCTTGACGGTAGTAGCAAAGGCTTAGAGGCGAGCCCTTCTTGCTTGTGGAAGCAATGCTGAGTAGAGTCAGGTAGCCCATAGGTGTTCCTTTCTAGATATGTGGGACCAGCCTGCTCCTTCTCTCTCCTCCAAATTTTTTTATTATTTTTTCATATATTTTTTCAACACTCTCCTTTTTTTCAATTCCTCATTTTTTGTAAATCAAGGTAAAGCTGCCATCATCATCATCATCTTTCTCTTTTTTATGATGACTCTTGGTGTGCATGGAACTTAGGATTCTCACCCTCATCCCCACACTTGGACTTTTGTGTTAAAAATCAAGTGTAGAGTGAGGATCTCCTTTAGAGTGTGTTCCATTACCCAAAAGCATCAAGGTTTTCAGATGATGCCGCTCCATATTCTCAGGTGCCATATGACATGTGCTCTTCTTGATCTTAACTGAAATGGTTAGCAACAAGAAGACCCGAAGGTGAATACTAACTTGATAACAAGTCCTTGCTTTTATTGGAAATGAAAATTTTTTATTTAGTTTAACATTTATTTATTTCTTTTATTGTTTTTTGCAAGGTAACAAAAGGATATGAGTGTGATAGATACATGTTACCTTGTGCGGTCCTCTCCCAAGCTAGCTCAAAACCCAAGGATCGGGGTCATATCCCGCGTTTCTGGTTTCTCCTACATGGTTAGATTTGGTAGATCACAAGGGATCATACTTCCCTTGTGATTAGCTCATTGAAAGACATATGCAGGAAGCAGCAAGTTGAGCTAGTTGATTTTCAAAATTTTATTGAAACTTTATTATACAAGGGAGGACATCATAATTTTTTATTTATGAAGATTCATTTTATTTGGTAAGAATACGAAAGGAAAAAAAGATAAGCTTTCAAATTTTAGGTTTTGAAAATATCTCTTTTTTGAAAGATTATTTTATTTTTAGATAATTAGAAACTCATTTTTAAGACATTTTAAAATATATTACTTTTTAGAAACCATTTTATAGAATATTTTCGTTGATACATAAAATAACTCCAAAAACCTTTTTTTATTCAAAGTCTACACTTAGCAGCTTTGGAACAATGATTAGACATGTCGTTTAATCAAGGTAGGCAATTTAAACTAAGCTCCATGCTTAAATTAAAAGGCCTATGAAGATATGATTCTGCATCAACCATACTTCAAACCAAAACATGCTTTATGCAAAAATTTTAAAATAAATTAACATTTATTAAAAACTTTTTTGGTAGAAATTATTTATATCTTTATTTTATAGAAGGAAAACTCATGACTTGCAAAATATATATTTTTTAAATATTTTTTAAAGAGGTAAATATATTTTTAATAAGTTTGTAGAAAAACATCATTTTATTTATTTTTGGTAAAGCAATATTACTTTTTTTATTTCAAAATATGTTTTTTAACAAAATATGTTTATAATGAAAAGTTTGTTTAATTATCCTCAAATGAGAAAGGACTACTACACAAACATATTACCAAGAACATGTCCTTCTAAAATGTTTTAACAAGTGCCTTCCCCGGCAACGACGCCAAAAATGCTTGTTGGCGTTTCTTAGAATCATCGACAGTATTGCAAAGTCCTTAGCAACAACACCAAGAAACACCAAGAGGTATTCTGTAGCATTTACACAACAAGTCCTCAAGCGCACAGAAATACCGTTGTAGCATTTCACCCGGAAGTATTCAGGGTATTGTTATTTATATTTTCTCAAAGCAAGGCATGGTGTAAAAGAGTATAATAGGTACATGGACAAGATAACCTAACCGCATAGTAGACCAAAATTCATAACAGGGGTAAAGAAACATAGGTATTTGGATAACTTGACACACACACTTGAGCCAACCTCAAGGATAAAGATAAAGAAAGAATAAAGAACAACCTAAACTGGAGCAGGCATTCCTAGATAGTTATGTTAAGATAGCAGAATCATACAAATACATGTCTTCATATAGGATCAGAGATTCTAAGGTAAGTTAGCCTGATCGCTGCTAATCTACTTCGGGCACCGGCTTATACCTGGTATGCCAGGTACCTCCAGCTTACATCTCTACGTCGAACACGGATGTGGGGGATTACAAAGGACGGATGGGACAAGGTCACTCCCCACCGCCTACCACCTCAACCATATGTGAACGAGGCAAACACAGGCAGACGTTAGCCTAGACACCACGTCTATGCTAACCTCTACTACTCTAGCGTGATCAAGGGTTGCCTGACTAGGAGGGCCCTTCCACTAGAGCAAACACCACAAGGACGGACAACGATCCCGCAAACCAACTTTGACCAAGGCTAAATTAGAGTAGAACCCATCACCTCAATATAGCTCTATGTCTAAACATGTATGTATGAAGGATTTAGCATAAAGTTCTATGCGCATAAGAACTTAGCTCTAGTTCTAGAACTATATGATAGAATAAGAACAAGAACAAAAGGGAACTCTGAATGTATTCATACCGAGATTGCTCCCAAAGGTTCATGCTCTCCAATGAAGCTTGCCTTGCTCCAACTATGCTACTACTGTGACTACATCCTAAAACTACTAGAAAGATACAAGTGTGGAGGAAGAGAGGCTCTTGTGTTGGTGTGTCTAAAGTGTGCCTCCCTCCTCCTCTTATAGCAGCCTGAAGGCGGTTCAGGGGTAGTTTGGGAAAACCCAGCAGCACACGCCCTCCTCTGTGATCAATGTACCGACACGATAAGACTGGGCCCGAACCGATGTTGGGGTGCGCCGGCCGGACCAGGTGCGCCGGTCGGCCCACTCCCGGGTCGGTTCGCGACCAGTCTTGGCCTGTGGGTTGTGTTGTGAGCCTGGACCAATGTGTCATCGTGGGTTTGGTCCAGAGGTGTTTCGGTCGGGCCGTGTTTTCCCTGGTTTGGCAAATATGCTTTCCCAAAAGGCACCTTTTTAGTATAGATATTCCTTATACTTGGTGTATTTCCTGCAAGGTGTCACAACTTCTAGTACAAGTGGAATTCTATTAGTAGTAAAGGTATATGTGCATAGAAGTATTTAGTTTCTCCCTTTTTGGATTAAATTTGGCAGTATAAAATCGTCGATAAGGACTGCCAATAGCTAGCAAGGGCACCACACAACATTCTTGTACTAACTACACATGTTAACGTGAGCTGATACTTGTATTGAGCATTGGCATCCTACATCTCTAAGCAATCCTTGTAACAAAGGAACCAACCAAAATCTACGAGGTAAACCTGGCTGGGTTAAAACTAGCAAATCCCTTGCACTCAGAGTTTTGGCATGGCCTGAAGGTCCATTCAGTCCATCGAGCCTAGGTTTGGCGCCAAGACGCGATGTTTGGCAGCCATCTCATCATAAAGGAATATCCATTGACGGGGAAGGTTCGCCAAATACATGACATGGTTCTTGGCATCGGGCTGTGTCTAACCAATGCAATTCCCATGGCATAGGGGGCACACCAGGTCACCAAATTTGCTGGCGCGCATCATCAGCTTGCAATCGAGGCACAGGGAGCACACCTGCTTGGAGCCCAACAAAACATGGCCCGGACCAAGAGAGCCATTGGACATGTCATCCATGGATGGAGATCAGGAGCGGGATGCTACATGAGTCCTGCTCACACCGTGGGGCCCCAAGAGTGGATCCAAAGACAGGACCTGTGACCATGGTGAGGTCCACCGTGGCGGTAGCGGTGGAGCCAAGCGAACCACCCCAGCCGGTGTCGTCAGTGTCGTCGTCGATCATGAAGGGGACAACAATGGCACCCTAGGAGACACAGCCACAACGAGCGAACCTTCCTCGAGTACCACTTCTTTACCACAGGCTTCATGGCAAGCAATGGCGAGGAAGAACTAACCTTCCTCGAGTACCACTTCTTTACTATTGGCTTCATGGCAGGCGATGACGAGGCAAAACTGGGGTATGTTTTTGCAATGCAAATGGGTGAGTAAAATAATTGGTGTCAGGCTAGGCTATGTATACACAGGAAGTGAATGCAGCTAGAAATTTGGGAAGTGAATCCAGAAAAAGAGTTTTTGATCAGCATGACACACTTCAAACTTGTCTGACTGGTGCATTTGTGAGTTGTGAGAGGTCTTTTTTGCAGTTGTTTCACTCTAATACAAGCTATAGCAATAGCCGAGGGGTAGATGTACTGATTGCTATGACATGTACATCTGACAACGCTTTACACTATCCCATTTGATCAAATGCTCAGCGGCTGGACCTTATGATGTTTTGAGTAAACTTTGACAGCTACAACCCCATCAGTTCTGCATTAGTTATAGGCAAGGCATTTGAGATAAACTCCTCGCTGCATGGTTCTTGCAAGTTCAATAACTCTTATCGAAGACATGAGTTGGTCCACATAGAGCAGATCAGGCCAAAGTTGTACACGTGGCTAAGTAATCCAAACATAAATCCGCACCATGAGAAAGTTCAACCTGCCCATATTTGTTCTCATAGGGAAGTCTAGCCGTTGTACATTCAATCACATTAGACTATATCCTCCTCAATTTATTCTCATTTTCCTGTGATGGTTTACTATGTCATATACTAGCAATGTTTTACCACGCATTGTTCATCGTTACTATCTGTTGAGTGAATATACTTTAAATGTTCGAATCATCTGGCTAGTGAAATCTACATAGAGGTCCAATTCAAATTAGTGACACCATCGCAGCTACCAAGGAGCTAAGTGGTCTCGCTCCTGCTAACATGAAGCAATTTCTCTTGCGTGGTTCTCCAGAGGCCGCAGCAAGCTAGATACATGGTTTCGTAGGTTCTCATTATAAGCATTCCCTTTGGCTGCGGTTGCAGCTGCTGATTCAGGAACCTAATTACCATCATACTTCATTCATGTTGCAACACATGGAGCAGCTCCTATTTGTAGCTTCAACCGAATGGGCAACAGAGGGCTTGGAGGCGCTCCTCTGCAATGTTCGGCTCGCCCGCTGCCTCAACGGGGAAGGTGAAGTTACAGGTGGCAGTCACAATGGCAACCAGGTTCTGGAGCGCCACCTGTACTGCCGCCTTCTCCTGGTTGACAATGGCAAGGGTGACGTGTGCAGCCTCTAGATCACCGCACAACTAGTCCTCGATCCCCTAGGTCACCCTCAACACCTCCAAGACCACACTGTATGCTCGTAATAACTTCGAGAGATCATCTCTGTCTTTGTCACTGCCTGAGGGTTTACCTCCTTTTGAAGATTTGACAAATTCAGTAGCAGAGGGCGGCGTAAGGACAGACGGGTGCAGCATGGCAAAGAATTACGACTGGCAACTCCCATCGGGGGAAGCCTCCAGGAGTCGCTTCATGAGCACGACCACGGACGAAGCACCTAGGTCCAGGGCCAACATGGTCCTCTGCAGAGAAAATGGACAATTTCCAATACTAGTTGAAGTAAACGGCATGAATACAAATACTCTAGTTAGAAGAAGATAAACAACATGAACAACAGTGTGGTGATTGTGCACCACTGAAGGGGGAATTGGCATGATTGATACCACACCGCTGAGCTGTCCATCTATAGGTGGACGATTGACAGCATGGAATGCCTCTGGTGCCATGCCCTGGCCAAAATCCTATGCACCTGGTCCCACAGCTGCCATCACCAGTTCGTCTAGCACCTCCTCGCTGATGGGGATGCTCGACTTGATTGTATGGTCCCTCGTGCCTAGGTACCTCCACTATGGGTGGTTCCTCTGCTTCAAGGGGAGAACTCAATGGGCCATGAAGGTACGGATAACCCTCACCCCCGTCAGGCCTCGGTCCTGTAGGTACATCCAGCTCAACATCAAGGTTTGGTAGCATCAACCATTCATCCATCATGTCACCACGTAGCCGGTCTGGAGAATAAGACGGTAGCGGTGACCCCTCATTGGGCAAATAGAACCACATTTGTTGGCATGTCGAATTCATGAACGGGCAGCGGCAAAGGCTTAGGCATCTCTCCTCTCATCCGAGATGAAGCTGGATTGAGGAACCCCCAATCCGAGGTTGTTCTTAGTTAGGAGGTCATTTGGAATTAGCCTAGGCAGTCCACATGTCGATGATGGCAATCTTGTGGACGGTCGGCACTAGCCAGTTATAGGTGTACATGCTCTATAGAGTTGTTTGAATCTATATATAGTCTGCAGCTAGGTATGGCCATTCTGTGACCCACGCTTCTCTTGAGTAGTGAGATGAGTCCTTTCTACCTTCCCTCGAGTGATGTTGTTGTTACCCTACAACATGATGACCGTTTAGGCATGGATGAGAGGGAGTTGTCCTTGTCGCCCATGTGCGAGCGTGGTTTGCTAAGTGAGATAAGAGTAGGATGGTGGGTGGTACAATGGTTGTTGGTGTTTCTTAGCACGAACACCAAAAGACAAGTAGGGAACCCATCTCCGACGGCCACAGCAGAAACGCCTTTGTGTAGGCAGGTCTTAACATCACTACTAGAATTGATTCTCTAGCAACAATGTAAGGATTGCCATGTGATAGATCTTAACCTTTTAGAAATATCCGCAAGCGCACGGATCTCTCATTGTAGCATTTCACCCGGAAGTATTATCAGGGTATCGTTATTTATATTTTCCCAAAGGAAGGTGGGTATAGGTACTCTGCATAGAAATTGGCCACACTTTGATGATGTAAAGTCATAACATTT
>CM041634.1:24930124-25028760 GCA_023333625.1 Bothriochloa decipiens
AAATAACGAATAAATGAAGGAAAGAATAAAAGAACAACTATGTGGAGCAGGCACATCTTATACATATGCATTGAACAGCTAAGTCACATGATGTACATGACAAGCAATAAGTCAGGGTCTAAGGTAATAGGGAGATCCCAACAGCTGATCTATCAGCCGATGGGGACGCTTACGAACTCCTACACAACATACGAATGTGGGGGATTACGAAGGACGGACAGCACTAGGTGTTGGCGGTCCTTATGGATCATTCTTAATCGCCAACTTATGCCTAAAAGGAGAGAAACAATCATGCCTTAACACATAAACATATGCTATTAATGGAATTCCATTTGTACCCCTGGTGTCCATGATTTTGCAGGTTTATTAAAGGAAACAAGTGGAAGTACATAACACAAAGGGCAAGGTGCAAAAGCAGAATATGAATTTACGGAATGCGCAACCAAGAATAACAAAGAAACCCAACATGAGCCAAAGAAGCAAAGGCCCAAATAAAGTTCGAATCCATTTTAGGACTGCAGGAGTAGGCCAGAGTAATTTGGCCATAACTCACTCGTCTGAACTCCGATCGGGGCGATTCACTAGGCGAAATGAAGCTATCGACGAGGCCTATGTGCTCGCATAAGATGGGCTTGAAAAGGCCCAGGTAGGGGACCGGCTGCCCCCTGGTGGGGCCTTCCGGGCCCAGCCTTCTCAGGCGGTGTGAAGGACGATTTCCCAAGGATGTCCGACCTGCGATTGATGCAGAAGGAAAGTGCAAACCGCCCTTTGGAGGTCGGTTTGGGTCCTTCCATGTGGGGATGGCCCTTTTGCATAGAGCCCCCTCCTCTCAAGCTATAAAAGGATGCCTCCTCTCTTCATCCAACCAGTCATTCACCAACATAAGGGGTCACAATGTAGAGAGGAAGAGCAAGCTCCATTCCATTAGCTTCTAGCTAATTTCGTATAGGGAGTGAGAAAGGGAAAGAGCTGGAGAAAGGGTGGGGTCAATGTAGTTCTACCTCCAGGTGGACAAAGTGCCAGGCTTGTCGGCTCTCGCTCTAGCTTATACCTCTACAATCGTCTTACTACTTGAAGTATGAAGTTCATGTTCAACTTTGGTTTGATTCATTAAGCATGTCTCTTTCATAAAGCTATTTGTTTGTGGGATCGTCATTCGTCCTTTGGACGAATGCTCTAGTAGAGGACTCCTGATAGAGATGGATGTTCCTAGCTGACACTAGAGTAGTAGTCGCCTTCGTAGACGTGGTGTCTAGGTTGGGGTCTACCTTCGTATCCTATGCGCGCCCACGGGCAGAGGGGTTGGTGGCAGGTGGTGATAGCTCTGTCCACTTGTACCTGCATTCCCCCATGTTCAGACGTGGAGTAGAGCTTATACTGATATCACTTGGCAGACCAAGTGCATCAGTGCCTGAAGCAAGCAAGTAGTGGGAAAGTTACCATCTCTTAAGGGTTTCTTGCCTTAGAAAAACCTCTCTACCCAAGCTATCCCTTCCGTCTCTTCTGGGTAAACTAGCTAAGAGACTAAGTACAAAGACTGTTCCTTTGGGAATTACGATACCCTGAATACTTTCGCGTGAAGGCTACAACAATTTCTTGAAGCCTATCTTTCAAAAAAATGGGCATATATATTTTAAAACTGCATGTTCAAACTTTTGCACATGCACAAAAAGATTTTTATCCACTCTCTTATCATCTTCGCTTATTTTAGAAAAGCATTTGAAAAAGTTTTTATTACTCTTGTTCTCTCTTTCTACAATGATGCCCTTTCATAATTCAAAAGCAAAATATTTCTCCTATGGACGAGTTCTTGTAGCCACCATTGAACCAACCATAGCTTCTGGCTTCAAGCTTCATCCTAGCTTTGGCGGTCAAGCTTATGACCATAAAGGAAGCACTAGCAGGAGATACCCTAGAATATCTCAATAAAAGCAAGAACATGTGTTCAAGTTGGTATGCACTTTTGAGTATTCTTGGTCACTAACCATTTCAGCAAGAGACTGAGAAGAACAAAGGACATACGAATTTAACACGGGAGCGACATCACAACACACCTTGATGATCTTTGGTTATGGAATAAACTCAAGAGGAGACCCTGACCTTGCACACTTGACTTTTAACAAAGTCCAAGTGTGGGGGAGGACGGTGCGAGTCTCACCACAAGATCACCTTGGTTCAAAAGAAAAAAAGAGTTGTTGGCTCTAACTTGCTAAAAAAAGAGGAAAGAGAAAAAAAGAAAAAAAGAAAAAAAGAGAAGAGATTGTCAAAAAGTTGTTACGAATAAAATATATATATTGGAGGAGAGAATGAGGAGCACGCTGGCTTCACATATTCAAACATACATATATATGTGCTAGCTGACTCCGCCTAGCATTGCTCCCACAAGCAAGAAGGGCTCACCTCCATGCCTTTGCAACAATCATCAAAGCCATGGTCCATACACACTAAGTCATGTGTGTATGGCTGAGCTTTGTAGTTTCCTTGGGCAGATCCATCATGCAATCAACACAACAAGCGTCAAAAGGAATCATCTAAATCTGTTGTTGGTAAGTACACCCAGGTATGCAAAGGTAATATTCACCAATTCTTTTACTCAATTTTGTCCCCATAGCCTGGCCATGCAAATTAATGTTTCCTTTGTTCATGTTATTTACTCTACCTTGAGTGTTGTCACATATGCATATGTGGCACAATCATGGGTCTTTTTAATTTAAGCATGGTGCTTAGATAAAAAGACCTTCCTTATTCAAATTTTGGCATGATGTTGGAATTTGATTAATGAGCTATGAGTTGTTATCATAAACAATGAAGGTAATCTTTTGGAGATAATCCAAGGTCTATTTTACATTGCATCTTAAGATTGACCTTGTTTGAGTAATGCGAGTTGGACAAACAAATAAAAAAATTATAATAAATAAATAGTTAATAATCAAATAAAAACAATCATAATAAGTTTTAGGATCTCTAGGGTTCAACCTAGTAGAGCCCTTGCTTGTTTTATGTTCTCTTTATTTTTGTTTCTTTGTTAAAATTAAAACCAGGTATAAGAAAAAAATGCGGAGGAGATCTTTCAAGCACAACTAACACACCCTTCAAGATCTCCCTGGACGTGCACAAACATCAAGCAGGCCATCATATAGAGGGACAAGACACATGACTTCCATGAAGTCCTTCATCTACACTGATGGTTTGTGCAACACCTCTATCACTCCCTTAACCAACCATGACTCCATGAATATCTTGGATCATACTTGGTTTAAAGATTGTAAAAAACAAAAGGGGAGTCATGGTCGTAACTTTTCTTTTAGATAGAAGTTTGCATGAGGTTGTTCCTCCTACATTTGTCATGTATGAAAGTCACTAAATTGTAGGAGTTGCAAATAAAACAACTCCCAACCCATGCCTTGGTAGTCACCTGAGTTGGGAACCAAGCCACCGCATCAACAACTTCGATGCTTCATCCATACATATTGTTTGTCGAGTACCCAAATAAGGGGTACCTTAACCCTTGACTAAGCAAATCAATACCGGCATCAACAACTAAATCCGCCATCATTATTCCCCGGCCCAAGGTATGTAAGATATCAGGTCCAAGAATCGAAATATGCCAGGCCAGCCCATGAACGAGTCTCGATGGCCCAGGCTACCATACTCTCGACGATACCCTCTCAACTCAAGGTAGTCTACTCGAGGGGACGACCACCCCCTCGAGTGACGAAACTCCCCCAGGCGAACGAACGCCCGTCGAGTGCCACGCACCCCCTCGACCCACCTACTTCCTGTACAGCGCTCAGAGCATTTAATGTGTTTTACCTGCCCCTGCCTAACCTCATGGCTACAGCCATGGTAACAGTGGGTAGTACACCAGTCAAATCCCCCTTTTACTGCCCATGCCCCAAAAACCAGCGGATGGTACCGCACTGCATCGCCATGCTGCGCACTATGCCCCGTTTCGCACCCCCTTGAGACACATTTGTCAACGCAGATCCCATATTTCCCAGGGCTTGGTCTTATCCACTTGGGTCTCGACTTTCCTGAATTACCCCCTCGAGGAAGTCCTCCACACCACCGGCCAGTGCTCCAACAACTCCCTGACGGGACGGCTCCAGGAGTGCGCACGCCCGCGCATGGGACCAGTCTTTCACCAGCCATCAGCAATGTCATCACACGTGTGGAAGGACGGCCATCACCTCCATGCACGTCGCTACAGGGCTCGCCATGCCCGGCGCACGCTTCTATAGTCACTGGGACATGATCAGCATCATCTCCTCGACGTCAGTAACTACGAAAGCCCTAGGATCCATGTACCCCAGTGTCTCTCCTTCGCTTATAAAAGGAGACATTAGGGCCTAGGATTGGAGAAAAAACAATAGCACATCCATAGCCTAGGACTCCTAGAGCCTGAAACGCTCAAGTCCTAGCTCTACTCACTCACTTGCTTGTATTCACCCCTGTACAAGCACTTCGATGCAAGATAATACAATCTCCCCCCCGCTGGACGTAGGGCCTTCTATTGCCTGAACCAGGATAAACCTCGTGTGTTCTTCTTGCATCACCATCCAGATTAGGGAGCACACAATACAAATTTACTCGTTGGCTCTCGGCCCCCGGGGTCGAAACACCAACAGTTGGCGTGCCAGGTAGGGGTGCTGTGTGTTACTAATGATTTCCCACCATTTTTCCAGATGGCAGACTCAGCTTCGCTGCTTCCGTGAGCTACAGTGATCTGGTTTGGGAGTCTGGAGTTCATGTCACTCGGCCGTGGCCATGACATGGTCCTGCTCTCGGTCGGGGACCCAAGCGGAGGCCGCAGCGAGCCCCCACGCTCAAGAGGGGCCGCACGCTGGTCTCACCACCACGCCTCTGTGCCCAGGAGGAGGCGTGACCGTCGCCACCATCGTCGTCAGCCCGCGTCCGGGTTGACGTCTGTCGCGTTCCCTTCATTCCTGGTAGGCAACGCAGGGCCCCTGGTTGAGGACCAGTCTGACCCACGCCTGGAAGTGGAGAACGAGCCAGCAGGGCTCTACAAAAACCTCAACTTCACCTTCACGATGTGTTCATCAGGGGAGCTCGGTGAGGTTCCCCCGACGGGCGTAGCTCCGTCACCCCCCAATCTGCTGCCGCACGTACTATTTGGGGCTCACCACTAGTTCCCATTTGGTCTGGACAACACCGCCAAGACGTACTCCATAATATGCTCCAGTATGAGCACGCATAAGGACCACCCGGGGGTTCTATAGTGCGCTACCATGAACCTGGCAATGGTCTTGCCGGCCTTCGAGGAACTTGGCTTCTAGCGAGCGCCTGGCCCAAGGTAGTACACCCTCAGCACGATGCGACGTCAGCTAGAGGAGGAGCGATGCAGGCAGTTCCCCATCTTCTACTCCGGCAGCCCTGACTCTGACTCTGATAGCTATGACCCCACGTGGGAGTGCTTCCACATCCAGGATGGGGCCGTCGTGTCAAGCGAGGACACTATCGACCCGGCCGCTGTTGTGGCCGCAGCGGCGGCAAGGGACGGCCGTGCGACCCCAGATTGAGAGGAGCCACCGCCGGATCCTGTCGGCCCACGTCTTCCCCAGGATGATCAGGCTGCGTAGCTTGCGCAGGTTCAAGAGCTGAAGGCCAAGCTTGACAACGACCGTGAGCGCCTGTGTCAACTCGAGCAGACCCTCGGGCAGGGCCACGGGCTCCCGCTCGTAGCGGGGGCTCGAGGCAGGGCTCGAGAAGTCAACCAGCAGATCATCGAGGATGGGGTGCCCGAGTGCTCTGTCGTCAACCGCTTCCCCTGAGCCAGCCAAAACATCATCGCGGCGATAATGCTTCTTCGTAACATGCCCGCGCAGTCAAACACTCAAGCTCAATGGATACGGGACAAGGTGGAGGGCCTCCTCAAAGTCGCAGCCACACAGCAAGCCAAAAGCTCACCTTTGAGACATCGAGGGGTGGCCTCGGAGCAACTTGTCAAGCCCTCCTGCAATGAGAGGGAGGCCTCAGTTCACCAGGTAGCGGCACCAAGAGCAAAGAAGGCAGCCCCTGTCCGAGATCGCATCATCGACAACCATGACCTTCAAGACGTGCACCACGACATCATCGAGAACCAACTGTGAAAGAGCGGGGACGCAGAGGGGGACGCTATGATGGCGACGAGGACCGCCGAGCCCCTGAGCCGCCGAGCCCTCGAGTCTTCAATAGGGCAATCCGTAGCATGCCGCTACCGAGCCCCTTCTGACCCCCCATGAGCGTCGTCAAATACAACAGTGAAACCAGCTAGAGCCCTGCTTGCCAGCTAGGCGGGGCATGTGACAACCACATCATCATCCGCCAACTCCCCCTATTCCTCTCCGACACCGCTCAAAGGTGGCTCGAGGAGCTCCCCCGCGGTCAGATCCGTAACTGGGCTGACCAGGTTCGGGTCTTCGAGGGAAACCTCAAAGGGACCTATGTGCGCCCTAGCAACTCCTAGGACCTCCGCAACTACAAGCAGCAGCTCGGGGAGTCCCTCCACGACTTCACCCGATGCTTCTCCAAGCAGCGCACCGAGCTTCCACACATTCCTAACCATGACATCATCCTAGCGTTCGTCTCGGGCACCACCTACAAGGAGTTAGTTTAGGAGTTAGGGCACAATCGCCCTAAGACTGTCAATGAGCTAATGGATGCCGTCGGAAACTATGCAGCCGGCAAGGAGGCGGTCGGGGCCTTTTTTGGCAACAAGAAGGACAAGGGGAAGGCACAGGCGCCCGACGGTGAGGGCACAAGCAAGAGCTCCATGAAGGGCAATAAGAAGAATACCCAGCAGGGCAAGCGCGAGGCTATGGTCGAGCGCAAGAAGCCTCGAGGTCCCCCGAGGGGGCCATCTTCGACAAGATGCTGAAGGAGCCCTGCCCTTATCATAAGGGAGGGGCTAACAATAACCTCGAGGACTGCCACATGCTCAGGAACTACTACGAGAGTTTGGGTATCAAGAAGGACGATTAGAAGAAGGACAAAGGCGAGGACAAGGGCAGCGACAAGGAGGACAATAAGTTCCCTGAGGTCTTCGACTGCTACATGATCTATAGCGGCCCCTCGACCCAACTCACATCTCGACAACACAAGAGGGAGAGTCAAGAGGTCTTCTCCGTCTGAGTCGCTACACCCTAGTACCTCGACTGGTCCGATGCGCCCATCATGTTCAACTGCGATGACCATCCAGTCATCATCAACACCCATCTCTCCAAGGTGCTCACGGAAGGGGGCAGCAACCTCAACATCATCTACACCAAACCCTCGACCTCCTGGGGGTCAAGAAGTCACAGCTTCAGCCCTACGTCGGGGGTTTCCATGGATTGTGCCAGGGAAGAAGGCCCTGCCCATCGGTCGCATCGACCTCCCCATTTGCTTTGGCACCCCCTCGAACTTCAAGAAGGAGACCCTCACCTTCGAGGTAGTCGGGTTCCACGGCACGTACCATGCCATCATCGGTCGACCTAGATACGCGCAGTTCATGGTGATCCCCAATTACACTATCTCAAGCTCAAGATGCCGGGACCCAAGGGCGTCATCACCATTGGCTCCTCCTACGAGCACGCATACAACTGCGACATCAAGTGCGTCGAGAACGGAGAGGCTGTCGAGGAGTCCACCAGGCTGGCCTTGACACTCGAGGGCCTCGCCGCAGAGGCCCTCGAGCCCAAGCGCCACGCAGGCAGCTTCGAGCTTGCGGAAGACACCAAGAAGGTCCCCCTTGACCCAGGCAGTTCCGACGAGAAGGCGCTGACGATCAGTTCCACCCTCGACAGCAAATAGGAAGCAGTGCTCATTGACTTTCTCCGTGCAAATGCCGACATGTTTGCATGGAGTCCTTTGAACATGTTTGCGCCACTTCGACGAGGAGAAGCGCAAGATCGTCGGTGAGGTGGTGCACAAGCTTTTAGCGGCCGGGTTCATCAAGGAGGTTCATCATCCCGAGTGGTTAGCTAACCCTGTATTAGTTAAGAAAAAGAATGGAAAAATGAGGATGTGTGTTAATTATACTAGTTTAAATAAAGCATGTCCTAAAGTTCCATTTCTTTTACCACGTATTGATCAAATTGTTGATTCGACTGTGGGATGTGAGGCCCTCTCTTTCCTTGATGCTTATTTCGGTTACCATCAAATCAAGATGAAGGAATTCGACCAGCTTGCGACCTCCTTTATTCATCACTGAGGAGCAGGCTATATATTTTGAATTTTGTAAATAAATCCCAAGATCATTGCAAGAGAAAAGTAAACTTCATGTCATCCTACTATCTCACATCCGTCAATAACTTAGATAGAAAATGGGGTCCCTATTGTAGAGTTGTTCACAGATTATTATGATTTTAGCAAGGAATAAACCATATAGAAACCATTATCAACTAATGAAAATGGAATTTGAGCCTCAAAGTTTTAATTAGTATTCATTTTATTTGAAATCTACTAGATTAATAAGGAGTGAGTAAAAGTGCACAAACAAGAATTGATCTTGTTGAACCATTGTGCATCTTTTATGGAGGTGAGTGTGGCGCCACCCCCACACTTGTCATTGTACCTATTCTTTTTATTTTGTAGAAATAGAAAGAATACAAAAACAATTGTAGATATTCTAATATGATATATTATTTTATTAAAAAAATGAAATAATTATTTTGAGTTAGGATACTTCTTAAAGTCAATCAATTTTATTACATCTAAATCTCCTTTAAGGTTGTATGAAGGCTCAAAGAAAACTTTTAAGTGTTGACCATTTACCTTGAAAGTTTTACCTGCGTCGTCTTAGATCGTGATGGCGCCATGTGATGATGTGCTGATGACGTTGAATGGTCCTTTCCATTTGCTCCAAAGTTTTCCTTCACCGAACAGCTTGACTTTGGAGTTGAAAAGAAGAACTTTGTCTCCTTCCTTGAACTCTTTTTGCTTGATTCGGTGATCGAGCCATCTTTTTGTTCTTTCTTTGTAAAGCTTGGCACTATGATAAGCCTTCTCCCTCCATTCTTCTAGCTTAGAAATTTGCCTTTGTTGGTTTCTGCCAGCTAATGTTTTCTCCATGTTCCAGCTCCTTATTGCCCAATAAGCTCGTTCTAGCTCAACTAGCAAATGGTAACTCTTCCCATAGGTGAGATGGTATGGTGACATGCCGATGGGGGTTTTGTAAACTGTCATGTATGGCCATAGTGCATTAGGTAGCTTGTCCTTCCAGCCCTTTCTCATCTCATTGACCATTTTCTGCAGGATGTTCTTGATTTGTTTGTTTGAAGTTTCTGCCTGAATGCTTGTTTGAGGATGATAGGTGTGGCTATGTTGTGCTTTGCTCCAAGCTCCTTCAAAAAGCTACGGAAGGTCTTATCAGTGAAATGAGACCCTCCATCACTAATGACCAATTTAGATGTTCCGAAGCGAGGAAAGATCACTTCATGAAATATCCTTTTTGCATGCTTGGCGTCAGCAGCCCTACATGGCATGGCCTCCACCCACTTCAGTGTAAGGATATTGCATTACGAGCGGTGATGCTTCCTTGCAACTAGCATTTCCGACATCTTTTGATGAACTCCTTGGTGTCTTCATACATCGTCAGCCAGAAGAACCCACACTGCCAGATATTCGCATGTGTGCAGAAAACTCCATAGTGGCCTTCGTATGATGCTGCATGACATTTTTCTATGATTTTCATCCCTTCTGCCGTTGGTACGCACCTCCTTAGTAGTCCATCAGAACACACCCTGTATAGGTATACTTCTGCTCTCAACTTGGAGCTTCTTTCTGTCTAGTGGTACATATCCTACAACCATGAAGTTCCCGATGTTTGCATACCATAGGTTGGTTTTTGTCACCTTTAGCAGTATGTCATCGTGTAGGAAGTTGTTCTTTGGTAATTCCTGCAAGTTAGCGACTTACATAAATGACAAAGGATTTGTAACAAAATCCTCTATTTCTTTTCTATCTTTTATTTTAAGGTCAAATTGCTGGAGTAGAAGAATCCATCTTATTAATCTAGGTTTAGAATCTTTCTTAGTGAGCAAGAATTTGAGTGCAGCATGTTTAGTGTAGACAATAACTTTTGCCCACACTAAGTAAGATCTAAACTTCTCAATAGCAAAAACGACTGCCATGAACTCTTTTTCTGAGGTAGCATAGTTAAGCTGAGCTCCTGTTAGCATTTTGCTAGCATAAGATATTGTGCGAAGCTTCTTGCATTGGTTTGGCTAAGGGCTACCCCAACAGTGCAGTCACTAGCATTACATAGGATCTCAAAGGGTAGCGACCAATTTGGAGGTTGGAGGATTGGCGCTGAGATGAGTGCTTTCTTGAGTGTATGGAAAGAACTTAAGCAATCATCTGTGAACTTGAAAGGTGCATCCTTAGCTAACAGGTTCGTGAGGGGTCTAGAAATTTGCAAAAAATCTTTGACAAATCGCTTGTAGAACCCCGCATGACCTAGGAAGCTACTAATTCCTTTCATGCTCACAGGGGGTGGTAGTTGCTCAATAACTTCGATCTTGGCTTTGTCTACCTCAATCCCACTTTCAGACACAAGGTGCCCAAGGACGATGCCCTCATGGACCATGAAATATCACTTTTCCCAATTAAGTACCAGGTCCTTTTCTTGGCATCGTTGCAAGACTTTTTCTAAATTCTCTAGATAATGATCGAAAGTTTTTCCATAGACTGAGAAATCATCCATGAAAACTTCCATGATCTCTTCAATCATGTCTGTGAAAATGGACATCATGCACCATTGAAATGAAGCAGTTGCATTACACAACCTAAATGACATTCTACAATAAGCGTATGTTCCATACGGGCATGTAAACGTTGTCTTGCTTTGATCATCAGGGTGTATGGGAATTTGATGATATCCCAAATACCCATCAAGAAAGCAAAAGAAAGAGTGCTTCACCAGCCGTTCTAATATCTCGTCAATGAAAGACAGCGAGAAGTGGTCTTTCTTTGTGGCTGAGTTGAGTTTTTGGTAATCTATGTACATTCTCCACCCCGTGTCGGTTTGTTGTGCAACTAAATCATTCTTGCTATTTTCAACAACTATCATGCCTCCTTTCTTGGGAACCACATGGACAGGACTAACCTAATCACTATGTGGCACGGGATAAAAAATCCCGGCGTGAAGAAGTTTGAGGACTTCCTTCTTCACAAATTCCCGCATCTCATTCTTGAGCCTTCGCTGAGGTTCTCGAGAAGGTCTTTGCGAAGGGTCAATAGGAATGTGATGGGTGCAAAGTGCTAGGCTTATCCCCTTAAGATCTTCTAGGGAATACCTGAAGACAAACCTATGCTTCTCTAGAATGGCGATGAGTTTGGATCCTCCTTGTCGTTAAGCATATCGCTAATGATAATAGGAGTTTGTGTGTCACCATTCAAGAAAGCATAACACAGGCCACCGGGCAAGGGCTTATGCTCAACTAAAAGTCGTGTTAGCAATTCCTCTTTGGAAAGGTCTATGGTCTCTCCTAAGTTGTCCTCTTCTTCTATGAAGAGTTCAGTGTCTTTTTCTAAGGATGACTCAGGCGAATCAAAGGGTAAAATTGACACGACTTCCATGGGCATGTCATGATGGGGGAGAGGTTCTGCCATCGAATTTTTAGCTCGAGTAACTTGGATGCAAAAATATTCTCTCCCCAACTTCACATCCAGATCCCCTATTTTTGGTGGGTCTATGAAAAGTTTTTCTAGGGGATGCCCAATCAGGATGTCAAAATCCTGAATGTGAAAAACATGAAAATCAAGGGCCAAAATGGTATTCTCATGATGTAGATTTATGCCATGTAGGACCCCTGCACTTTCCAAGCTAGATCTTGGGCCAACCCTAAGGGTTTTGTTTGTAGGGGCAAAAAGTTTGCTGCCTACATAGGTAAGTGCAAAAGATTTGGACATGAGATTTGCCCCTACGGTGGGATTGTGTAACAGTTTCTCCCAAGATCTACTGACTTTGCATTGAATGGTTGAAGAAGGGCAATGATTTGAATTACTTCAGAAGAAAATTCTCCTTCTTCAACCCATTCACCACTCATTATTGCGGCGAACTCCTTGACTGTTTCTCTAAAAGATTCAACATCTAAAGGAGCTATAGGAGTGATCAGAACTATTGGTTTCCTTTGAAATGAATACTTCGAGGTGTTCCCAAAATCTTCAAATTCGTCCTTGGAAAGTGGAGATTCTGAAGTTTGGGAAGCATCCCCAAAGTTTCTGGTTCGGGTGAGGGTCTCTCGATGGGAGGTAAAGGCTCGGCCTTGGCCGAAGAGACTTCCTCATGTTTCAGCTTAGGCTCTACACGGAGGGGTTCTAGTGGAGGAGTGTTCTCTAGAATGCGATCTAGAAGAGCTTCTGCTTCCACTATGGTTTTATGTGAGAAAGAACCTCCGGCGGCAATATCGAGCTGCAGGGCAGATTCCTTGCTAAGACCTAACCAGAAGTGTTGTAATACCACATGGTTTGGTATAGACAAGTCTGGGCCAGAATGTGATAGGATTGAAAATTTGTCCCAGGCTGCACCTATTGTTTCCTTCTCTTTTTGTTGGAAGTTGAGAATCTCTTGACACATGGAAGTGATTCGAGATATAGGGAAGAATGCGAGACAAAATATGTTCCTCAATTTTTCCCAATCTCCATTTACCTTTCCTACATTGTGGGCGTACCATTGTTTCGCCCTCGCTTCAAAAGAGAAGGGAAACAACTTCCACTGCAAGGTGTCGTGCGACATGCCCGAAATAGTTAGGCATGCACAGAGCTGCTCAAACTCCCACAAATGATGGTATGGGTTTTCATCATCGAAACCTGAGAAGGTCTGCTCCCAAACCATGGCTATAAAGCTTGTGTGGAGTTCATAGCTAGAAGCTGTGATTGGCTTCGATGATTTTGGTGGCTTGAAGAACTCACCCTTTGGAACAGCAAGATGTTGGATAGAATTTTGCTCCATTCAAAAAGATGTTTTTTGTAAAAAAGAAAAGAAAAGAAAAGATAGGATACATGGAACAAACTAGGTTCTGAAACAATTACGACAACCGTTTGTCACACCCCAAAATTTCCGTTTTGGGATGTGAACCGAAAACACTAAATAAAATAAAGGATTTATTAATTTTCTAAAATTTGTTAAGATTTAATTCATTTATTATCATTATAAAGTGATAAAAAGTGTGATTTATAAAACTTTTATGAAGTTAATAAAGATGTGTTTGTGCTTGGTGCTTTGCTTTGTTTTGCTTGTGTGTGAAATTATTTTCCAAAATTCGAGGAAGTCACGGCTAGGTTCTTTCGAGTTTGAAAAATAAAGCGTTCAAAGTCGCTATTTCAAAATGTGTTCAAAGCTTGGTCTTCGAAAACAGAAAGCTTCTCTTTACCCTCTACCGCTTCGACCAATGTTTTAGCTTACCACCTTTCTCTAGCTCCTTTAGCTCGCTCTAGTGACCCTAGGCCAGCTCCTACTTAGCTCTAGCCTGCCCTGGCCTCACTTAGACTCCCTTGGCCACCTCTTTCTTCCCCTGGCCAGCTCCAGCCAGTCCCGACCAGCTCCAGTCGGCCATGGCCATCTCTGGCCGGCCACAACCAGCAGTAGCTAGGCCAGCAGTGGCCAAGCCTGGCCACCAGCGGCCAAGGCCAGCAGTAGCGCAGCTAGTTGCAGCAGGACGCTAGCGACCCAGCTCAGCACTCCGGCCAGCTTGCAGCCCAGCCAGCAGCTCGTGGGCCATGCCTAGCTCCGTGGCCCGCTTCCATTCTTGGTCTAGCGCAAGCACAAGCAGGCCTGCGGCCCAGCTCTTTGGCCTGCCAGCCCGCTCCCGCATTCAGGCGTCCTTGTGGGCCGACTCAGCAGCGCAGCGCAGCGGCCCGCATCCTGCTTCACCAACAGGTGGGCCTGCTCCCCAGCCCCACGCGTCAACGCCCAACTCTACTCTGCATCGGACAGAGGCGCGCCGTCGCCGCCCGATCCACTTGGGTGCGCGCCCCGATGTTCGCCGCCGGCCTATAAAGGGCTTTGCCCTATGCCCCGCGCCCCTTTGGAAAACCCTAGCAGAGCCACTACCACCCGCAACCCTAGCCATGCGCGCAGCCGCCATCGCCACACCGATCTCGGGTGCACGGCCGTCGATCTTCGCTACCGTCGCGTCCACGCCAACGTGACCGACCCGACGTCAAGGTGAGGACCGCGTCGGTACCCCGCTGTCCCGTCCTCTCCGTTCCCCGTGGCCGCGCAACCCCGCCAAAGTCGAGCCGCCGCCCGTTCTGTCGCCGTGTACTCCGTCGCACGTCGCCACTAGCCGTTGTTGCCGCGGTGCGTATAGCCCTTGCCTTTGCGTGCGCTATGCACCTGTGCACTTGTGCGGTCCTGCTGAGTCCCGTAGCGCCTCCCCACCGACCTTCGGCTAGCGTCAATGGCGCCGCCACACAGCCAATCGCCTCCGGCTATCTCCTGCAGGCATAGCAGTCGCGGCCGAGTCCGCGAGGTTGCGCTCATCACTTCCGTGCCCTCCGCTTCGCCAGCCGAGCCCCGGAGCGCCGTTCTGGCCGACTCCAGTGAGCTCTGACGAGCCGCCGCCGGCCAACCTGCCACCTCTGGCGACCAAGTCCCATCGGAGACGCGTCGTCCGCTCGATCCAAATCTGACGACGTAGATCGGATCAGAGACCAGGTCAACCCTACGTCAACCGAGCCAAGTCAGCTGCCGACATGGCCACCACGCAGCTACCACGCAAGCGCCACATCAGCGCCCCATAAGCAGCAACCGAGTCAACTCAGTCAGCGCCCGGTCCACTATGACATTTTTACAGAAAGGTCCCTGGACTTTTTCATATTTATGGATGTGTCCAACGCAGTTCAAATCAGGTCACCACTTTTATAGTTTAAACCCCGAAGGTATCGGTATTTATCCTTTAGGTCCAAAACAAGTTTTATTTTAGTTTTAAATTGTTTTTGAATACAAAAATAGTTTAGTTTATTTACAGTTTTGCCCCTAACCTTGTTTTAGCCATAACTTACACGTCTTAACTATGTTTTAGCTCAATCTTGTCGCGTTACACTCGTATCGACGTAAGCTACACGATAGTAGTGACATTTATCATGTTCCAGGCTTTTGAAGATGCAACTCTTTTGATAGTTAGATTAATGATCTATCTACACATCTCCAAAATGCGTTTAGCTTAGATCAACCTCGATAGTTGTGCCCTCTCAATGATAGATCCTTTGTGGTCATTCTTACGCTCTCGCGATCGTTGTCACACACCAAAATTTCCATTTTGGGATGTGAACCGAAAACACTAAATGAAATAAAGGATTTATTAATTTTATAAAATTAGCCATGATTTAATTCTTTTGTTGTCACTATAAAATGATAAAAAGTGTGGCTTTATAAAACTTTTATGATTAAATAAAGGTGTGTTTGACTGGTGCCTTGCTTTGTTGTGTTGGTGTGTGAATAATGAATTTCTAAAACTCGAGCAAGTCACGACTAGTTTCTTTTCGAGTTTGAAAATGAAGCTTCAAAATCTAAAGTTTTGCCTCCAGAAGGTTTTGGAAAACGTTTCTGGAAAATCCTTTTCCCTTGCTTAGATAGGTAGAGAGATAGCTTTTCTTTTTCCGTTGTCACCTTGGTCGTCTCTATCCCCTAGACTAGTCTTTAGCTCTTTTTGGCAAGCTCTAATAGCTTTGTCGTGCTCGGGCTAGCCGTAGCTTTCCCTGGCCTGACCTAGATTGCTCTGGCCTTTCCTAGCCTCCCCTGGCCAGCTCTGGCCAGTTCAGGCCAGCCACGGCCACCCCTGGCTTGCCCCCACAGGCCATGGCCACCTCTGGCCGGCCACAGCAAGCAGCAGCCGTAGCAGGCCGCCAGCAGCACATAGCCCGGCCCGCTTGCTCCTCCCACACTTGCAAGCGGACCCCAAAGGCACGCGCCGTCGCCCGATCTGCCGGGCGCGCACTACAAGGTTGGCCACCGCCTATAAAAGGGCTTCGCCCTGCGCACTGTAGCCCCCTTGGAAACCCTAGAGCGGCCACCGCCTCTCGTGAACCCTATCCACGTAGAGCCACCGCCTTCGAACTCGGATCCACCATCGCCGATCTCCTCTGTCGGCGAGGCCCCGCCGACGAGACCCACTCGACGAGCTCCGCCCAAAGGTGAGGGAGACGTCGATACCCCTCTCGTTCTCCCTCTCTTCCTCGCATGCCCGCGCGCCGTCGTCGATGTAGCACCGCCGCAGTCTGCGCCACCGTGGTGTCCCGCATCACCTAGCCGCCCTCCATCGCGCCTGTTTCATGAACCACGTGCGCGTGTATGCACGCAGCGCGCCCATGCTCGTGGCCCACGCTCTCGCACCCCGCAGCGCCTCCCCGCTGAGCTCCCGCTGGCGTCAATGGTGCCGCCGTTGTCCAGACCCACCTCCAACATCCCCTGCCACCGTAGTGCCCGCAACTGAGCCCGCAAGGCCATGCCTGTCGCTCTGGTGCCCTCCGCGTGCCCAGCCTAGCCGCATAGCAGCCGCGCCGCCGCACTCTGGCGAAGCACCGCTCCGGCGACCTTCGCCCCGCTGGAGTTACCCGAGCCACTGAATCAGGATCTGACGTCCCAGATCAGAAGTTGACACACCGGACAACACGGGTCAACTAGGCCCGCGCCTGCTGACGTGGCACCCGATGTGGCTACCACGCAGGCGCCACGCAAGCGCCACGCGTGCGCTGACCAGTCAACAGGTCAACCAGACAATCAGCCCTAGCAGTTTTATAGAAAAGCCCCTATGTTTTTAGTATTTATGATCTAGTCATTCGTAGTTCTAAAGTATTTAGATTCCAGTCCTGTTTTCTACAGATTTAACCCTAGACTTGTTTAAGCCATAACTTTCACGTTTTAGCTCCGTTTTAGGTGATCCTTGACTTTCTGGAATCGTATTGATGTAAGCTACACGATAGTAGTGACGTTTACCATGTTCTAGGCTTTTGTAATTGAAACTTATATATGAGTTGATTAAGGATCTATCAAATGCTGTTTTCAAAATACGTTTATTCTAGATCAACCTCGGTAGTTGTACCCTCTCTACGATAGCTCCTTTGCTGGTCATTCTCACGCTCTCACGATCATAGCTTACATTTTGGATATATGCTTACATTTTGGTTACCAAATAAATCTTAATTGCTACTTGAACCATAATAAGGGTTTGGGTGTTTCAACCAAGTTGATTAGAGAATAGGTTGCAAAAGTAAAACTTAATTGCTGTAATTAAAATGCTACCACAGTATTACCCTGCAGCCTTACCTTTATTTAAGGCATGCATATCATTACTTTTCGTCTGTACTTGCTGAGTTTTGACATGGAACTCACCCTTGCTATAGTTTGTAGTAAGGTGCTGCTCTGAAGAAGGATAAAGATACTAAGTGTCAGAGGTGTATGGCATACGAAGCCCCCAGTCAACTGTCCCTGAGAAGGATGGAGCTCTGAAGAGAAGTTGTAGCCAATGTTCCGCGTAACTCTGATAAGTTGTAAGTGTTGTTATATGTATGTATCCGCTATTATTTACATTGTTTACTGATATTCCATTTTCTATCATATTTGTGGACTTCCTGGGCACACATATGATGGCCTCTGGTCTTTCTTTGGGAACTGGGGTGTCATAAGATGGTATCAGAGCAATGCTGACTGTAGGACGTATGCCATGATAGCACTAGTCGATTTTTAAAGCTTATTTTGCTACAAAATTATTTTACTATCCCTTGGTAGTTGATTTTGACTACTATCTTCATCCTTGTATTGTATCCTCTCCTTGAATAGCTTCCTTTGAGCTATTAATTTCTTATCCCCTTGGATTTCGATTTTTGTTGGTTTACTAGAAGTTTTCTAATCTTGTCTTATTCAAAATTTATGATGGCCCTTTATCATCTGCAATCTGCCCTTTAGGATGACCACCATTGATGAAGAAGTACGCATAGAATCGATGGTGCAATGCTGTTTAGTTTTGTATGTTGTAATGTTTGTGTGCCATTTCCGTTCTTTTGTTCCGAAGTAGACTCTGAAGGTGAAGCTTTGGGAAGTGTGGCTTTATCCTTGTTAAGTGGGGTAGAGTCCTCTCTTATCCTATCTATCCCCTGCTACTGATCCCGCTTCTCATTAAATCTTTATCTACCATATATCATGGTTTATATCCGTATCCTCTTGCTCATTCTACCTTTGCCCAACATCAGATGATGAATCCAAGTGGTGATGCAAGTGGAAAGGATGATATCAATGAACAGAGTCAGCAAACAACTTCAACAACTCCAGTGAGCAATGAATAGCTGATTGCTTGGCAGACTCAGATCTTTGTGATGATAGCTGTTCAGATGACCAAGCTCCAGAACCTACTAGCTATGCAAACCTTACTTCTCCAAGGTGACATAGAAGGAGCTCTCATCAAGTGTCAAGAAGATCCAGCCATGCTAACCTCATCCTCGACCAACAAGTTAAAGTCAACCACCATGTCAGATCATAAGTCAGGTGGAGTGGAAACACAGAAGGATTCTCAGCTCAATTTAGGAAGGTCTCCAATCAAACAAGCAAAAGAAGTCAGGAAGAATTTGCAATCCAATGAAGGCAACCACGATGAAGCACTCAGAATTCTAGAGCAGTGTCAGTGTTGTAGGCACTATGGATTACCCTGCCTTCAGAAGCAACCAAGTGAAGGAAAAGTTGAAGCATCTCAAGATCAACAAAATCAATGGACCAAGAAAAGGAAAGCATTTTCACAAGAGCCACTGTTGAAAAGCAAGGCAGACTTGAGTTCTACCTCGTAGTTTGGCTCAAACTCGATCCCTCAACAGATACATCCACCCGTCAGAGAGTTGGACACCCTTGTAGTTTCATGTTTCATGCCAAAGGTATGTCTAGATGGGTGGACTATCATGTATACGGAGTTCCAGCCTCAGAAGCAAAGGCAGACTAAGAAGCAATCCATTGAAGAAACATTAGTGAAAGAGAATCCACAGAATCAACCATTTAGCAATATCCTAACCACTCATAGCACATCGATTCAAGAAGATCAGCATCAGGGCAGTGTTGGGTGATAGAATCATAGAAACGAACTATGCGGTGAAAACAATATGCGGGTTGTAATTGTATTTCATTCCATCAAAAACTTACATCCCAGGGGGTATTTATAGACCCCCTGGCTTCACTATGACAGGAAATTTTACAAGCTAGATATAACACTTCCTATACATTTAGCTAGAAAAAGGAAGTTGGCGAAGTGGCAAAACAAACTTCGCCTTTGGTATTTCATCTCTCCAAACGACTTTGGACTTAATCTTAGTTTCTTGGTTTGGTAGGTGCCCTCATCAATTCTCCATGCGAAGTTGCCACATCACTTTTGCTGGACTCCAAGAGTTTGGCGAAGTTATCTCCGCCTTTTAGCCTAAAACATATGAAAACATATATGCGAAGCCCAAATAATTTATAGCAGTGTCCATGTCGCCTTCGTTGAATGTTATGCTGTTATAAATATTTTTCGGTAAAAGTTCACTTTCTACTCCAAAGTTTGGAAAGGAAGTTTTTATGACAAAGTTGCTCCCCAACAGGCAGTATCTATAAGAAGACTAACAGCAAGGCCTGCTACCATTGCTATGCAAAGGGGCATGTCGAGAGGCAATGTCCAAAGAAGTACCCATTGATGTACAGAAGAAACAAACTGAAGCACAGTCACAAGTATGGTAGAAGGGGTCATGTGGAATTGAGAGATGTTCACAAAGCTAAAAAGAGTGTGTTGGATCGCTTTTAGTAGAATTAAACCTTGCTACTGTATTATTTGACAAAGACTCTACGCATTCTTTCATCTCAAGCAAATTTGTGACTGACATAAGATGCCTACATTCCTAATGAGGGAGCCCATGCTAGTTAATACTCCAGTAAGGGAGATAAGAGCTACCCACATGTGCCCAAAAGTGAATCTCAACATTAGGAGTGTGAGCTTTGAGGAGAACCTTATAGTTTTGGAAGCATTGGAGATTGACATCATCCTGGGAAGAGAATGGTTAAAATCTTGTCAGGCAGTGATTAATAGAGCCCCACGCTCGGTATCTCTAACGACCTCTTCAGGAGAAAGAATCCAGTATGAAGGTACCCAGATCTGTTACAATCAAAGGGGAGATGCAACAGAATCACCAGATCAGTGAAGATACAATCTGGGAAAGTTGAAGACCCTATGTGTAAATAGAGTCACCTCAACACTCAGTTGTAGAATCCAGAGTGGAAGAAAAAGGATTTGAGGCATCTAGAAGAAAGCTGAAACACTCAAGGTCACACGAGGAGTCAGCTATGTCCTTTGGATCAGCATACACGTTTTTGGTATTTTTGCTTGAGAGTCAGAGGCAACATGAGGAACTATGGACAGAGTTCACAATTCGCAGACTCAAATCCTCTCATCTTGATAGGTGTACCAGGATCGGGAACAGAAGCATGGTTAGATTTGAGTTGGTCTATGCTGAAGTCCGAAGCAGACGAGACAACATATGAAGTCAGCTACATGTTTTATTCTGTAGTGTCCTATTTCCAATTCATTTGTAACATCTGTATAAAAGGGATAACTGTTTCATCAGACCTCGTTACTTTTAAGCTGTAAAGGTGGATTGTGAAGTGCTTATCATTTTGTTTTACATGACTAAGATGTTTCATCAACCACCTCAACCACTTATTCAAACATCTTTGCCTTGTGTTTCTCATTGGTCTTATTTGGATTCAGAATCAGGTGGTGTGTTAGTCAGAGTGGTAAATTGACGAAGGGAATTTGTAGGATATGATTTGGATTAAGAGGATTTTCATGCACATATTTTGGATGTAAGCGGTGCTTTTGTTAAAGTGGGGTAGCATTCGCTACTAACACCAATCTATCGCACCTCAAGTTTCAAGGTGTGAAGAGATAAAGGATTTAGCCTTATCTTTCTTGAACATTCTTAACCTTATCATCGACCTTCGACCCTTACCCTTCAACTTACGGCTTTGGAGTCGATAAAGTGCAAAGGATTGAAGATCGATCTTTATCCCACTATGGGAAATCTTTTCTAAAATCCTAATCCTATCATTATTCTAGCTTACAAAGGGAAATAAGGGAATTGTGAGCACCAGGAGATCCATCTTTAGTGTCCATATCACTTTTGCTCCTAGCTCTTGCATCCCATGATGCAGGACCTAAAGAGTTAATCGTTTTACTCTTGGTTGTTTGGCCTTGTCCACAACCTGTATTCTTTTTGCCATTGACCACTATGGTCATCACTATTCATGGATCATCAAGGTTTGTCTATGCACATCTTAACGTGAAGACAAATCAATCTCAACCATCATTTTCCTAAAAACCTCATGATCATTTTTTTTCATCGTGCATGTGATGCTTAATCATGCAAGATCCACACTTGTGTCTGGGGGATATCAATTAGTAGTAAACTTGTTAATGATGTCTTGATTAATAACTGATAGTGCTATGTTTAACCGAGAACCTCCAGTGGGTGCACACACTTGGGTGTGCTCGATAAGCGCTAGTAATGTGATTACTAATCATGATCCATTATATAAGCTACTTTGATATGCTATCTCATCATGAACTTTTCTCTGGTCATCTTGCTACATCAATTGGAAGAGTGGACCCTTGACTTCTGGGTCAACCTTGTGGTAATCATTAGATTTATGCATCTTTATGCTTAATAGGTGGACACATGTAGATGAACCTTTGTTCTTTGTGTGATCTAACCTTTGTCTCTGTAGTCGATCTATATCAGCCTATAGATCTTTCATGGTATGTCACCACAGGTCCCAAGGATCTCGATCTTTCGGTCGACCCATGTAGACATTCAAGACTTTTCTTTGCACTCCATGAACCTTAATTTAAGGAAGTGCAAATCATCCAAGGATCGTTGTTTGTTCTCTCTCTGCCCTCTTGGAAGAGCTAAAGAGAGAAGTCTTGCATCATTCTACTTGAGAATGATGTTATCCATCATCTGGTCTCCATATTATAATGTATGGATAATCTTTGATCTGTTAATTCTTCCTTGTGTTGGATCTTGAATCAATTTTGGAGGATCAACCTTTAATTTTCCTTCTTGATTGTTGAATAATCTGTGATTCTCTATATTCTTAATGGAGTTCTCGATGCAACCTTGATCATCGATTTTATCTTTATCCCAAGTCTCTTTGAATCTTGGGACGAGATTCATGTTAAGTGGGGTAGCTTTGTCACACACCAAAATTTCCATTTTGGGATGTGAACCGAAAACACTAAATGAAATAAAGGATTTATTAATTTTCTAAAATTAGATAAGATTTAATTCTTTTGTTGTCACTATAAAATGATAAAAAGTATGGCTTTATAAAACTTTTATGATTAAAAAAAGGTGTGTTTGAGTGGTGCCTTGCTTTGTTGTGTTGGTGTGTGAAAAATGAATTTCTAAAACTCGAGCAAGTCACGACTAGTTTCTTTTCGAGTTTGAAAATGAAGCTTTAAAATCTAAAGTTTTGCCTCCAGAAGGTTTTGGAAAATATTTTTGGAAAATCCTTTTCCCTTGCTTAGATAGGGAGGGAGATAGCTTTTCTTTTTCCGTTGTTGCCTTGGCTGTCTCTATCCCCTAGGCTAGCCTTTAGCTCTTTTTAGCAAGCTCTAATTAGCTTTGTCTTGCTCGGGCCAGCCATAGCTTTCCCTGGCCTCACCTAGATTGCTCTGGCCTTTTCTAGCCTCCCCTGGCAAGCTCTGGCTAGTTCTGGCCAGCCACAGCCACCCCTGGCTTGCCCCCGCTGGCCATGCCCACCTCTGGCGGGCCACAGCAAGCAGCAGCTTGGCCAGTAGTGGCCCATCCCGGCCATCAGTGGCTATAGTTAGCCAGCAGCCACAGCAGGCCGCCAGCAGCGCATAGCCTGGCCCGCTTGCTCCTCCCACGCGCGCAAGTAGGCCCCAGCCCAGTTTCCCGGCCTGGCTAAGCCCTCGCCCACGTGGGCCGTTTAGCCCAGCAAGCCGGCCCAGCAACCAGCAGCAGCACAGTGGCCCCCGTCCACCTCTAGCCCCTGCCATGCGGGCCCCACTCACCGGCCCCACTGGTCAGCGCCCTCCGGCCGTCCTTTGCTCCGCATCGCTCGGAGGCACGCGCCGCCGAGTGATCCGCCCAGCGCGCACTCCAAGGTTGGCCGTTGCCTATAAAAGGGCTTCGCCCTGCGCACCGCAATCCCCTTGGAAACCCTAGAGTGGTCGCCGCCTCTCGTGAACCCTATCCGCGCAGAGCCGCCGCCTTCGAACTCGGATCCGTCGTCGCCGATCTCCACCGTCGGCGAGGCCCCGCCGACGAGACCCACTCAACGAGCTCCGCCCAAAGGTGAGGGAGACACCGGTAAACCTCCCGTTCTCCCTCTCTTCTCCGCGTGCCCGCACGCCATCATCGACGTAGCGTCCCCACAGTCCATCGCCACTACGGTGTCCCGCGTCACCTAGCCGTCCTCCGTCACGCCCGTCTCGTGTACCGCGTGCGCATGTATGCGCGCAGCGTGCCCATGCTCGCGTCACGCGCTCTCGCGCCCCGCAGCGCCTCCCCGCTGAGCTTTGGCCGGTGTCAATGGTGTCGCCATCGTCCAGACCCACCTCCAGCCATCCCCTGCCGCCTAGTGCCCGTAACCGAGCCCACAAGGCCGTGCCTGTCGCTCCGGTGCCCTCCGCGTGCCGAGCCGAGCCACGTAGTGTTGGGAATATGCCCTAGAGCTAATCATGTAGATGATGATATTCCGATTGTATCCATGATTAATAAAGTGTTCATTGAATATCCATTAAAGACAACTTGTATTGATTAGCAATTATGTGAATTGTTTTGTGGAACTCTTTACTTGACTGGTTATTCTAAAGTTGTCCCTGGTCGGCGTTCTTGTGAAAACACACTTGAATATTAGACCAGCACATGTATTAGTTGATGGCTATGTTTCACAAGTCATCGACATGGAGATGTCAAACTAATATTGTGGGCACATGTGAGACATGTAGGCTGGACTGACCCAACATGAGAAAGTATTTATTCGCGTCATGTACGTTATGTCCTTAGACCTAAGATTGTGGTATGTACTCAAGATGTGAAATGGCCTACTTAGGGACTATCAAACGCTGCTCCATAACTGGGTAGTTATAAAGATGGTCTTCGGGTGATCGGGAAGCATGCTATGAGACATAGACAATCAAGATGGAGTTTGCCCGTCTCTACGCGAGAGAGATATCACTGGATCACTCAAGTGATTAGATCAACAAATGCATGGCCGTGCTTGGGTTAAGTGTTAACCCACGAGTTGAACCTGTTGATGTAAAATTATATCTGCAAACACACCGGGCTAATACCCACAATCAAAATCCGAAGCATGCCAATCGATTTGACCTGTTAATCGACAAGAATGATAAATTTGAATAAAATCCAAATGAGACGACAGCGATACGGCCGGACGTCAAAGCTCAGAAAGCATTCGATAACTGTTGAACAGATCAGACGAGACGACAGCGATACGCCCGGACGTCAAAGCCTGAATCGTGCTCGGTAGACGTGGAACCTGCAAGGTCGCCGGAGATCAAGTTGGTGCAGCCCGTCGATTCTTGAAAGAACTCGTTGAAGAAGAAAAGTTACTTGGCGAAGTCGCCGAAAAGTAAAGTACTGGTAAAGGTAAATAAAAAGTAGATTGGTTTATTGATGCTTGGATATCCATTACAATGCCCTTCGGTATATATTTATACTCTGCTAATAAAAAGAGTCCTAATTTAATACATAAAGCTCAAATATAGAAGAAATAAACTAATTCCTTATACGAACTTTATTTCTTGAAGGAAAAGCAATAAAACTCGTATAGGAATTGGACTTAAACTATACTCTGAAAAATTGTAAGCTCTGTGTCGCCGATCCTCTGTCCGCACCCGTCATGATGAGGTCATCTCTTTATCGGCACATCCCTGGCATCGGCAACAACCTTCTAGCCTTCCTGCCTATCTCATCGGCAACAGCTCTTTAGCTTCATCGACAATGTACGAGATCAACATGCCCTTCATCGGCAACCACCCATCGGCAACTCAGAAGCAATGCTGAAGAACAACCACCCTCTTGCCGATTTAGTTTAGTCTCCCGATCCTTATTGACACGTGCCGAAAAACGGTGTCAACACATGCCCCCCAATTTTGGAGTATAAAATATATGCACCGAAATTTCCTCCAGGTCATCATTACCCCTGTTCCTTCAAGCGTCTATCCAAATACTAGGATAATATTTCTTCAGATATTTACCGTTCAACGCTCTTGGAAATATTTCTCCTTCGAGAGTTTCTAGGATATAGGCATTACCAGGAACGGACCGATTGACGCGATAAGGACCCTCCCAATTAGGAGACCATTTACCGAACTTTGTACTCTTAATCCCCATCGGTAAAATTAATTTCCAGACTAGATCACCATCGGCAAATTCCTTCGTCTTCACTTTTTAATCATACCACCTAGCAACTCTCTTCTTGTTCTCTTCGATGCTAACTAAAGCTTTTAGCCGATGACTCACCAGATCTTCCAACTCATCTTTCATGAGTGTACTGTAATCATCGACCAACAACTGATCTTGATGAAATATCTGCCTCGAACCAGTCTTGATCTCCCAAGGCAAAACTGCATCATGTCCGTATACCAACTGATAAGGCGATACTTTAGTAGCACTATGGCATGCCATCCGATATGACCACAAAGCTTCGTTCAACACTGTGTGCCACTTTCTGGGATTTTCCCTAATCCTGCGCTTAATGAGTTTAATAATCCCTTTGTTAGAAGCTTCAGCCTGACCATTGGCTTGAGCATAATAAGGCGAGGAATTTAAGACCTTAATCCCCATCTCATCGGCAAATTTATCAAACTCCCCTGACGTGAACATAGTTCCCTGATCGGTCGTAATAGTTTGAGGAATGCCGAACCGATACACAATATGCTCTTTTACAAAATCAACCATGTTTGCCGATGTCGCATTCTTCAGAGGAATTGCTTCGACCCACTTTGTAAAGTAATTGGTAGCGACAAGTATGAATTTATGCCCCTTGCCTGATGGTGGATATACCTGACCGATGAGATCAATAGCCCATCCTCGAAATGGCCACGGTTTAATGATCGGATTCATTGCCGATGCAGGCGCTCTTTGAACGTTGCCGAATTTCTGACACTCCTGACACCCTCTGAAATATTTGAAGCAATCTTCGAGTATCGTCGGCCAGTAATATCCATTTCGCCTGATCATCCACTTCATCTTGAAAGCCGATTGATGTGCCCCACATACTCCTTCATGGATTTCACCCATTAAAATCTTTGATTCTTCTTTGCCAAGACACTTGAGCAAAACTCCATCTATTGTCCGATAATATAATTCATCACCAAGGAGTACATACTTAGTAGCTTGAAATCTTACACGTCTCTCGACCTTCCTAGATGGATCTTTCAAGTAATCAGCAATCTCCTTCCTCCAGTCATCGGCATCAGTTGCCGATGTCAATACTTCATGGATTGGCTGATACCCCGAAGCATGTTGCGCTAATCGATTAGCTTCTTCATTATGTAATCTGGAGATATGTTCAAGGCGAAAATCTTTGAATTCCTTCAATAACTGCCGACATCTCTCGTAATACGAGATTAAAACTTCACTTTGACATTCATATACCCCAGCTAATTGATTAACGATCAGCATCGAATCACCGAAGATTTCAACAGTATCGGCACGGACTTCCCTCAGTAACTCCAAACCTTTCAACACAGCCTGATACTCAGCCTGATTGTTTGTCGATGTGGTAGCAATCGGCAATGAGAATTCATATTTCTTCCCCTGAGGTGATATTAGCACAATGCCGATACCTGCTCCTTCGCCACACGTAAAACCATCGAAGAAGAGTGTCCACGGAGCAATCTCCAAAGAATTCACCGCGCGGTAGTGCTGAGTAACAAAATCAGCCATGACTTTCCCTTTGACTACTATAGCTGATTCATACCGCAGATTGAACTCTGATAATGCTAAAATCCACTTGCTGATTCTTCCACTCAGAATTGGCATGGATAGCATATATTTGACCACATCATCCTTGCATATAACCATGCATTCGGCCGTCAACAGATAATGCCTTAATTTAACACAGGAGAAATATAAGCATAAACATAACTTTTCAATGGCCGAATACCTGGTCTCAGCATCCACCAATCTTCTACTCAGGTAATAGATTACACGTTCTTTCCCTTCATATTCTTGGATTAGAGCTGACCCAATGACTTCATCATCACTCGACAAATACAACCTGAAGGGCTCCCCGTGTTGGGGTGGAACTAGCACTGGTGGATTCACCAGATATTTCTTAATTTCTTCTAAAGCCAACTACTGTTCTTCTCCCCATATGAATTTCTGATCGGCCTTCAGTTTCAATAACAGACTGAAAGCTTTGATTCTTCCTGATAAATTAGATATAAATCTTTGAATAAAATTGATTTTGCCGATCAGAGATTGTAGCTCAGTCTTATCGGTAGGAGCAGTCACTTTGTTGATGGCATCAATGGACTTCCTGCTACTTTCAATACCCCTTTGATGCACCATGAAGCCTAAGAATTGTCCTGCCGATACACCAAATGCACACTTGTTAGGATTCATCTTCAACCCATGCTTCCTTGTGCACTCCAATATTTTTCGCAAATCAGCCAGATGATTCTCGAAGTCTCCAGACTTAACCACCACATCATCTATATAAATCTCAACCAATGTGCCGATGTACTCATGAAAATGTAATTCATTGCTCTCTGATAAGTAGCACCGGCATTCTTTAAACCAAAAGTCATGACTATCCATTCAAATAAGCCTGCATGACCTGGACATCTGAAGGCGGTCTTGCAGATATCTTCTTCGGCCATAAAGATTTGATTATATCCGGCGTTCCTATCCATGAAGCTAATAATCCATCAATAAATCGGCAATGGGCATCGGATAACCATCCATTGGTGTAGCTTTGTTAAGATTCCTGAAATCAATACAGACACGAAGTTTCCCATTCTTCTTGTAGACAGGAACCACATTAGAAATCCATTCAGCATATCAGCATTGTCGGATGAATTTGGCTTCAATCAACCTTATTATTTTGGCCTTAATATCAGGCAGCACCTTACGATTGCATCGGCGTGCTGGCTGCTGATGTGGCCGAAATCCTTGTTTGATAGGTAACCGATGTTCAATAATTGATCGATCTAACCCGGGCATCTCTGTGTAATCCCAAGAAAAACAATCCTTATATTCTTTCAATAAAGCAATCAATTGTTCTTTGCTCTGGAGATCTAACTTAGTACTAACAAAAGTCGGCCTTGATCTATCGCCGTTTCCGATATCCACTTCAACTAAGTCATCTACCGATGTAAACCCATGGCCCAGTTTTCCATCATCGGCAAACCTATCCATTTATAACTCATCTTCAGAACCGACTACTTGGATCGGTGGCAGCTCATAATCGGCAATCCTGAGGAACTCCAAATCCCATCCTTCTCCCGATATGCACTTGGTCTGCTCGTAAGTCTCTGATTCTGCTGATGCAATTATATAAGATGAATCACCAGGAACCACCTCAACTTTATCTTCAACCCACTGCACAAGACATTGGTGCATCGTAGAAGGAATGCAACAATTAGCATGAATCCAATCTCTTCCTAACAGTAGATTATAAGCACCTTTGCCGCTGATGACAAAGAAAGTAGTCGGCAATGTTTTGCTATCGATGGTTAGCTCAGTGCACAACGCTCCTTTGACTGGTGATATGTTCCCTTCAAAGTCCTTGAGCTTCATGTCCGTCTTAGCTAGATCTTGATCTCCTTTTCCAAGCCTCCGAAACACAGCATATGGCATGATGTTAATCGCAGCCCCTCCATCTATGAGTATCTTTGACATCGGCTGCCCATCAACTCTGCCCTTGACGAATAAAGCCTTAAGATGCTATCTTTCATCATCGGTAGGCTTCTCGAAGACGGCCATCATCGGATCCAAGGTTAGCTGAGCCACTTGTTCTGAAAGAACCGATTCTTCCTCCTCATCGGCAAGTGCCCGAAATTCCATCGGCAAGATGAAAACCATATTGATATTTGCCGATGGACCTCCGTCTTCACGCTTTGGCTGCCACACTTGAGACTTTGCCCCACGGGGGTTTTCTTCTTTGTGCTCCCGTTGCAACTTCCTCTTGTTTTTGTCAGTCCTTCAGGGCACCATTGAGGAAGCTTTGTTTTCCAGACGGGCTGATAAATTTTTGCACTTGAATCTAGGAAATTTATATTGGAGTCTCTGCAAAGAATCGCCTCATCAGGAACTCCTGCATTGGCCTCGAGCTTTTCTCAGTTCATCGGTAAATAGTCGTCACGCCTGCCTAGCCTTTCGTGCACGCTGGTTCTGCCCCCCAGCTAACCATGTACCGATGCCCTTCTCCTGATCGGCTCATTGACGTATCTGTTCTGATTGCCATAGCGCGATCTTCTTTCTGTCCGATCGGCTCGATCATAACCATTGCACTTGGGGCAGCTATCAACAGTAGGCAATTTAATGCCCTCTTCCCAGCAGTAGATGAAGAACGGGCATCTCCAATGATTTTTATGCCGATGCCACGCTTCCCGACGCAACTCCTCTTGCCGATGTCGATAGTGGTCTCCTAAAATTTTGTACGGAGTTGGCCTAGGAGGTCTTCTGGAACTACTGCTTTCTTCAACTATCTCTTTTCCCTTCAAATCATTGGCAGTTGCTTGATTTCTAGGATCCACCGATGCTCTCCTTTTAGCACCTGCCGATGTCAACACTTTGGTCTTGTTTACGGCCTCCACTATGTTTGTAGGGAAAGGATGTTGATCAATCTTCATCGGCCTCTGAGCTTTGGAGTTGTCAAACTTGATCCTCCCAGATTCAATTGCCAATTGCAACTGCTGTCTGAAAACCTTGCAGTCATTGGTACTGTGCGAGGTTGCATTATGAAACTTGTAGTACCTCATCTTCTTCAGCTCATCTGCCGATGGAATCACATGATTGGGTGACAGCTTGATTTGGCCCTCTCGAAGTAGCAGATCAAATATTTTATCGGCCTTTGTGATGTCAAATGTGAATTTCTGTAGCTCTTTCTGACCAAAGGGACAAGACATAGGCTTCTTACCCTTTACCCACTCAGCCAGGCCAATAGTTGGTTCTTCATCTGAGTCTGATTCCTCTGCCTCTTCTACAAAGGACACCTTCCTGTTCCAGTTCTTCCTATGTTCTGGAGCTTGAGCACCTTGATCAGAGATCCTCTGCATAATATGGCTTAAGCTTTCAAACTCCTAAGAATCGTATTTGTCCCTGAGATGCGGCAACAAACCCTAGAAAGCCAAACCAGCTAACTGGCAGTCATCAAGCACTAGGCTATAGCACCTGTTTTTCATGTCTCGTACCCTTTGTACAAAACCTTCTACCGATTCATCGCTTCGCTGTTTCAACTTCATCAAATCGGTAAGCTTCTTTTCATGGACACCAGCAAAGAAGTACTTATGGAATTGTCTTTCTAGATTGGTCCAAGTAAGAATAGAGTTCGGTGGCAATGATATAAACCATGCGAATGCTGATCCAGACAAAGAGGACGAGAATAAACGGATCCTCAGCTCATCCCTGTTTGCTGCTTCCCCACACTGGATGATGAATCGGTTGATGTGCTCCATCGTTGACGTATCATCTTGCCCAGAAAACTTGGTGAAATCTGGCACCTTATACCGATTCGGGAAAGGAATCGAGTCATAAGCTGAAGGATACGGAGTCCGATAAGAGTAAGTATTAATCTTGGGCTGAATCCCAAATTGCTCTTTCATCACTTCTGCAATCTTATCGGTTAAGAGTGCATCCTGATCTTGCTGATGCACTGACTGAATCCCCACTGGAGGCATTGGCTGATATGCTTCTACATACCCCTATGGCATTTGGCTTGGAGTAATCGGCATAGTCACGGCACCAATCTGTGGACTAAAGTTCATCGGCTGTTTTGCCGATGTTTGATCCTGGACAGTTGCCTGTGGACTATACTGCTGAGTCCCCATTGCTTGGTAACTTGGCTGAATAGCAGATTGCTGAACTGGCGTTTGCCCTGACCAATTGAGATTATAACTCATCGGCACCTGACTTGCCGATGGCTGACAGCTTGCGGACAATTGATGCTCTTGTATAGGTAGATGATAACCAGCATAATTTCCCTGAATTGCAGATAACCCAGATTGAGATATGAATGGCGCTACGGGCTGTCCTGCAGTGGAAACTCTCTGTTGAAATGGTGGAGGATTAGTCAATGGATTCGCATAAGATATCTGTTGCGGAGGCGCATATAATCCATTGACAATGGTTGTATAGCAGGAGGTGCAGTAGAATAATGTAACACTTGAGCCATCGGCCGAATTGGAGTGGCCGATGTCATTGGACCCTTCCCTGCTACATCATGCACTTGAGGCAGTCTAGAGTTGGCAGTAGATGGACCTAGAGGCATACCGTATCCCTACCAATTAGCAGCAGTTTGACTGTGTCGATCATCATCTTCTGAATCTCGGGAAGAGATTCATCTTAAGGGGGGAAGAATTGTAACACCCCAAAATTTACACTTTTAAAAATAGATTTAAAATGATTTATTTATGTATTTTTGTGCTCATAAAACATAGGGAAAATAATATTTTTCATTTAATTAAAATTTATCATAGATTTAGAAACATGTTTGTGCATTCATGTTGCTGCATAATTTTTATTGTGATGTTTGGGCTTTGTTGAGTTTGAATTGGAATTCAAAATCCTTTTGAAGATCCATTTGAAAAATGGTTTAAATAAAAGGAAAAGCAATTCTTTTTCCCTCCCTCTCCTTCCTTCTTTCTGGCCCAAGCGGCCTTGTCGGCCTGCTTTCCCTCCTCCCCTCCTTTTCTCGCTCCGGCCTGAAGGCCCGCCAGCGCGCCGTTCTTCCTTCATGGGCCAATAGGCCATGGCCCAGCAACCGTAGAGGCCGTCGCGTGCATCCGCCTCCCTCTCTCTCTATCCGACATGTGGACCCGCCCTGTTAGCACTGTCTTCCTTCTCTGCTCGCGTCGCAGACGGACTCGCACCGAGCCGGAGTCCGCGCCCACCACGACGCCGCGTCCTCCCATGCTCCCCAAGCCGACCCGGCCTTAAATAGTGAGCGCCGCACGCCACCTCGACCTCCGCCCTGAACCCTCGCACCAGTGTCGCTTCAACCCGAGCCGCCACAAACCCTAACTGTCGCCTTGAATTCGATTCCGTCGTTCCGCCACTTCGTCGACACCGTGAGCAGGTCGCTGAGATCATCTTCAAGTTTGTAAAGTTGCCGAGATCATTTTCCCTCTTTCTTCCTCACCGCCTTGCTCACACGGCTTTGCTGGATTTCAGAGGAAGCTCGTTGCCGCCATCTTCTATCGCCAGCCGGCCGCCGTCTGTTCCGGTCTCCATCTTCTACACCGGTGAGTTAGCGTGGTGCTCCGCTTTCGTTTGGTATCGGCCCCATGTCTTTTCGTGGCTCTAGGGTCAGATTCGAGTCCTCTGGCGAGTTCCATCGTCATCGGCCATGGCCGACCGTCGCGCCGGTCGTCTTCCCCGGCGAGCTCTCTCCCTCTCATCTCCGCCTTCTAATCTGAGCCATCAGTTTCTGATCCGACGGCCATCATCGGCTGATACCCCTTTGGGTGGCCGTTTTATAAAAAACCCCTCGGGTTTCTGTCTATTTCGTTAAGAGCCCTTTGCGGGTTCCGCAGAATAAGTTTTCTCCGTTGGAAAGCGTATTTTCCTTTAACAGATTCAAAAATACGTTTTTCTTTATTTACAGTTTTGCCACTATTTTTAAAAGCTCATAACTTCTCCGTTTTAACTCCGATTTGGTCCTTTTAAGTTGTGTTAGGTTCACCATTGTTAGATTTATTTCCAACTTTTGAAAATTGAGATTTATTTTAATCTATTATTTTACAATAGGAAATCTTGTAAAATCCATAACTTTCTCGTTCTAGCTCCGTTTTGGATGATCTTTACGTCTGTGTGATCGTAGTAATGCGCAGATTGGTTTCAAAAGCTTTTCAATCAGTTTACTATGGTTGGTGTATTGTTCTTATATGGTTCCTTTGTTTGCTTCATGTATGATTGCGTAGATTGCTTGTGTGGTGTTCTATGATCGTGTCAAGTCGGTGAGCTTTGTGTTGGAAGATCAAGAAGAAGTTGAAGATCAAGAAGCAGTTCTATAAAGGTTTGGACTTGAAGAAGGATCTAAGCATAAGGCAAGTATAGTTTTGGGACCATCCTTGTTACCTATTCATGATAAACACTAAATTACATGTGCATGTGTCTTTGCTACCTAAGTAGAATTTCCTGGTGATTGGATTCTGAATACCTTGTCACCCTGGGCCATGCATTTTGGGTAGTATGCCTGCTAGTGCTCCATTTGAATCCTGATCATGTAACTTGGTTAACATCTATGCCATGAACATTAAAAGAAAACCCTTTTATATAAGATCCTATCTGTTTGTGATCATCCAGGACTTAACGTACAGCTACAGGGTCTATATGGCTCTGGCTCTAGTTATTCATAAGACCTTTTCTAGTGAGTTAGAGGATCTACAAGTTGGGTAAAGGATGGCCTCTTCAGTATGTGTATAACCGGGTAGGCCATGGGCCATATTGGAAGGGGGATTTCCTACATCCGATGACCCTGCGGCCCTAACTTGTTAGACAAACCTATGAGTGGCTTTATTTGATTCTTGGTGTTATGGGAAGTAGCTAGCCCATGCATTTGAGGATCATGACTCATAGTGAAAGTGTACACCTCTGCGCAGAGTTAAACCGATATATCATCCGTGCCCGCGGTTAGGGCGGCCAAGGGATCATCAATCTAAATTGTGATACAAGTTAATGTTATTTTTATCATATTCTTAATCATGTTAACTTGATCATCTGGTTATGGGTTTTGCTACTACCTTGTTTCTAATTGCTAAAAGATGACATAAACTTAAAAGCTAAATGCGGTTAAACCGTGTCAGCTGGTTGAGCATCATAAACCCCTGCTATACATGCTGAGTTCGACATGGACTCACTCTTGCTATTTGCCCCACCACCTCAGTAGAAGTTGAGGCTTGTGATCAACTAGTTAGTTGGATCCAGTGGAGTGGAGTCCTTACCTGAAGATCAGAGTTTTCTTTCCACATGATTGCTACCTAAGGGTATATCTCTCTTATACTAAGTACGTTATATGTATTAAGCATTGTTTAATGATACTACCCTTTTCTTATAGCTATATGTGGGAATTGACTCCTAGGACTCACATATGGTGTATATCTGGTTTGGTTCTTAAAACCGGGTATTACACAGAAGCTGCGCTAGTTCGCTCATGACACGAAGGAGGTGATTAGGGTAGAAGTACTTAAACTCTTAGCCGCAGGCTTTATAAAAGAGGTGTATCATCTGGATTGGCTAGCCAACCCGGTCCTCGTACGAAAGAAAACATGGAATGGAGAATGTGCGTTGATTACACCAATCTCAACAAACACTACCCTAAAGACCCCTTCACTCTATCGTGCATCGACAAATTCGTCAACTCCACCACTGGTTGCGAATTGCTCTCCTTCCTGGATTGCTATTCCGGCTATCACCGGATAGCTCTTGCGGTACACGACCAAATCAAAACCTCCTCTATCACTCTGTTTGGCGCTTACTGTTACACGACTATGTCCTTCGGCCTTAAAACACCGGTGTGACCTATCAACGTGTCATTCAAAATTGCCTACACGACGAGATCAAAGGTCATCTAGTTGAGGCATACATAGATGACATAGTGGTAAAAACCCAAAAATCGGATACGTGGATCGCCGACCTCAAGGGAACATTTGATGTGCTCAATGTTTTCCAGTGGAAACTAAATCCCACCAAATGCATCTTCGGAGTGCCATCCGGCATACTGCTCGAAAACGTCATGAGTCAGGACGGCATACGCCCAAACCCTGAAAAAGTTCAAGCTGTGCTGAACATGCAGCCTCCTAAGTGTCTCAAAGACATTCAAAAATTGACAGGTTGTATGGCAGCCCTAAGCCACTTTATATCACGTCTCGAAGAGAAGGGACTCCCATTCTTTTGGTTGCTAAAAGCAAAAGAAAAGTTTGTGTGGTCGGACGCGGCTGACGCCACCTTAACCCAGCTAAAAAGCTACCTAACGTCTCCTCCGGTGCTCACAGCTCCAACCGATGGCGAAGAGCTGTTACTTTATATCACGACCACCGATCGAGTGGTAAGCACAGCTATGGTGGTCAAACACGAAGAATCGGGCCACACTTACCCGGTGCAGCGCCCGATTTACTACATAAGAGAATTACTCAACGACTCCAAGCAGCGCTACCAGCACGTAGAAAAACTGCTCTATTCCATCTTAATCACCAAGAGGAAACTTCTACACTACTTCCAATCTCGCCACATCATGGTGATTTCCTGCTTGGTGACATCCTGTAGAACAGGGACGCAAGTGGTCAGATCATCAAATGGGCGCTCGAACTAATGGCATTTACCATAAAGTTTAAGAGCCATAGTACCATAAAATCTCAGGCCCTATCTGATTTCCTCGTTGAGTGGTCAGACCTAACAATGCCATGGCAAGACACCAGTCATGAGCACTGGGAAATGTACTTCGATGGCTCCCTCAACATCGATGGAGCAGGGGCCAGCGTATACTTCATCGCCCCTTCGGAGACAAGCTGCGCTACGTTCTATGCATCCTTTTCAAAGCCTCCAACAACACAGCCGAATATGAAGCTGCACTTCATGGACTATGGATTGCCGTCTAGCTCGACATCAAAAGTCTTATGGTGTACGATGACTCCCTTCTCATAATCAACCCAGTAAACAAAGAATGGGACACCAACAGTGAGAATATGGAGGCTTACGCGGCAGAAATCCGAAAGCTTGAAAACAAGTTATACGGCCTTGAGTTTATCCACGTAGTGCGAGCTGAAAAAAGCCGCCGCTGAGCTATCTAAGCTTGGTTCTTCAAGGGAAGCAGTACCACACGGCGTGTTTATCCAGGATCAACCATTTGTAAAAGACGAGCAAACAATGGTCGAGAAACCTCCCACCACGCCACCCGTTGTTGCAAGTGAAAACCAACAGCAGCACTCCGGCCAGCCTACAACCATGGTCCTTGACGACAGCCCCTTAGTTGAGAAAAGCCTCACCACTGCAGATAACACCAACCAGGGCCAGCTACAAGATGATATCTCACTAATGCAAATCGACCAACCATTGGTCGACCAGTCAGCGGCACAGCCAAAACCTCCCAAGCCCGATTGGCGGATCGAGTTCATCCGCTATCTCATTGAAGAAGATGTACCTGATGATAAGATCCTCAAGGAACGCCTCATCCGACCAAGCAAATATTGTGTCCTCAGGCATGGCAAGTTGATGCGCAAAAATGCACGTCAAGAAATCCTGCAAAAAATGCATCACACAAGAAGAAGGTATCGAGTTGTTGGATAAATCCATTCTTGCAAATGTGGCAACCATGTAGCATTGTGCACGCTAGTTGGCAAAGCCTTTCGAGCAGGTTTCTACTGGCCTATAGCCATCGCCAACACAGAAAAACTAGTACATCATTGCAAAAATTATTAGTTTTTTGCAAAACAAATCCACGTACCTGCACATGAGTTACAAACCATCCCAGCATCATGGCCCTTCTCATGCTGGGGACTTAACATGATCGGTCCTTTCAAGAAAACCCCAGGTGGTTTCAAATACGTCTATGTCCTGATAGACAAATTCTCCAAGTGGATCAAATACAAGCCCTTGGTTAAGGCCACCATGAAGAAAGCCGCCGAGATGATCAATGACGTCATCCATCGCTTTGGCATACCTAACACCATTATCACTGATTTAGGTTCCACCTTTACCGGTAGTGATTTCTTTGATTTCTGCAATGACAAACGCATCAAGGTGAAGTACGTCTCAGTTGCCCATCCTCGTGCCAATGGCCAAGTCAAGAGAGCCAACATAATGATCCTTGAGGCTCTTCGCAAATGCCTCTACTACGACAAGGATACGCACCCTAGTCGAGGGCTCAAAGAGCTATCGGCCATAATTTGGGGCCTACGTACCCATCCGAGCCGCAGCACTGGTGTCTCCCCTTACTCCATGGTCTTTGGGTCGGAGGCAGTCCACCCTGAGGATATAGCTTTCTAGTCACCAAGGGTAGAAAACTATGACGAAGAACGCTCCAATGAAGCTAGAACGCTTGATGTCAATGCGGCCAAGGAAAGTCGCCATGACACATGTGCAATGTCAAAGACGGCCAAATACCTCACCTCCGTACATCGCTACTATAACCACAATGTCAAAGACAGATTTTTGTGGTCGGCGATTTGGTCTTGCGACGCAAGCAGAAGACTGAAGGTCTCCATAAGCTCTCATCCCATTGGGAGGGACCATTCATGGTAAAGGCCGTCACCAGATCAACCTATTACAAATTATATATGTACCCTGGATGAGCCTCCTGTCGACGTACCCAATTCATGGCACATCGACCTCCTTAGGCGATTCTACCCGTGATAGCTAGTACTATATGTCACATGTATCTGTCTTATATAGTCTCGATACAAGTCGATTGAATAAAGATTGTTACTGTTTCACCCTCATTCAAATGAGTATAAGTACGAACCTATTGTATTTCCTAATATGAAAACCACTATCATCGGTCTACATAAAGTTTCCATTAACATGACGAACGATTCATACTCCACCATGGCAACATCATGAAGAAATATTAAAAACCTTGGGGTTATGCCGTCTTCAGGAAAGTACTATTAAGAAGGCCTGCACGACCACATGACTAAATGAAGTTTTTTATACAAATGGCACCCTCGCGTGCCAGCAACAAAGCATCTAACATCACATCTGAGTCAAGCCTAAGGTTCCCTGTGGCAACATCATTAGTGTCGTCTGACACCCCCTTACCCAGATGGATTAAGTCCACCTCTGGATAATGGGAGCACACCACCGCTAGCACATGTGACCCCACATGCTCCACAGCTTCTTTGGTAAACCCCTTCAGACGTGACCAAGATGCTTTACAGGCACTAATAACAACTCCTAAGGGTGTCGACGGGGTAATGTCGTCAGAGTCATCCTCTGCGAGCACATTGAGCACTGGAGCACTGGAGCAATCCCGCCAATCACCTCAGTGAGTTGCCCTTGCATCCGCTTGGTCTCTATGTTTAGCACACAGACTTGGTCTTGCTACATGGAGATACTCTGTAACACGAGCATAGACTTTTCAGAATAGTATGGCACAGCAATACGGTACATCACGCCAAGCAGTGCTCCTTACCCTGCATATCTTTCTCCATAGCAGCATGCTTGGCCACCAGCTCAGTGTTTTAGCCCTGTAGTTGCACGATCTGCTTCTAGGCATGCTTCTCCCAGATTTCCATATCTATAACCATATGGGCATGGTGACCATGTTGGCAGTACAAGGACACCATAGTAATTAAGGAACGTACCTTCTTTCTGACGCAGCAACAACATCACCTACTCAGCCGTCCCCTCCTGCCCCACCATCCGTGCTGTTAGCTCAGCGTTCAGACCTTGTGCGGTCCGCCTTAGTTGCTCCACTTCGCATAGCAACTTGGCATTCTCCTCCAGGGCGGGTTTCACTCGGTCAATCGCCTATTTCCGCTGCTCGGCAACCTTGGTAGTATCCAAACAAATGTAACAACATCAGCATAATGCTACACAAGGCATATAGTACTCATCAAATCGGCCAGTTTCTACTCACCTACACCTGACGAACCAAGTTTGTGACTATCTGCTCCACCTTCTGTGTGGCGTCATCGGTGATTTCCTCTACTCGCATCCCACCAACGTCGTGCGTCAGCGCTAACTGACCAGAGCTTGATGTCCCAACTTGCTCGGCAGTGGTCGGGTGTGGCGGTGGTACCGGCATGAGCGCATATACCACCATCACTCCGCTGGTGCCAGCAGGGATGATGGGGTCCTCTCTTCAATTACTAGGTCCATACCCAGCTCTGTGCTACCACCCGTTGGCTCCTATGTGGCCTCCGCCACCATGGTGGACTTCATACTGCAGAACACCAAGATGTTATGTTCATTCCTAGGATCATCAAATGATCAAATTCCCTAAAATAAAACCCCACTTACATGGTGGAGCGACTGAAAGACGACTGGAAGCGTCCACGCCAACGACCTCCGCCGGCTACCTCTTGTCGACCAGCATCGCTTGCACCATCTGCTGCCCCTGTGTCTGTTGTGGCCGTTGTGGCAGCATCCACACCATCATTAGCCCCGCTAGCCTCCTGTCTTTCAGCATGGTCATCACCCCACAGAGCATTGGTCTCTGGTAGGACAGGTGATCACGCAGGCGGCATGACGGCGGGCATTGACTCCTTGGTTGGACTTGCCGACTGCATTGCTGACGGCGGACGGAGGCCAGTCTCTTTTGTTGCCAAATTAGACTCAGGAAAAAGCTCCACGATCGACGATGACGACCGACGATGATCGCTGACAAGTCCACTAGTGTCATCCGACGATGCTGACCTCTGGGGATTGGTCGGCGGTGTTGCACCTTGTGTATTTGGTGGTGGGGATCCCCGTGGCATCATATGCTGGGACAGACCCGGTGGGGACATCCTTCAGGGCCTCTTGATTATTTGACTCAGTGGCACATTGTCCTCTGAGTCCTTTGATGACGACGATGACAAGATCACCACGCCCCTCTTCTTGTTGACCTTGGTAGCGATCCCTTTCTTGAACCTGGGACTCCCCCCGGTCAAGGGACTTGAGACGCCACCCTTCAGGGGGATGAGCGTGACAATGGTTGTTTGGCAGCAACTCGGCACTACGCCTTCTCGCCACGTGGGGTCATCTCCTGCCTGGCAGCCTCCACCTCCTCTTCAACATCGCTGCCGCGGTCACTGTCGACCATCTTGTCGGCCAAGTCAGTAAGCGATCGCTCCTAGCACAGGGCTTCTCCGCGTGCCAGTCTCTAGCTGGGACGGTTGAGACAAAAACCGCTCGGTCCTGTCCACCAATTTTCTACATTATGTCAGCAACACATATACATGTTTAGAATCAGCTATTTGCAGCAAATAACATTGAGTCATACACACCTATGGTGGCCGATGTGTCTAGTTAAATGGATGTTGAGGATTTTTCAGTGCCACCTTGGACGGATTAAAGTTGTGGAAGACCTCAGCGCACCACAATCTGACCATGTCTATACTGACATCAGCCTCTACCTCCCGTGATGGGTCATTATGACCTCGGTACTCGTACATCTTGGTAGGCCTCTCCCGGCATGGCTGCAGACGGCATTGCCATCAAGTACAAGCCACCATGATACCCTGTACCCTTTCCCTGTCTATCAATGGCAGCAACTCTATCACTTGCTCCATCTCTATCACATTGGGCTTTGCTGCCCACTTGACATTGAACTTGGGGATCAGCGTCATGTCGCACGGCACAGGCTTCTCCTCTTGATTATGCCTCATGTAGAACCATTTTTGGAAAAACAATTTCATTGAGGCGGAGTGTGGGATGTCTATCCATTGCACCTTTATTCCATCGCGCAGCACAATGTAGCACCCACCTGCTACCTGGGAACCCCCCGTTCCCTCCTTTCTTCTTCAGGTAGTAAAAATGGCAAAATAAATTGAAGTGGGGCGGGATCCCCAAATATGCCTCACAGAAGGTGATAAACTCTAAAACATTAAGAATAGAATTGGGATGCAAATTTCATAGAGATATCTCTCAATGGATGCACAAATCACGCAGGAAGTTATGGACTGGCGCCCCCAATCCCCGAAGGATATAATCCTCGAAACCACGATTTCCCCATCGCGAGGGCTCGGGAACCTCTCACCTGCAAGTGGAGCTCGCCACACTCCACGCTCCTCCGGCGGCAGCAGTCCACTCCTCACCAGGCCGCGAAGCGTCCCCGCATCGATTCAGTGATGGTCCAGTGTGTCTTCATGAACTTCGTCCTCGCCGCCTCCGCCCGATGTGTGCTACCTGTAGCCATCTCCGGTCTCCCCACTTCGTTGAGGCCGTGTGCACCGCGCTGGAAGATTGCAATACCCAACCCACGGTGGTTCCCCAAACGCGAGGAGCGATGGAGACGATGGAAACAGTTTGGGTGGAAATGAATGCGGCAGTAAAGTGGGGCACAGTAACTGAAGCAGCGTATAGCGGTGTGGCCCATGGACTCCTAGGGTTTACCTCGTTGACTCCAGTGGATGGATATTTTTTACTGGGCTGCAGATGGGCCTCTTTCTTTCTTTTTCATCGAAGACGATTATCAAATGCCAGACTCATTCCTGCTCTTAGACCGGGGACTGGTCCTCCCTTGCATGCTTTTTGGATAAATACACTTGATTGGACAAAAATGGAAAGGCTAAATTGTTCCCTGCAACAATAGTAATAGCCCAATCTCTTCGTATATGACGTGAACGCACGCTTATACAAGAGTACATTTTTCTTGGTTACTGACCACCAATTCGAGCACAACAAAGTCTGCTTATTCTACAAGTTTGTTTCACCTTTGCTATTGGTTTAGTCCTACAGATAGTTTGGGGACTGAGTAAAGAGGGCATAGCCATCTCATCTCTCTTAACCAAGTTAAGATTACTAGTGGCCTTTCATTGATAGATGGTAAAAGGGGTTCTGACCGACCAGCGTAGCTCTGACTACAACTATGGCTTAGCCATTTTCCCTACTTCACTAATTCGGCAACTACCATTCTTTCTAGGTTGTTGCAAAGCTCCGACCAGAACATAGCATAGCTGTGGTCCTTTTAACACTCTTTGCCAAGCAAGAGTTTATTGTGTCATAGCAATGCTATGATTTTCATGCCTTGCGCAAGGGTCTATCCAAGATACATCATTTGTAGCCATCTAATTAGCCCTATGCAAAGCTGGGGACTGGGCACTAATAGCACAGCTACCGATGCCCCCATAGTTAAGCTATGGATTTAGAGCAGGCCCTTATAATTAATTCCGACACATGGACCTAGGGGTTTGGTTGGTACGCTAAGCTACATTCCAAGCAAATAACATAGCTATTTTTCCCATCTTCACCTTTACGCAATTGCCATGTTCGCTAGTTTGCAATAAAATTGTAAGATCTAGACATAGCTAAGCTGTGGTCGATATTTCCACTCAGCAAAGCTAGAGACTAGTCGGCAGTAACACTATACAATAGTATAACCATCATCCTGCATTTTTTCCAAAGGATTTATTACAAGTGACATATGCTTGAGGATTGGCCAGGCAATAAAGTTGCCGACTAGGGCCATTACAATGCACACGGGCTTTATTTCTTTCTTGGACCCTGAAACAACATGCTTCGCACCTTATATCAGGCTCGAAGACTACGTAGGCCCACGTCACTTAGCAGTGACTTGGGGTATTTCTCAGTAGATCTCCGCACCATGAAAGTATCACCACAGAAACAATACACGAGAGAAATAACACATGTTTTCCTCTCTAATGTGGGCCCACATTATAGAATGTGCGGCGATTTTTCTTTTTAAAGAGCAACATGCATCTTTTGTCAAACATCTATACTTGACAAGACACAATGGCTGATTCAATAGTAACCTAGTCGGCAGGCGAGTATGCCCATAAGATTTCAAGCTCCGCTGGTCAACAAAGGTCAAGACGATGTTTTCCTCTTAATACATGGTGCTCGGGGACTAGTTGTGGGGGTATTAACCCCTATACCCTCATGGCTCACCTTTGGGACTGCTCGAGGCCGAAGGTTTAGCCCAGGAGATGAAGCCTGATCAAGGCCTAGACCTGATCAAAAATCTTGAAGACCAAGCAATCAAGGGCCTGACGGCTAAGGAAACCTGGTCGATAGGAAAGATATCAAGATAATTAGAGATACGATCTCATGTAATCTGTTATCCTGCATGGTACCAATTATCCCGAGATACTCGGATCTGTAACCCTGCCCCCAAGCTATATAAGGCGGGCAGGGACCCCCCTCAAAACTCATCTCATATAGCAACTCATAATCAATTAGAGCACAGGACGTAGGGTATTACGCAATCTGTGGCCTAAACCTGGATAACACTTGTGTCTTGTGTCTCTGATTACATCTAGTTCGTCATCTTAGCATGCCTCCTCCGATAATCTACTACCATATGGGTACCCTAGGTAGACTGCTGTCGATATTTTGTCGACAGCGCCGGCCGGACCTGGTGGGTCGGTCAGCCCACCCAGAGTAGCTCTGGGCACCGCCTTTGTCTGGTTTGCTCTAGGCTGCATCTGGACCTGGCCCATGGTGTCTGTTTGGGTTGGCATGTCTCTGTTTGACCTTTTCCTGCTTCTTCTTGCTTTGCATTGGGCCAAGAAATGAGTTGAGTGATTTGTTATTCTTTTCTTTCATTATTGGCCCAATATTTGTGTGTTTTCATGTATGACCTGCAAAACAAGTGTGTACACCAAAACAATGGAATTTGTTAGTTTAAAACTCCTATCTATATTGTTTTTGGTGTTTCTTATACTAATGTTGGCGGGGTTAGAATGGAGTTAAGGACCGCGAACATCTTCCTCAGTGTTGATGTCGGGATCAACCCCGAGGGTGTTGCAGATAGAGGAGATTGCGCTCTGGAGCACGTTAGTCCTCCCCGCCTCGGTCTCGAGGAGGACCTGAAGCGAAGCCATGTTCCCCTCAGCCTCATGTAGCTGCTTCTTCAGCTCTGAAATAAAAGGACAGATTCAGCCTTGTAACAAGGAAATCTTGAGCCAACACCAGAAATCGATTAAATGACCTACCTTCAGCATGGGTCTTCTCTCCCATCATCTTGCTCCATAGATCACTGAGCGTCTTCTTAGCCTCCGACAAAGCCTCGTCCCTATCTTGGACGGTCGGCTTAGCATCTCGATCACTCTGCCGGTAATCGAGAGAGCCTCGTCCTTCTGCCAGACGGTCTCCTTCAGTGCCTTGACCTTGTTGGTCAAGGCCTCAATGCTGGTGGTCGCATGCTCAGCCCTGAGCTTGAAGAGTTCACGTTGCTCGCCGACCCGGGCAAGGTCCTCCTCGAGCTCCTTCACCTGCACCTTCCGTGAGGCTATCTCCTCCCAAGCCTTAGCAGCATCTTCCTTCAACACCGTGTTGACCAGGCGAAGCTCATCAGCCTCTGCACTCTTCTAGGCCAGCCACTCATTGGTGGCATCGACTAACCCCCTCTGTCATGGAAGCTGCTCCCACACACCATGTTCATGGGAAATGAATAGTGACTTGTGGTGGGACCACTCCTTGATCTCATGATTAAGAATTAAAAGCAGGACTAGAAATCACAAATCAGAAGGCTCGAACCTGGTTCAAGAACAAGAGCTGTGTACCGCAAAAGCCACGACCATATTCTGGGCAATGGTGTCAGTAACCATCCACAACGATGTCTCGGAATGCTACCGGAGCCTCTCGACGTACTCCCAATAACTCACCTCATCCTTGTCATCCAAGATGAACAAGGGCTCAATGTCGATGTTGGCCACGTCCCTGAACTCAAGGGGTGAATGACCCCAAAGTGGGAGCCCCTCCTCCATCCACATGAGGGCCAGCACCGTGAAGTTTGGCCCTGCATCATCGATTTCCAGCATCGCAGGCACCACGGGCTACCCCAGGGCCTTCATCATCTCAACGTTGACCTTTTGCTTCCCCTTGTCTGACGAGGAATCATCGAAGGGGACATCGATCATGACCAGGGCCCACCATAGGGCTGGAGGTGGCCCCTGACTTGTCAACACCCCCACTTATGCGTCAGGCGACGTCAGCACCACCTCTTACGCCCGCTCCACCACCGGTCGCTCTGCCTGCTTTGGCAGTCCTAGCTTCTGCTCTAGCTGCTCCACCACGGGCTACTCTGCTCCTATTGCTGTTGTTGCTGCTGCTACTGCTATTGCTGCTGCTCTAGCTCCATCTCCCTCTCCTCCACGTGCACCAACCCATGGATAGCTGCTTCGGCCTTGCTGGCCTCGGTGGTGTTTGAGGCCTTCTCGGCCTCCTTCGGTTCATGGGCTGCGCTTTCAGCACTACAGGACTTGGCAGCATCCGGGGCCCTCTCAGCATGACCCAATCCGCGAGCGGCGTGACCAGCCTCGCCCGCCTTGACCCTCTCGGGGTGGCCGCCTCCTCTGGTACGGCCTCCAGTCCGGCTTTCTTTCGGTGCTCCATAGTACAATGTGTGGACGCGACCCACATGACATCCTGCGCCAGTGTCCGTGCCACCAGAGCGGCACCAAGCACCTTAGCCAGTGTCATGGCCGCCTTCTCTAGCTTATGCTTATGGCTATACAAAATACACACACATTAGGATGTGAAACCAAGGTCAGAGCAAATTGGGCAGATGTGTAACGAAGAACACTTATTGTTGGTATTTATTAAGTGCAATGAAAATATGAAAGTTATCTACAAGCACACAGATAATATACTGATATAGCACTTCACCAGGATGACCCAGTTTTAAATATCGAACCAAAAGGAACAGAAGAAGGGATCTTGATCTATGCTTAATCCCTGAGCACAATCAAGGATGAGACACTTAGAAGGTAGGAGGAGAAGACTAGGGCTATCTAGTTCTACTTTTAGAAAGTATTGCTCTTATCAATCTCCAATGGGATTACAATGGAAGACCGCAAACAGAGTATGAATCTACACGTAACCAAATCTCCTGCAAGTCCTATATTCAGGTAGTGGACTATAGAGGACTCAACAAAGCTATAAAGTAACCTTCGTGATCTACCACATGGCCTAGAACATTGGGGCATTCCACAAGCAATCGAACCTAAGCACCATGCTTATGAATGACAAACTCCTCTAACCCTAGAGCTACCAGGATCAAAGTACTTAAACGAGTTGTGAAAATAGAAGAATAATAAGAATAATTACTCACGGACTCATAGAAGTTGATTACCATAGAAATCTCTGATCCAAGCTTGAAGAACTTGAATCCACAAGTACAAGGTGTAGAGGAGCATCGACAGGCCTGGGGCTTCCTCTAGATCTTCTACCTCTCTCTCTTCTAATTCTAGTTTAAGACTAGATCTAAACCAAACTAGAGGTATACTAGTCTTTTCTTGATAGCTAAGCTCAAGAGAGGTGATCCATTCAAGGGACCCCTCTCTTGAGATCTACTCTAGAGATGAATAATGAATTGTAGACTTGTAGATGTAGATCAATGCTCTGAGGGGGTCTACCCATGCTTATGTAGCCCGGTGGGATGAACCATAGCCCTTGGATCAAACCGACTTGAAAAGATGGTCGGATGCGTCAAGGAGGACGGTTGGAGATCGAACTCTGAAGGAGACCGATAGGTGGGACCCACCTGGGCCGGTCAGCCCCACATGTAGGCCGCTCGGCCTGGCCCAGTGCCAGGTGATCTTCTTCTTCACTCTGGTGTCCTCTGGTGTCCTCTAGAACCTTCCCGTCAAATCTTGCGAGAATCCGACTTGGTTCAATTCCTTGACTCCTACTCTTCCTCGGCTATTTCTGTTTTAATCCTTGAAAAATCACAATTCACCCAAGCTGTGGAAATTGTTATGTTAGTCCAAAATACTCTTGCTTGGTCATGATTCCGGTGTCTTCTAGAAAGTTCAAAGCGTATCCAAAGTGGACTCTATCATCGGGACTCCAAATATAGCAAGTGATATGTCTGTTTCGATCGTCTCGATGAGCTCTTCACAATGATGTGCTCTAATTCTTCATCTAAGATACTTTTCTGTGATAAAATAAGGATAATCCTGCAATCAAGTGAAAACAACACAACTCATGGAACTTGTTAGTTTCAACACCTACAACTATGCTTTAGGATCTTTTCAGATGTTGTTAAGCAATAATTTACATACTTGAACACGTAAGACAAAGAATAATGTGTTTGTTGGTTTTCATTATCGTAGCAATCCGTATGCACCGATACATTGAATCAATCGCCTACTTGCTGGCTCCCACCTTACAACAAGGAGCAAATCTCGCCACATCGTAACATAGAACGAATCAAGGATCCATGAAATATGTTCATTCTAAGAGAAATACACAAGTCCGGTAGTACATCCATGATGAGGCAAAACCCAAATGAAGAAACAAAGAGTAAAAAGGGGAGAAAGGAGACATGCGGATAGCAATGCACACAACTGATAGTAATGCATGAATTTCCCACCTTCTGGCTAACATCTTTGCAGCGAGGACACATCTCGCCACATCCTAATGCATAATGAAGAAGGCATTGGTACTGAAATGCTATTGCGCATAAGAAAGTCATGCTATTGCGCATGAGAAAGTTTGGCCCTTGTAAAGTAGACCGCGTCAGATAGTATTCTCCATAGTTTATCCTCCTTTTCCTGTGATTCTTTTTACTATGTCATTTACAAGTTTGTGTGACTAACTCTATAGCAAAGAGTAATGACGTCTATGATATAAAATGTATGGGAGCACACCGAAGCAAGATTTGTTGAGAAGAACTGCATGAACATGGACTTCAAAGGGAATTTTTTCAAAAGCACTAAGACTCCAAAACATCAAACCACAAATGATCACTCAACCGAGCCCCAGGAGTCGAAGAGTGAGAGTTAGGCATGCATCACCTTAGGGAGCTAAGCAAGACATCGCCGTACTTATTAAGCTGCTCCTATTTCTCTCTAAAGGTACGCATGGTATCCTCACAAAGCTTATTGAACTCCTCCAATTTCTCTGTCGAGGCATGCATATCACTGATCTTATTGAGCTCCTCTTATTGAGCTCCTCTTGTGTCTCTCTAAAGGTACGCCTAGATTACTCACGGAGCCTATCTAACTCCTCCTTATGGTTTCTGATGAACTCCTCTAATTCTAGTCGAACGTGTACCATCTCCCTTAATGTTTCCTTTAGTTGATTTGGGAGCATGGGAGAATATTTCTGTCCAGCTACCAGCTATTCATGAAGCGTTCTCTCCTGCAAAATCCAAGCAGTATACATCAGCTTATAGATAGTGGAAGGGGACTTCAATTGAAAATCCAAGAGATTATGCAGTGGACTCTGGAAAACAATGAGGCAGATGGCGTCGAGATTGAGTTCTTTTGGTTCCAGGGTGCTGGCCGTTGTGCCCATCTTATTGGTCAGTCGATTGGCGAGTGTGGCAGAAAATTCTCTTTGAGCTACAATCCATCCGCAAAGCACTATCATCAGCGAAATACAAGTAAACATCAGCTTATAGATAGTGGACGAGTACTTCAATTGAATATCCAAGATTATGCAGAGGACCTCGGAATCAGTGCAGCAGATGTGTTCCAAAATGTATTCTTCTACTTGTTGCAGGCTGAACGATGCGTCTGCCCAGTTGGTGGGGGACGCCTCCATTTCGTCAGTGTGCAATAACCCTGTGCTTTCTAAGTAACGAGATCAATTGAAATAGAAAACAATCATTGGCACTGGTTGAGAGAACATCATTGACATCAGAAGATTCATCAGTGAAGTCCATAACTTATACCAAAATGCAACTTTAACAGCCATTAACAATTTCCATGTTACGAGCTCATCCAAGTTTACAATAGCAGCACACACACATATATATATAAGAATAGCAGTTAATGTGGCTATAACCATTAGTCTGATACAATTTCTGCTAAATCAAGTCTAACCACCACACATAGAATACCATTACAAAATGGCTTATGGCTAAACAACACAACATAGCAGGTATTGAGATCACTGAAGTAGAAAATAATGCAACAAAGATCCATCAGTTAAGTCCACGGCTCATACCAAAATGCAACTTTAACAACCATTACCAATTTGCATGGTACGAGCTCATTTTGGCTAAATCAAGTCTAACCATCATACTAACAATACCATTACAAATTCAGTCCAACGGCCATGAGCTATAGGGACTACCAGAACCATTACCGTCCCGCATCTATCTAAAATTAAGGGATATGGCAGTATTAATGAAAGGTGTTCATTCTAAGTGAATCCCCAATCCTTGTAGTAGATCCATGATGAGGCAAAACTCAAATGAAGAAACAAACAGTAAAAAGGGGAGAAAGGAGACCTATGGATTGGATCTAATGCCTCTACGTAGGCAAGCGACACGGACACCAATGCCGCCGCGTCCCACCAGGAAAGCCCTGCCGCCTGCCTCCAAGTGGACATCGAAGCCAGCACAGCACACCGGGGATTGTTGGTATTTCTTAGCGTAAGCAGATAAATCCGCAAGCGCATGGAGTATCGTTGTAGCTTTCACCCAGAAGTATTTAGGGTGTTGTATTTTCCACAGGGAACGACGGTATTCTCCTAGCTAGTTCACCCAAGGAACAACACAAGGGTAGAGATAGAATGGGGTAGAGATGGATTCCTATTGCTTTAGGGTCCCAAGGATAGCATTGCAAGAGCTTCCACCTGCTTACTTCGGGCACCAGAACGCACCTGGTTTGCCAGGCGATACCGACTTGTAGCTCTATGCCACACCCAAGCGTGGGGGATTACAAAGGACGGATGGGACTAGGTCACTCCCCACTGCCTACCCCTCAACCGTGGGATGCGAGGCAAACGATGGTAGCCTCTAGCCTAGGCACCACGCCGATTCTAGTGACTAATACTCTAGCATTGATCAGGGTTATCCATCTTTATCAGGGCCCTCCACTAGAGCATCCTTGCGGACATCGAACCCGCAAACAGGAGAGATCAAGCTAAGCTAAACAAAATACCTTTATGAGCATGTAGGAAACACGAGTACTTACTTAGCCAAGATCTCATGAAGGAGCCAAGTAGAATACCCGCAGAGCTACAAGGTTGGGGAGGCACCGACAAGCCCGGCGACTCCCCACTCACCCTCACATCTTGCTCTCTAGTTCTAAATAGCTACTAGGGCATAGCCCTTTAGAGTGGTGCTCGGGCTCCAATCTTGTGGTGGCTCTTCTCCCTTGAGTGTTGATGAAATGAGAGGGGGAATGGCCCTCATTTTATAGGTAGAGAGGAGGGGGGGTCCTTGGAAATGTGCCATCCCCACATAAAAAGGAGCAAACTGACCTCCATAGGGTGGTTCGCACCTTCCAAGTGGAGTGCACAACAGAACCGACCTCCCCACGTTGGCATGGACCAATCGACCAAAGATTGGCCTGTTTGGCCACAGGACTCGAGCGCGCGACCTCGGTACGGACCAAAATCGGCCCAAATTTGGAGGACGTGCTCCTCTTGGTGCCCTGAGTTGGCCCATGTGGTGCACTCACCGAGTTGGGCTGTTTTAACATGGGTATTTGTTCAACCTCCTCTCTTCTGGGCTCTGGCGACTGGGGCTTCTGAGTCTGGGCCTGGGTTGCATGGTGGACCATCCCTGGTTTGACTCTTGGCCCAAGTATGAATAGGCCTTCTTAATCTTGTTTTGATATTGGCCAAAGTAGGATTAGTTATTTCTTTTATATTTCTCTACTTTCGGCCCACTCTAGGTGTATTTCTGTATATGCCCTGCAAAACAAGTGAAACACCAAAACTTGTGGAAATCATTAGCATAAAGCCCTATTCACTAAGTTTGGTGTGCCTTTCATATTTTTATTGGCGCTATAAAAAGTGAGTTAAGGACCGCCAACAACTCCCCCACACTTAGCCCTTTGCTCGTCCTCGAGTAAAGTTTTAGAACTAAGATGGGTCATCTCCTTGATATATAACCTACAAACAAGATATTGCAAGCTTCACCTGCACTTGTGAACTTCAGATTGTCTACCACATTGTCTTGAGTAATTGAATAAAGGAACAACATGGATTCAAATTCGCTTGTATCAGTCAGCTCAGAAACTTGGGTTTTTATAAGATTTTTGAGAAAGAAAAGATAGCCTTGCTCCTCAAATGATACTCTCAAATCACTCATATATATGTGTCTAGTTCCTTACCGAGGCATTTGGGAAGTGCCTTCTTTTCATAACCTATCTCTAAAGCTTTTGAGTGGAGTTTTGGGTAGGTATGAAAGTGGTCATCTTTGCATCACATATATTGTCAAGTCAAAAACCAAACCACATGGAGATACAAGTCATACACTAGATTGAGATGTGCAAGTGTGTGGAGTGGAAGATGGTTCCTAACTCTAAATATTTTTTTGGTACTCCAAGCGTCATGACTCTCTTTATTGGTTGATGGATGAATCTTTGAAGAGTATGGGCTATAAAAGGAAATATTCGTATTTTTTTGAACGGCCCTTTGGATTTTCCCGTTGTTTATTGCTTGGATTTTTTCTATCATGCCCCTTGGCATGTATGTTTTTTTATTTTTTTCATTTTTTCGTGCCCCTTAGCATATATATAGATATGTTATTTACATAGCCCATTCTCTTCTTATGGAAATGAAAACTTTGAATGGAGAGATGTCATGATGGAATGCGAGGAGTAATTAAATGGTGGATAGCAAATGCGTGGGCTCTCAGGCTAAGAATCGACAGTTTTATTTGTTGGAAGAATGCACAACTCTCAGGAGAGTTGCCATTTTTGGTGGATGAACGGATGCATGTTGTGCATGACTCTTAGTGTAAGTGTCGGCATTTTATTTGGTGGGTGCATGTGAATCTCAATCATGGGTGCATGACCATAATCTCACATAGGTCACAACAATTTGACCCAACTCAATGATCCAACAAGCAGCATATGACTAAAGGTTTTGCATAAATGAATCATGTCATATGGCCTTGGTAGGAAATTCATTATCATTGAGGAGCATGCTATTGCATTTTGTAAATTAAACCCCAAGTACATCATAAAAAGAGCAAGGTTCAAATCATCTAGCTATATCACATATTCCAATTACTTAGATAACATGGGGTCCCTATGATAGTTGTTCACAAGTTATAGGAATATTGGCGAGGAATAAGAAGTATGCAAATTTTATCAAAGGATAGCATGGAGATGTAGAGCCAAAAAGGTTTGTCTTTTTAATCTAATAAAATTTAAACTTCAAAACCTTAGAAGATGTGAGGGTAGAGTTGCACAAACCATCGTTGAAGATGAAGGAGTTATGTGAATCAAAGATCAAATCGGTTGAACCAAGAGCTCAACTGATTTTCTCTTTAACCTATTTGTTCGGTCCTTCTGTATGACGGATCGCTCGATGATGCACATTGTGTTGGGGATATCTCGAAGTGTATTGGGTATGTTTGAGACATCTTCCCCACACTTATTCTTGTACCTACTTTATTTTGAGAAAAACAAAACAACAAAAACAAACAAGGGCTCTACTGGCTACAAAACTAGGGAGCAAGAATTTTATTATATTTATTCAGTTTACTATTATTTATATATATATTTGTCGCTCAACCAACTCATAACTCAAGCAAGGCTAAGATACAGGTTGGAATGTAAAACATGCCTTGATTTATCTCCATCATAAATTACTTCTCTTATTTATGCCAACAACTCAAGGTTCATTAATCAAGTTCCAACACCATGCTGAAAATTGATTAAAGAAGGTCATTTTAACCTAAGCACCATGCTTAATTTAAAAGACCTATGGATGTACCACATGCGTCCATGTAAATGCACCCAAACCAGAACATGTGACAAAAGCAGACGAAGTATGAATTTATATGATCTAATGGAGGCAAGTTTGAGTAAGTGAAGTGGTGAACGTTACCTTTGCATACCTTAGTATATGCACCGGCAGCATATATGTATGAGGCGTTGATGAAGTTGTTGCTGCCGCTAGCATGATGGTTTTGCCCAGGCGAACCACAATGGCAGGCAACACACACACATTGATGTGCATGAGTCATGGGCTTTGATGGTACTAGCAAAGGTTTGGAGGTGAGTCCTTTCTTGGAAGCAAGGTTGGATGGAGTTAGGTAACCCATAGGTGTTTATCTTTAGATACACGATCCAACCTGCTCCTCCTCTGTCCTCCAATTTTTTTCTATATATATCTCCTTATTTTTTCCTTTCTTCTCTTTTTTTCACTTCTTTTTTTTCAATTTTTTTCTTGGCAAGGCCACCGACATCAACTTTTGTCTCTCTCTCTCTCTTTTCTATAACAACCACTTGGGTGTGTGGAACTTGGGCTTCTCGCCATCCTCCCCATTCTTGGACTTTTACGTAAAAGTAAGTGTAGAGTCAGGGTCTCCTCTGTTTTTGAGTGTGTTCCAGCACCCAAGAGCATCAAGGTTGATGTTGTTTCAAGATCGTATGACCTATGCTCTTCTTCACCTGTAATGGTTAGTAGCAGGAATACCCGAGGGTGCATACTAATCCTAGAAACATGTCCTTGCTTTTATTTAGAAGTAGAGATATATATAGATACTATTTTTTTAAGATGATCCGGGGTATCTCCTGGCAGTGCTTAAGTTATGTCCTAATCTTGACCGTGGGAACTTCATGCAGCTATCAATGGTGGTGTAGTTCCCAACTTCACCACCAAAACATGGGCATGAATGTTCAAGCAGCAAGGTTGTCACCATCATAATACTATAGGATTTGCAATGTTTATGATAAACATAAGCATTCACAACCATTCTCTCAGAAAGCTTTGACAACTAGAATTGAGAGATGATTGCGATCCTCGTAGAAGTATGTGGTTCAAAGCAAAACAAACTCTAGAGACCTAAAGTGAGCATGAAATGTGAGGGACCTCAAAAGAGAGGTTAGCCTGCTTGTTAGCGGGCCCCTGCTTGTCTTTAGAATTGTTGCTTCGGACATGTCCATGGCATGGAAGCTTTCATCCTCAAAATATAAATCATGGAGGATGAACATTGAATCTTGTCCATTATCGAGAACAAGGTTTTGATGGCCAGAGGGACATGCATCTTGTTCGAGCAAGGGCAAAGGTTGACATTCCATTTCAGAAGGATGAAAGCAAAGCTCTCATGAAATGAATGGGGATAAAAACTTTGTCTGCTCAAACAAGTAGCTTTGCTTTGCCTTTGGATTTTAGAGTAAGTGCTAAGGCTGGTAGAAGAAAAACTTTTAAACTTCTCATTAGGGCTCCCTTACTCTCTCTTTTTTTTTGAATGAGGTTTTCAAGAGGGTGCCCTAAGAGAAGATCAAAATCGAGGATGGCATAGATAAGGAAGTATAAGAAACTTCGATTTCGTTAATTTCTAATGGCACAACCCTAACAATTCCATAATACTCCAAGATGAGTCCGAATGGACCTCTGAAGAGGTTGTTGGTCGGGACTAGTGGCATATCGCCCTGAAAGGGTTTTCTCTAGAATTTATGATAGTAGTCCCGACTATGAGGTTGTGTAGGGCTTTCATGGAAGTCCCCCTTAATGAACAAGATATGGTTGTGGGGTTGAAAGAGTCTGAATTGCTTCAGAAGAACGTTTGACTTCCAACAACCATTCTTTTAATGACTCCGCATTTAGGGGAGACTTCCTTAGAAATTTTGTGCCAAGAAATGATTCAAAGTTCTGACATAATCCTCGAATTTTGATAGCGAACTTCGAAGGATAAAACATTCCTTCCTTCGATGTTCGTGGTTCGGGTGAGGTCTCATGAGTCGAATCTAAGGAGAGCAAGGGCAAGGATTTGGCTGATGAGGGCTCCTCAAAACTTGACATGCTTGTTATGGAGGGTTTGGGTACTATGACAGGAGAAGCATGCTTCTCTAGGATGTAAACAAGAATGTTCCTCTATTCCATCATGGTATTATATGAGAATGACCCTCCAAAGGTTATGTCAAAGCATAGGGCAGCATCTATATCTAGACCCGAACAAAAGATATGCAAAAGCACACTATCGGGTAAAGACAAGTCTAGGCTAGCTTGTATTAATATTGTAAACCTGTCCTAGGCTGCACCTATGCACTCCTTCTCATTCTGCTCAAAATCGAGGATTGCCCCCTGTAGAGTGGTGATACAAGATATGGGGAAGAATGTAAGATAAAACTTGTTCTTATGTTCACCCCATTCTCCATTCGCACTTTCTATGGCATTAGTGTACCATTGTTTTGCCTCCCTCTTGAGCGAGAATGGAAACAACGTCCACAAGAGAATTTCTTGTGGCATGCCTGGAATGCTTAGGCTTGAACAATTTCCTCGAGATCTTGCAAATGGTTTAAAAAGGATTTTCATAATAGAAACCTGTGAAGGGCTGTGCCCGAACCATGGTTTTTAAACTAGGGTGGAGTTCATAGCCGGATGAAATTTTGGTTTTGAAAAAGATTTTGGCTCAAAAGAACTCCCTCCCTAAAGTAGAAAGATTTTGAATGAAATCGGCTTCATGATGATAGAACAAAACAAATATTTTTTATAAAGATACGAGGACAAACTAGGTTCAAAGACCAACCGTTCCCCGGCAACGACGCCAGAAAACTTGTTGGTATTTCTTAGCGTAAGCAGATAAATCCGCGAGCGCACGGAGTACCATTGTAGCTTTCACGCAGAAGTATTCAGGGTGTCGTATTTTCCACAGGGAACGGCGGTATTCTCCTAGGTAGTTCACCCAAGGAACAACACAAGGGTGGCCCATGTGGTGCACTCGCCAAGTTGGGCTGTTTTGACGTGGGTATTGGTTCAACCTCCTCTCTTCTGGGCTCTGGTGACTGGGCCTTCTGAGTCTGGGCTTGGATTGCATGGTGGACCAGCCCTGGTTTGACTCTTGGCCCAAGTATGAATAGGCCTTCTTAATCTTGTTTTGATATGGGCCAAAGTAGGATTAGTTATTTCTTTTATATTTCTCTACTTTCGGCCCACTCTAGGTGTATTTCTGTATATGCCCTGCAAAACAAGTGAAACACCAAAACTTGTGAAACGCATTAGCATAAAGCCCTATTCACTAAGTTTGGTGTGCCTTTCATATTTTTATTGGCGGTATAAAAAGTGAGTTAAGGACCGCCAACAGGGATCCTCCGCCGCCGCCCCAGCCAGCGCAAGTCCAATGGGTAGATATTTTCCCATTTTTATGGGATATATATCCAATATATAGGTCAACACGTTCCACACTACTTGTCCCTTAGGAGCAGGGATGACCCAATTATCACAAGTCCCATATAAGGACTGTCCTGTGGTACACAAAAGAGGTATGGCCGGATTTCCCTAAGATGCACGAAAGAGAAAGGGTCAGACTGTCCTATCTCTTGATCTTGCAAGTCCCAAGTCTTAGCTCCTGGCAGTTCATGTCTACGAATGCTAGAACGCCCGATCGCTACATAACTGATCACGTAGGACAAAGCATAATGGGTATGTCAGTTTTGATTGTATTATTATTATGGTCATATAATAAGTTCTAAAATTTTTGGTTCATTCCAGGTCACAAGGCCTCATCAGCACATCAACACGGATCCACCAGTAGACCAGACTAGTACTCATCTTCACGGTGAATATTCAAGTTCACCGCATCAAGATCCGCTATATTTTGTCGTCAAGACATGCTCACTGGAGAATATCGTGATGTTGAACCATTTAACTTGTTGTTATAATACCTATGCACGTGATCTTCTGTTGACCTTTATAGTACTCTGTTGGTTCTTATTATCATTTTGTTGTAAACCACATGCTGCTAGGAGTCCATCTCAACTAATCTCAGCACGCTCTATAGCTTCAAGGGTGATACGTAGCTCTTGAGTTTTACTGTGAACGCAAGAAAGTCCGACCGCTACATATTTGATCTCGTAGGACAAAGTGTGAATGCTTCTATTTTGAAAGCCCTAGCAACCAGTCTGTCGAATGCTCGCTGACGGTTATGATTTTGGTCAGTCTATAGTAGTGGCACAATAGAGTTTAATTTAATATAAAGTTCAACCACAGATCATGTGCAAGGGTATTTTTACAACAAGTTTTATTAATGGAAATGATGTTGGACATAAGAAAGTCTGACCCCTTTATGTTTGAACACGTATAACAGAGTATGATAGAGTATCGACAACTATGACATAAAACGCAAGGGAATACGCGATCATCGATACATCAAGTTCATAGAAATGAAACTAATAATTACAAAAGTCATTACAATAAACAAGCATGGCCTCACCTTTCTTACAAGCGACTTTCCTCATACGATGGCACATAGGTTTAAAGTGATTGACTTTCCTCATCTGATGATTGTAGTGAATCGAATAACAAGGGTACATATGGAAGATAGGCTTGTCAGAGGCATTCTTCTTCTGGTATAAACCAACATCTATGATACTGAAATTGTCTGGTAGGGATGACATGAACTTTTCTAGTATCCATGTCATATGCGATGATTCATCGTCCTTTATACCCAGCTAAGAAAACAAAATTCCATTTAGGGTGAACTGCAACCAACTTGTGGGTCATAACCCATCGGATATTAATGCTTCTAAAAGTGTTGTTAAGAATGACTGTATGCTGCAATGTCCAATTGTTAGTACCATAGTCCTTAAGGATCCACATTGAAAACTTGCATTGATTGTGTGGACCATCAACAAGACATACACACAAGTGACCCTGGTATTGATGCAGGGTAAGGTCTTCATTACCAGTAGGCACATCAATTTCCTTCCATGTGTTTCCCTCCATATCCAAGCAATTATCGCTTTTGTTGCCTCATCCCTTACCTCATCCCTAATGTATCCCACATTGTGGAAAAAACCGTTAATAAATACACTTTGTGTTTCACCAAACTGTATATCAGTACCCTCCTGCCATCACTAAGCCATGTATTAGTTTCAGATGAGTAGATCTGCAGAGCTTCAACTATACCGTATTCACCTTCCACATATTCAATGACATGGAAGTGCGAGGAGACTGTCAGATCTAAACACAATTGAGCCACCCCAGCTAATGGATCAAAACCCTCCAAAGATAGGGCACTATAATGAGGGCTAATTGGCAGATCCTTATAATTTTGTGTGATTGGATTGCAGACGATCCAGCAAGAACCAGACAGCAAGCATAGGATGAGGCCATTGCAGCAACCTGAGACATCTACACCACCACGTGTGGGCAAGAAGTTGAAGCAGGGAAGTTCTTTGGCGAAGCTGCTGAACTGTTGGGTGTTCTTCTCCCTAGTATCAAAGAAGAAGCTGATCACAGTCTGGCGGGCCAGCTTGTCATTGATGTCGGAGTTGTTGATGAGGAGTTTCTAGTCTTGACAGACCAATTTGCAGTGGAATAAGGAGGGGCCAGGTATGTGGCGGAGGATCTAGAGAACGAGATCATTTGGGAGGCTGGCAAATGAGTCTGTCCTCCTATTGGGAGCTTGCTCCATTTCATCAGTGTGCAATAGGCCTCAACTACCGAAATAATGATGTCACTGAATGAAGAAGAAAATAATCCAACAAAGATCCATTAGTGAAGTGCACAACTTATACCAAATTGCATGTTTAACAACCATTAACAATTTTCATGTTACGAGGTCATCCAAATTTAGAGTAGAAGCACAAAGACATACAACTCAGACTAGAATAGCAGCTAAATCAAGTATAACCATCACATGTGCAACTTAAAGATTAGTGGCAGTAATTTCCTGCCTCCTAACAAATCCAATAACCATGTGCTACAGGACTACCAGAACCATTCCTTGTCCCGCATCTATCTAAAATTAAGGGATACGGCGGTATGCATCAAAGGTGATATATGTAAGAAAAATCCCCAAGTCTTGTAGTAGATCCATCTTGAGGCAAAACACAAATGAAGAAACAAACAGTAAAAAGGGGAGAAAGGAGACATGCGGATCGGATCTAACGCCTCTACCACTACCATGGCACATAGGCAATGCTGATGCCAATGCCACCGTGCTCCACCGGGAAGCCCCGCCGCCTGCCTACAAATGGACGACGGAGACACCACAACACACCGGGGATCCTCCGCTGCAATGTGATCACTGAAGTAGTAAACAATCCAAAGAGATCCATTAGTGTACTAGTCCACAACTTATACCAAAATGCAACTTTAACAACATATAAGAATTTTCATGTTACGAGATCATCCAAATTTAAAGGCCAGCACATAGACATAGACATAGACAACTCAAACTAGAATAACAGTTACTGTGACTGTAACCATTAGTCCAATATAATTTTAGCTAAATCAAGTCTAACCATCACACTTACAATACCATTACAAATTCAGTCCAACAACATGACCTACAAGGACTACTAGAACCATTACCATCCCGCATATATCTAAAATTAAGGGATATGGTGGTATGCATCAAAGGTGAATCATTCTAAGAGAAATACCCAAGTTTTAGTAGATCCATGATGAGGCAAAACTCAAATGAAGACACAAATAGTAAAAAGGGGAGAAAGGAGACCTGTGGATTGAATCTGACGCCTCTGCCGCTGCTGCATCACACAAGCGACACGGACGCTAATGCCGCCACGCCCCACTGGGAAAGCCCCGCCACCTGCCTCCAAATGGACACCGGAGCTAGCACAGCACACTGGGGATCCTCCACCGCCGCCTCTAGCTCCACCGCCAGCCACCGCAAGTCCAATGGGCAGATATTTTCCCATTTTCATTGGAATATATGTCCAATATATAGGTCAACACATTCCACACTACTTGTCCCTTAGGAGTGGGAATGGCCCAATTATCACAAGGCCCATATAAGGATTGTCCTGTGGTACACAAAAGAGGTATGACCGGACTTCTCCATGATACATGAAAGAGAAAGGGTCAGACAGCTGGTGCTTCTGTGGTGGAGGAAGCTGGACATCTCGATCAACTAAGGAGGAAATCTAGGTTACTAGCATTCATGAGGTGTTGTTTGAATTTCAGTTTTTATCTGTGCTGAACTCATCTCTGTTTGGTCTCATGTGCCGGTGTGCTGGTGAGCAACCGAGGAGCCCTTGCTGGTAAGCTGGGTTTGTAAGGAACTTTAACTGTCAACCTATGGTCCTTTGATTTTAATCGAAAGGCTTGGGCCTTGGCCTAGAATTCTAAAAAGAGAAAGGGTCAGACTGTCTTGATCTTGCAAGTCCCAAGTCTTGGCTCTTGGTAGTTCATGTCTGTGAACACCAGAATGTCCGACTGCTACATATTTGATCACGTAGGACAAAGCGTAATGGGTATGTCAATTTTGATTGTATTATTATTATGGTCATATAATAAGTTTTAAAATTTTTGGGTCATTCCAGGTCACAAGGCCTCATTGGCACATCGGCACAGATCCACCAGCAGACCAGACTGGTACGGACATGCTCACTGGAGACAATCGTGATGCTCAATAGTTTAACTTCCTGTTATAATACCTATGCACATGATCTTTTGTTGACCTTCATAGTACCCTGTTGATTCTTATTATTAGTTTGTTGTAAACCATATGCTGCTAGGAGTCCGTCTCAACAAGTCTTGCCACACTCTATACCTTCATGAGTGATACCTAGCTCTTCAGTTTTACTGTGAATGCAAGAAAGTCTGACTGCTCCATATTTGATCTCGCAAGACAAAGTGTGAATGCTTCTGTTTTGAAAGCCCTAGCAATCAGTCTACCGAGTGCTCACTGACGGTTGTGATTTTGGTCAGTCTGTAGTAGTGGCACCACAAAGTTTAATTTAATATAAGGTTCAACAACATATAACGTGCAATGGTATTTTTATAGCAAGTTTTATTAATGGAAATGCTGTTGGACACAAGAAAGTCTGACCCCTTTATGTTTGAACGCGTATGACAGAGTATGATAGTATTGACAACTATGACATAAAACACAAGGGACGGCCCAATTATCACAAGGTCCGTTTAAGCACTGTGCCCTGACACACATAAGTAATATTGCCAGACTTTCTCATGGTACACGAAATAGAAATGACCGGACTATCCCAAAGTGACGCCAAGTTTGAACATTCGTCTTATTTAAAAAAATTGCACAAAGATAGTCATTGTGAGTGATTCTTGAAAATATATTTATTAATAAAACAAACCATGACAGGTCACATTCACACCATGGGTGGCCAATGTGTTTTGGTAGTGGTAGGTGTCAAGGGAGGAGAGTAGAAGTTGCTTGTGACTTGGGGCCCTAGTTACATGGTTTGGTCTGCACGATGCCAAATTGCTAGAGTTGGTGTTCGTGCTGATGTTGGGCAACAAAGCATTACCACAAAGTTGTTGAACTTGAAAGAACCTTGCTGCAATGAGCAAGACTCACATCATCCTAATGAATACCAGAGGAGCCATTCGGTGTCAAAATGTTTCTACGTCTTAATGTCCAGCCCCTGGTAAATATGAATGTGCCTGATAGTCTCCTCGGTAGTTTATCATCATTTCCCTATGATGCTAGTACTATGTCATTTAATATTTTATATAATTCATTTTGCAAACAGAGTAGAGATGCTACACTAGTTTAGCTAAAATAGCTTTAACATCCATCCTTGAGGAAATTAAGATGTCCATGAACAACCAAACAACATTTGGTCCCTTTTTTAGTATAACATAGTACAACGCAGAGATATGTCAAATTTAGCTTTATTTTACTTCTCCCCTAATGAATCCGAGAGCAAGGGAACATAAGGAAGATAGAATGGCCTCCAGATGAACACATCTTTAACTCGACGTGGAACGTACTCAATGACACAGGCAGGGATGACATGAACTTCTCTGCGGTCCATATCATAGGCGAGCTTTGTTCTATCCTTCGCTTGAAAGAAAATCAAATTCCATTCTAGGTGAACTGTAATCACCCAGAACTCCTCAACAAGCCATCCATACTCTCCAAATCCAACATTATCAATGCTTCCAGACAGCACTAACATGCTGGCGGTATGCTTCAATGTCCAATTATCAGTACCATAGTCTTGAAGGAACTAGATTGAAAGCATAGGATCATTGCGACCATCAACAGTACATACACACAAGTGACCTTGAGCTTGATGCATGGAGTTTTGTCGCCCACTAGGACAACCAATTTTCCTCCAGGTCTTTCCCTTCATATCCACAGCAAGTATGGTAAAGCCTTCCTCAGAGTGCCCCATAATGTGCAGAGAGCCATTGAGAAACACACTTTGTGCTCTAAACACAGCGCATCAGTACCCTCGCCCCATTAAGATTCCTTGTAGATCCACGATGAAGTTTCAGATGAGTAGATCTCCAAACCTGTGCACCAACCATCTTCACCATCCATAGTTTCAATCACATGGAAGTGCAAGGAAGCTATTGGATCAAAACACAAGCGAGCCTCACCTAAAGCATGGCCAACAACATGGGTGATAGGCGGTAGTATCTCGTACCTCTTGGTCATTGTGTTGCTGATGACATAGCGGTATCCAAGACCCCCAAGGCACTAGCATAGGATGAGCACATTGCAGCAACCTGAGATGGCTACAGAGTCCTCCATGAAAGGCAAGAATTTGAAGGAGGGACGGCGTACACTGGTGACGCTGGTGAAGTCTTGTTCGCCGCACGCACCATCATAGAAGAAGCCGGCCATAGTCTGGGGCAGTTTCTTCTGGTTATTGGAGTCCTTGATGAGGCGGAGCCAGGTTTTATAGACCAATTTGTAGCGGATCAAGGAGCTGGTGGGGAGGCATCGGATGATCTCAAAAATGAGATCATTGTTAAAATAGTCGACTATGTCCATCATCTTGCAGGGCTCTGCCATTTGGAAGGAACTGCGATCGTAAGTGTGTAGTATGATTAGAGATTCCTTAGTAACAGGATCCTTATAGTGAAAAATAATCCAACAAAGATCCATTGGTGAAAGGAGAGAAAGGAGACCTATGGATCAAAACTGTCGTCTGTGCCGTGGCACACAACCAAAGCGGTCTCAATGTCACCACAGCACACCAGGGATCCTCTGCTGCCACCACTGCCACAAGTACGATGAGCAGATTTGTTTCCACTTGCAGGGAATATCCAACCAACATATAAGTCAACATATTCCACACGAGGAGGACGACTGTCCCTTAGGAGAGGGGATGGCCCAATTATCACATGACCCATTTAAGGAGTTGTCATATCTCATTTTTAAGGACAAAAGTAAGATATATAAAAGCCTTACATGCGCCCAAGGATGTCGCACACATAAGTTGACAAATTATAAATAGTACCAAATTAGAGTTTATTACATAGTGCATGAATAGTATGACATAGTCTTTAACAAAAGTAAGACATAGCTAAGATAACTCCAGATGATAGCTCCACCACTAGGACACGTCAACTGGTTGACACAAGCTAGTAGTCGTGTCGATAACTCTCACTCCAATCCTGATCTGTTACCCATCCGGGATTTTCCAAGTAATGAAATAAAACAAGTGTAAGTACATACATACTTAGCAAGCATAGAAGGGGTTCATGAAGCTCAATAAAGGTCGACACGGTTAAACTGCAAATAGCTATTAGTGGATGTCACATTTTAGCAATTAGCATCAAGGTAGTAACAATTCCCATAACCACATGATCAGGTAAACATGATTAAGAACATGATGAAAAATTGTATTAACATGTAGCACCATTTGGATTAACGATCCATTCCATAAGAATCCCTTGGTCGCCCTAACTGTAGGGCTCGGATGATATATCGGTTTAACTCTGCGCAGAGGTGTACACTTTCACTGTGAGTCCTGATTTGCCCTTTTGCCTAAGGAGATCAGCCTCTTACTCTACCAAGGAAAGTCGATAGGGTTCACTATAAAGCCTTTCATAGGTTCATCTAACAAGTTAAGGCCGCAGGGTCATCGGATGTAGGGAAACCCTTCTCTCAAAATGGCACACATCCTACCTGGCTATACACACAATGGAGGAGCCGCCCTATACCCAACTCGCAGATCCTCTAACTCGCTATAAAAGGTCCTATGAACAACTGAGCCAGAGCCATATAGCCCTCATAGCTGCACGTTAAGTCCCGGATGATCACTTACAGTATGAATCTTATAGAAAACCATACTTTAAACATTTAGTTGCATAGTCATTAATCAAGTTACAAGATCATGGTTATAAAGCACTAGCATAGACTACCCATATGCAACATCACCAGTTATCAGGGTAAACTGGTAATCAAATGTAGGTATTCTTAACAGGGTAACAAAGAGACACATGCATATGATTTTTAGTGTGTATAGTGAATAGGTAACAAGGATGGTCCCAACTATACTTGCCTTGATCAAAGCTTTCCTGCTGATCCTGATGGTTGAAGAACACTTGATCTTCAACAAATGGCTCACTCTCTAGATCCGATCAGCAATCACCAACACACAAGCATCGAGCAGTCATACACGATTCAATTAGAACAATACACCATATCAACAAAAACAGAATGAAAAGAGTTTATAAAACTAATCTACATGTCGCGACGATCACACAGATGTAAAGATCATCAAAATCGAAGCTATAACGAGAAAGTTATGAATTTTAGAAGTTTTCCTATAGCAAAATAATAGATTAAATCTAACCTTGAATTTGAATAGTGGAAAATAGATCTAACAGTGGTATTAACATGTAGATCATGAAATTATGAATCTAACGCAACTTGAACGGATCAATTTGGACTAAAAACAAAGAAGTTAGGGCAAAATAAGATAGTGGAAAAATTGTAAATAGACAGAACTATTTTTGGAATTAAAATAAATCAAAATCAAGTTTTTCTGACGTGGCCAGGGACTCTTAATTAAATATAGAAAATATCAGGGGTTTTCTACAAAAGTACCACCCGAAGGGATACGGGTGAACCAGATCCGTTGGATCTGAGAGGGATGACCCAGATTAGATCGGGCTGAAGAGAGAGGAAGGGCTCGCCGGGGAAGAAGACCCCCGCGGCGGTCGGCCATGGCCGGCGACGGGAAAGCTCGCCGGTGCAACTGGAACTGGCCCTAGAGGCCTCGGTTTGGCTTGGGACCTTGACCAAACCATGGAGGAGCTCGAAGCGGACTCACCCGACGCAAAGATGAAGGTCGTGGCGGACTGTGGCAGGCGGGCGACGTGAGACGGCGGCGGTGAGCTCCCTACGAACATCGGGGAGACACAGCGGTCAACACGATGCATGAAAAAGAAAGAAATTGATCTCGGCGAGTTTGTAAAGTCGAAAAGAAACCCGACGACTTGCTTACGAAGGTGATGCAACAGCGTAACTCGAACTCGAGCTTGGGCGATAGCTTTAGGGTTTGCGGCTGCTCTGGCTTGGGCTGGAAAGCACTGGCGCGAGGCGTTTGGTGGAGAACAAGGCTGCAGGCAGCGCTAGCTATTTAAAGAGTGGAGCTGCTTCGGGCGCACGTGACGTCACGAAGTGGGGCGGAGGCGGACTCTCGGTCGAGTCCTACTCGAACACGAGCAGGAGGTAGAAGAAGGCGGTGTGGGCCCTGCCTGTCAGCTGCAGAAGGAGAAGAGAGGAGACGGCCTGCTGCCATTGCTTGCTAGGCCGGCCCAAGAGGAAGCCGAGTGGGCCAGGGGAAAAGAAATGGCCTTCGGGCCTAGAAGTAGAGGGGGAAAGGATATAGGCCGCTTGGGCCATTTAGGCCAGAAAGAAAGAGAGAAATGGGAGGGAAAAAGGAATTCATTTTTCTTTTATAAATACAGTTTTTCAAATAAATTTTCAAAAGGATATTGAAACCCAAATCAAATTCGACAAGAACCAAACATAACAATAAAAATTTTGCAGCAGCATGAATGCTCAGACATGCTTCTTGTCAATAATGGATTTTATTTTTATAAAAATTATTATTTACCTAAATTCAGTGCTCACCAGATGCATAATTAAATCAATTCAACTATTTAAAAAATCATGCAAATTTTAGGGTGTTACAATTCTACCCCCTTAAAAGAATCTCGTCCTAGAGATTGAGCTGCTTCCTCAAAGAACTTTGGATATGCCTTTCTCAAATCCTCTTCTCTTTCCCAAGTTGCCTTAGCCTCAGAATACCAATTCCACCGAACTTTACACATCTTAATAATTCTGCTCCTTGTGATCTGTTCCGCTGTTTCCAAAATCTTAACCGAATATGCTTCATAAGTAAGATCATCCTTCACTGTAAGATCTTCTATAGGTAACTATTCTACTTTTGGCATATGCAAACACTTCTTAAGTTGTGACACATGAAACACATCATGCACACTGGCCAATTTTTTAGGCAACTCTAGTTGATAAGGCACTTCCCCATGTCTCGCAATAACCTTGAATGGACCTACATATCTTGGTGCTAATTTTCCCTTCATGTTGAACCTCCTCACACCTCTCATAGGCGACACTTTCAAGTACACATAATCACCTACTTTGAAAACGAGTTCCCTCCTTCGAGTATCTGCATAACTCTTCTGACGGGATTGTGCCACCCTCAAATTTTCTCTGATCATCCTGACTTGTTCTTCTGCCACTCTAAGCGACTCTGGACCAAACTATTGTGTCTCCCTAGTTTGGTTCTAGAACAACGGAGTCCTACACTTCGCCCATATAAAGCTTCGAACGGTGCCATCTTTTGAGAATTTGTTGATAACTATTGTTATATGAGAACTCAGCATAAGGGAAACTCTTATCCCAACTAGTGCCCTTCTGCAATGCACAAGCTCTTAACATATCCTCCAAAATCTGATTTATTCTCTCAATCTGACCATTAGTCTGAGGGTGATAAGAGGTACTGAAATTCAACTGAGTTCCCAGCGAATAATGTATTTGCTTCCAAAAATGAGAAGTGAACTGTGAACCTCTATCGGACACAATCTTCTTTGGCACCCCGTGCAAACACACTATCCTCTCCATATACAATTGCACTAACCTTGGTCCATCATAAGTGGTTTTGACAAGTAGAAAATGTGCAACCTTAGTCAAATGATCAACGATTACCCATATCGAATCATATCCACTCTTAGTACATGGCAATCCCACTATAAAATCCAAATCAACCTCATCCCACTTCCATTCCGGTATCTTCATTGGTTGCAACAATCCTGCTGGCCTTTGATATTTGGCTTTCACACATTGGCATGTGTCACATATAGCGACATATGCAGCCACATCTCTCTTTAACCCATACCACCAATATCTTTCCTTGATATCTAGATACATCTTTGTACTTCTAGGATGAATGGACTAAGCTGACTCATGTGCTTCTCTCAGTATTGCATCACGAATGGCCTTTATCTTTGACACACATATCCTCTTACCAAACCACAGCGTACCATCTTCATTAATGCGGAAACCAGGTACCTTCCCAATCACAACATTCTCTGCTATCTCTTTCAATTTCTCATCCTCTAGCTAACCCTTGTGTATTTCTTGCTCTAAAGTAGGGGTTATTTCTATTCATATAGTATTAAGAACAACACCAAGATTCAAACGTTGAAACTCAACACACAACTCCTTAGACATAGTCATAGTTTGAACCTCACTAGCATTTCTCTTCCTGCTAAGTGCATTAGCCACAACATTTGCTTTCCCGGGATGATAAAGCAGCTCAAAACATAATCCTGATCAACTCCAGCCATCGGTGTTGTCTCAAGTTCAAGTCTGATTCAGTGAAAATATATTTCAAACTCTTGTGATCTGTGTAAACATCACACTTGTGACCAATCAGATAGTGTCTCCCGATCTTCAATGCATGAACCACTGCTGCTAACTCCAAGTCATGAGTAGGTAATTTAACTCATGCTTCCTCAACTGTCTGGATGCATAGACACAACTCTCCCTTCTTGCATAAGAACTCACCCTAATCCTTATCGTGATGCATCACAATAGATAGAAAACTTCTTGCTCAGATCTGGTAGTATCAACAAAGGAGCTATAGTCAATCTCTTCTACAACTCTTTGAAACTAGCTTGACACTTGTCGGACCATACAAACTTGACATTCTTCTCTAGCAGTGCTGTCATAGGTTTAGCAAGCTTGGAGAAACCTTCAATAAACCTCCTATAGTAACTAGCCAAACCAAGAAAACTACGAATCTCACTTACATCAGTAGGTGGCTCCCAATCCAAAACGTCCTTCACCTTCTTAGGATCCACTGCTATACCTCCATTAGATACAATGTGACCCAGAAAAGAAACTTTGTTCAGCCAGAACTCACACTTGCTCTTCATAGCATACAATTTGTGTTCCCTAAGCTTCTGTAACACCAACCTCAGATGTTCTGCATGTTCTTCTTTGGTCTTGGAGAACACCAAAATATCATCAATGAACACTACCACGAACTTGTCGAGATATTCCATAAACACTTTGTTCATCATGTACATAAAGTAGACAGGTGCATTGGTCAAACCAAAGGAGATGACTGTGTACTCATACAACCCATACCTCATGGTGAATGTTGTCTTCGGGATATCTGAATTTTGAATCTTCAACTGATGGCATACAGAATGCAAATCAATCTTAGAAAACACACAAGCACCTCTTAACTAATCAAACAAATCATCAATCCTCGGCAGTGGGTACTTGTTCTTGATAGTGACTTCATTGAGAGAACGTAGTCAACACACATACGCTGAGTACCATCCTTCTTCTCGACAAAGATCACAGGAGCACCCCACGGAGACAAACTAGGATGTATAAAACCCTTCTCCTATAACTCCTTCAATTGTTTCTTGAGTTCCTCTAATTCATTAACCCCCATTCTATATGGACGCTTAGCTATGGGTACAGTACCAGGTAATAACTCAATAATAAACTCAATTTCACGGTTAGGTGGCATACCTAGAAAATCATCAGGGAAAACATCTAGAAACTCTTCCACGACACGGTCATTAGTAGCATCATCATCTTCATCTAGCAGATTCACTATAGCAGTAGGTGGTGCTTGCACTGTCACTTCAACACTGATTCTATCTCCCTTCGGTGTTGTCAGAATTACCACTTTGTCCTTACACTGAATTACAACATTATGCTGCTTCATCTAGTCTAGACCCAGAATCACATCAATGCCAGATGCACTCAACACAATCGGACTAGCAGTGAACTCTACCCCCTTAAAATGATAGTGTTGGGGTGGAGGGATCACAGAAGTGAACTATGAGGTGAAAACAATATACAAATTGCAACTGTATTTCATTCTGCCTAAAAATTTACACCCTAGGGGGTATTTATAGACCCCCGGCTTCACTATTTATAGATTCTTTACAAATTTAGATGTGACATCTCCTATACATTTTAAACAAAAAACAACCCAGCAAAGTGTTGAGACACACTTCACCCCTATCCTTATGTCTCTTTAAGCAACTTCAGACTTGATCGTGTTCTCTTAATTCAGCAGATAACTTTACTGCTGGTCATGGCGCTCCGCCTTGGGAGCGCGTAGGCCGAGGCCTCTGCCGACCATCTTGGACACCCGCACGCACACACACGGTCTAGCCCAGCCCTTGGACCACGGCATCAGGAGGATGCCGGACCGGAGCGCCGCCATGCCAACCGCCACGCCCAGAGCGCCGCCACGGCGAAGTCACCCAGCCGCCTCACCATCGAGCTCTGCCCTCCATCGACCTCGGATCCGCGCTCGCCTTGATGAGACGGACTCCGTGCGCCCCTTGGCTCCGCGTTTGCCTCGCCGGAGCACCAACCCGAACCACCTTGCCGTCAATGTGCCGGTACGCTACTGCTCCAGAGCACCGCCGTTCACCGTTGTTTCTTGCCACCTCCGACCACCCCAAGGAACAAGAAGAAGCCAAGGAGCTCCACCGTGATGTGCTGCATCGATTGGAAAAGGAGATGGAGGCCGTGGACCCTTCCTGAGAGCCATAGCCATGCACCGTGGACACGTCGGAGTTTCGCCGTGGGAGTTGCTGCCCGCGCGGACTCCGCCATGGCTTTTGGTCACCGTCGGCACCTCGGGCAGGTGCTGTGTGACTCCAATCGCCCATCTACACCACCAATTGGAGCTGGAGTGACTCAGTGTGAAGTGTACACGGAGCGCCGTCACCGTCGATCTGCCGTCCATCGTAGAGCTCGTCACCAGAAGCAAAGCCGCCGCCTTGAAGCCCATCAACGTGACCGTCGTGAAGTCCCGAAGCCGATGGGCGGGTTAATGGCGCCGGAGATCCACTATGGCACCAGGAATCGAGGGTTTCCCCATCGCCGATCGCCGAGGAGGAACCCTGCGCTCGAGCCGATCTCGTCCGAGATGGATCACGCGCTCGAGCCGACCCTCGAGTGCGACCCCTCGATGCAACATGGGGAAAGAAATAGAGGAGGGGATCGCTTCGGGAAAAGATAATGGATCACGCGCTTGAGCTAACCCTCGAGTGCGACCCCTCGACACAACATGGGGAAAGAAATAGAGGAGGGGATCACTTCGGCAAAAGATAATGGACGTGCTCGAACCGACCCTTGAGATCGACACCTCGATACGCCGACCCTCGAGTTTGACACTTCGATACACCGACCCTCGAGTTTGACAATTTGATACACCGACCCTCGAGTTCGACACTTCGATACATCGACCCTCGAGTTCGACACTTCGATACACCGACCCTAGAGTTCGACACTTCGATACGCCGACCCTCGAGTTCGACCCCTCGACACACTGTGGGGAAGGAAACAGAGGAGGAGATCGCTTCGGTAAGAAGACGATGGATGTGCTGATCATGGACTGAGGACCTGCAAGTGGATCCCGAGCGGCCACGTGTCAGCACCAGATAAATCGGCCCTTTTCTTTTTCAGAAAATGGTTAAATCTTTGAAAAATCATAACTAATTCGTACGAGCTCCGAAAAATGCTATCCACATATCCAAATTTTCTATAAATCGAGCCCTATCTATCTAGGATATGTTTAAGTGCATTTGGATCTTCTATTTGTCATTAGTTCTTTGTGCTAATCTATAGGGGTCGCTCCCGCGACCATTCTTGTTACAGGCTCGAGCGAGGACAAGTCTGACGACAGTGACTACCAGGAGAAGTCCGACAGCTACGTCAGTGAAGGTGCCACACCTCGTCCAACCTCGTAGATCCCATTATGCATGGCAAATGTAGTATGGCTAGTGCTTTAAATTCCTGCTGCTATAATGCATTGACTGTGTTAGGATTGCATGATAGATTATTACTTCATGAGCCCTACCTTGTTGTAAACTTTCACCTACTTACTAGCTGTTATGATAGCCATTTGCTTATCTGCTATATTTATATATATATACTTCACTCACTTACATTTTGATGCGACATGATGAACCCTGGGAAGGCCTGGAGGGTGCTAGGCTGGATGTGTGAGTTGATGGATCAGATGGGCATGTGAGCTGATGATGCTATATCTGGGTTTGGGGTGGAGCTTATGGCAGGGAGTAGGGTGAGGGTTGAGTCGATCGAGCCGAGATCTACGATGAGCTTTTGGAGCAAGTCTTGCCAGGGAATGGATCTGGACATTCCCATAAGAGGAGCCTATGGCGGGCTAACTGAGATGTGATGGTGGTCTTTGGGTGTGATCCTCTGAGAGGTGGAGCCCGGGATGAAGGTGCCGTGGTAGCACGTTAAAGATAAACCCTGATGAAGATATCCCGGTTTGGTCACACTTAGGTACTGCTGCGTTGGTATCCGGACCTTAGGAATCTCTTGCTTTCCACTCGCTCTCCATGGGGGGAGACGGCCAAACCGCTGGATAGATCGATGCCACTACTGCTAGGAGAGTAGTGATAGGAAGGTATATGCATGGGATGGAGCTAACACCCTACCGAGATGATCATGGCACCCCCTTCGGGAGTGGGTACATGGCATGGCATTCTCTACGGGAGCGGATGCCTCTTCACAGTTCCAGTGATCCAGAGCTAGATGGTAGAGTGGCATCGTTCGATGGCAGTAGGCGCCGGGAATCTGCCTAGGTGGTGATCAACACCAATGATGGTTATCTAGTGGATTAGTGAAACCTCTGTAGAGTGTATGGTTGATCGATCGATACATAAGCCAAATCCTTTGGCTATGGACCTTTCCTGTGTTCCACATGCACGGGACTAGTGAGTGGAGTGTTCTACCTTCCCCTGAGTATGTTTTTCGGTCGTGAGCCAGGTTGAGGGCTGCGGGCTGCTGAGACAAGCCAAGAAGGAGTTGGCTTGTCGACTTGAGTCTAAGATAGTGTTGGAGGAGTTGGGATGGTGCTACAGAGATGGATGGTGATGGATGTGTGGGATGGGAATGTGTTTAAAACTTGATAAATATATTGTTATTTATATACCTGATTAATGCATAGGAAAACCCTAGACTTATAGGTTCCTTTTGATATATCCTTTTTGCATCCAACTTTCACAAAGCAATGCATAGGGTGGGAGTGTGGCCAGTACAAATCGTACTGAAAATTTGGTTTCAGGTTCAAGGAGTGAGTACTCTTCTGGGGAGTACAGCGAATGAGGGTTTCGAGCCTACGCTCAAGTTGGATCGAAGATGATAGCTTCTGCACCTCAAGCTTTTATTGTTAAGCTGCATGAACTCTGATTCCACCAAGTGGCGATGTAGTAAGTTATTGTAAACCTCTCTATTGCACTCTTTTGTTCGAAGTATGGATTATGGTATTCAACTGTTATCGGGTAATGTGATTTAAATGGTCATATTACACTTCGGCTCTGTGGATTTCCCTTCACGAAAATCGAGGTCGTTTCACAATGTGCTATCTCAAATATTTTCTATGAAAAGTTTGTTCTAAACTCCAAAGTTTGAGACGGAAGTTCTGTGCGTCAAAGTTGTTTCCCAACAGCAGCCCCTCGCGGGCGAAGGCCTACTCCAAAGGTCTGAATCCTGCGAAGTTTATGTTAAACTTTGCCTAAGAAACGTCGTCCAAATTTTGGAGTTGGCCCATCTATTTTTTCAAATTTTTGAATCTAACGGCTATCTTTGACTGTTTGACCGGTTTTGCTTATAAATAGCGATGACCCCCCTGAGCTGTTGTTTTTAGAAGACGGGAGACTCTGCCAAAAATTTTCTTGTGCTGGAAAATTGAAGATAGTTTTTAGTGACACCTGCTGTTTGTGTTCATCCTATGTTGATCTTTTTAGGCAAAGTTTGTTCAACAACTTTGATCAAGTTTGTTTGTTCAATTCTTTATGTTGTTGTTCTTAATTTTGTTGGAGTTTTTAATGATCTTGGTTTTTATAGATGTCTTCGCTGGATCTGGAAGATCAAATTCAGTCTCAAGAGAGCTCCAGGGCCGAAGAGGACAAGTCTCAGATGGATTCTGATGAAGAAAATCTTGAAGATGTTGATGCGTTCGTTGAGGACTTGGTTAAAGATGAAGAGGGTTTTACCTTGACTTTTGGCAAGTCCTTGTTTGAAAAAAGTCATCTTGATGAAATGGTTCAGTTGAGGATTATTGATTGTGATCATGTGAGAGTGCCTGATCCTGACGAAAGTAACCCAAAGCCATTTCCAGATGAGTGCCTTGTTTATCGGGACTTGTTTACTGCTGGTCTTCGCTTTCCTTGTCAAGACTTCGTTGAAGATGTGCTGAAGGCTTTTAACATTCAGATGCATCATTTGACTCCGAATGGAATAGTTAGATTGGCTCAGTTTGTTTGGGCCATGAAGTCGATGGAAACTAATGCTGATATTGCTGGTTTCTGTGAGCTTTTTGAGATGCATACCCAGTTCAAGGAATTTATGCTTGAAGGGTGAGTTATTACCAAATATTTTGCTTGTTCAAGTTTTAAAACGGCTCGCAATGCTGTTCGAGTCTCTCTGACGACAAGGAATAAGTGGGGTGTTGGAGACTAGTCGAGATATTGGTTTTACCATAAGGTGCCCATGGTTGAGGAAAGGGACCCTGTTACAAAGAAAATGGTGAAGAAGTATCCAATGGCTGCTAGAATAGAAATTGAGAAGTTTAAGTTGTCTTCGTCTTTTCCTACTTCCATGATCTCGAAGACTGCTGTGAAGGCATACAAGTGCACAGCTTCGCTGCAATGTGCTAGGGATCTTGTTGAAGAGTATGCTGCTGCTAGAATTTGGCCGTTGAAGAAAGGTTGGACTTTTCATTGGATTCATGCTAAAAAAGTCTGAGGGGTGAACTACAAGTTCCCGGATAATGACTTTCATCTTTCGAGGACTTTTCTTGTGATGAAGATTTTATGAAATCTGTTGAAGGCCGAGCTGATGATTTGCTTGGAAAATATGTGTTGAGTGAGAAGAACAATATCGATAAAATTCTTGGGAATGAATACAAACGTTTGAACAGAGTTTTTGAGGTTGCGCAGATTGAGTATGGTAAAAGGCCTTCTCCTACTTATCATTGTGAGAAGAAACAAGGCCAGAAGAAGGAGAGGGATGCTGCTGCTCAGGCTAAGGGCGCTAAACATAAGGCTGGTTACAGCAAAGCTATTGCCAAGAAACTAAAAAAGAATCAAAGTCCTTCTGTCTTACTTGATCCTGAAGAAATTGATGTTGTGTTAGAACGGAGCTTGGATATTGAGGGAAATTTGGTTTCTGGTTTAGTTGGTTCTGAGTAGAAAATGTTGGTACTTCCAAAGTTGTTGGTGAAGTTGCTATTTCTGATTCTCAGCATGTTGAAGAGGAGGTGAGAAAAATTACTGTTGTTTTTTCTTCTGACAGCTTGACTTCATCGTTGCTTACTCTGATGAGTGATGTATTGCAGAATGTACAGAGTGTAAGTTTGTCTGCAAGAGGTTCTGTTGGTGTTGAAAATCTTAATGTTTCTGAGAAAGAGGTTTTTGAGGGTGAAACTTTTGTGGAGGAATCTTATAGAGCTGCTAATCCAACTTCGTCGAAACCTAGTGCTAAGGCCCCTATTGTTGGACCTCACGAAGAAAATGTTGATACTAGGAAAACCACTTCGGTTGAAAACCCGATTGCAGGTGAGGTTGACGAAGTTGATGCTCAAAATATGTCAAAGAAAATTGGAGGCTCCAGAGTTTATTCTCTTAACCTTGAAGACAGTGATGAGGAAGTTTTTGATGATGTGATCAACGATGATCGTCTGGCACGCTTGTCTAGTTCTACTATTCATGTTGAAAGTGGAAAGAATGTTGAATGCAATTTGGGTGAGCGCGTTTCTATTGTTGAGTATTGTGACTTCATGTTTCTTTTTGATTCGAGTTGTCTTGCTTTGTTAATTCTTGATTTTTCTTGCAGAAACTACCTTTCCTCATGCACCGTCTTCTCCTCAGAAGAATGTCGACTTGAGCAAGTTTAACAGTCAAGATCCTGCTACTCCCGTTGTCCCTGTTGATGGTGAAGGAGAAGTTTTTGATGCTCTTAAGCGTGGGTTAGCGTTTTGTCAAGAGAAAAGTTTGGGTCTTGATAGTTTCAAGTTCATTGGTATTGGGGCTGATAAACTTCGGATGATGCCTCGCACTTCTGATGTTCAATTGTCAAAGTGTATAGATGAGGCTTTCACTGTTCCTAATGTGGAGCTTGAAATATCCAAGAAACCCTTGCTCGAAGATGCTGATGCTGGGCTATCGATGATGTATAAAGGTTTTCTTTTGATGAGAGGTTTGCGGACTGGGTTAGAGGAAAAGGAGAAAAACTTTGCCCTTCACGAGCGTGATTATCAGGTTGAGATCCAAAATTTCAAAGAGCAACTTGCAGGGAAAGAGAAAGAAAAAGCTGATGCCTTGGATGCCCATAATAATTTAGAGACTAGATTGATTAGTGCTCTTGCTGTTGTTGAGAAGAAAGAAGATGACATGAAGAGGGTCATTGCGGAAAATGAAAAATTGAAAGTTGATATGTGACGTATTGAATGAAAATTGCAGGAACAGGACAAGTCCTTCTTCGACAATTGCAATCGTATCTGGGAACTTTGTTTTGAGTGTTATGACAAGTTTGGAGCTCGGCCTAAGGAAAAATGTTGGGAACTTGGTGATTGTGATAGCTTTTTCAATTGGCTTTGCCGTCAATATGATCACTTGTCCCGAGTCATTGAGACCACGGTTGATATTGGGGTTTATTACTCTGCTCGTGCTTTCTTTCATTTGATGAGACAAAGTCAGGATCCTTTGTTTGCACAACTTGGTGATGCCGACTACAAGTTTCCTTCTGTGGGTGAACTAACCAATGTGACGAAGGCCACACAAGAATTGTGCAACAAATATCTTGAGCAGTATTGGAGGTCAGGTGGTCAGGCCCATTGCTTTGATAAAGCTAGAGAGAAATTACAGAGGGTAAATTTTACACTTAATTGTTTTTGTTTTCTATTGTGTTTCATATCTAACATTTTCTTTTTGTTTGTTAGAAAATTGCAAAGGAGGCTGAGGCTGCTCAGAGGGAGATGGAGGAACCTGCGAAGAGGGAGGCTAGTGCTAAAGGTCAAGGTGGTGCTGCATCTAGCAATGTTAGTGGCGACCAACCTTAGGCTCTAGTTGTCTTTTTCTTTTTGCAAGATGAGAGGGTTTTGAGATACAATGGTTCTAAATTATTGTCTTTGTAAGATATACACTTGGAAGTTGTTCGACTATTTATCCATCCTGCGCAGGTTCCTCACGCTGAGCCTGTGCAGGATGTCAAAGATATCATTCCGTTGTTAATGTGTAAAGATGACTTCGTTTTTGAGCCTGTCGAGTTTTATGATTTTCGTGCAAAGCGTGATGGCTGTGATGTCGATGATTTTCTTGCTCGTAAGTTTCGCTTCTGTTATTTTGAACTTGAATTTTTTTGGGGATCCTATATTACAAATTTTTTTATAGATGTGAATAAACGATACCGTAGTATCAGGCCTCCTAATTGTCGAGTCTTTGATTTCATGAAATTTGCACAGGTAAAAATTTGACGTGTAACGTTTACTTTTTTGTGGTTGGATTTTTGTTTTCTAACCTCTTCTTCTTATAGTCATCTGAGTCAAGTACTTCGCCAGCGAATGTTTTTGAGGACTATTTACGCCGTGAAGCGGACAAAATTATTAGCGAAGTAGTGAGTGACATACTTGGTGATGTTGCCGAAGTAATTAGTTCTCAAGATGATTGATTTTGTAAACACACATTTTTGTAATTGGATAAGTTGTATTGTAAACATCTTGTTATATTGCGAAGTTTGTGAATTTACCTTCGCTTGTGTGAATGAGTATTGATAAACAATTTTACTTTATTGTCCTCATTTTTTTGGAAATCTTGCCTTTGGTTGTTTGTGTTTCGTTTTAGAAACTAGAAATATTTTTGTTTTAGGTAAACTGGTTCAAAAAATTTAGCAAATTTTGAAACGCCGTCCCGTTCTTTTCGCGTGAAGTGGGCGCGTATGCTTCGCTTAGAAGCTTGAAACATTTTCACCTTGGTGAAATTGAGTCGAAAAATTTGCCTTAGCAAATTTTGAAATGCCGTCCCTTCTTTTTTATTCGAAGTGGACGCATACGCTTCACTTAGAAGCTGAAAATACTTTCACCTTAGTGAAATAAAGTCAAAAAATTTGCCTCAGCAAATTTTGAAACGCCGTCCCTTCTTTTTCTTTCGAAGTGGACGCGTACGCTTCGCTTAGAAGCTTGAAACATTTTCACCTTGGTGAAATAGAGTCAAAAAATTTGCCTTAGCAAATTTTGAAATGTCGTCTCTTCTTTTTCGTTCGAAGTGGACGCGTATGCTTCGCTTAGAAGCTTGAAACATTTTCACCTTGGTGAAATAGAGTCAAAAAATTTGCCTTAGCAAATTTTGAAACGCCGTCCCTTATTTTTCGTTCAAAGTGGACGCGTATGCTTCGCTTAGAAGCTAAAAATACTTTCACCTTAGTGAAATAAAGTCAAAAAAATTTCCTTAGCAAATTTTAAAACGTCGTCCCTTCTTTTTCATTCGAAGTTGACGCGTACGCTTCGCTTAGAAGCTTGAAACATTTTTAGCTTGGTGAAATAGAGTCAAAAAATTTGCCTTAGCAAATTTTGAGTTGGATAAGTTAGCATTTTTTAGATTTAATAAAATGTTGATGCTAACTTAGTTTTGCAAAATTTGTGCCGATATGGGAATATATGTTGGATATACTCTTTGGCATTTTGTACTTTTAGTTGTGCAATGTAGAGACATATCTTTGGGGAAACTACTTTCTCATTTATATTTTATGAGATTTGCAAAGAGACTGCCTCGTTAAAAAACCACTCACCCTGCAAAGGGTTTTCCCTGAGTGGAAAAATAGTGCAGCTCAGTTATGCTTTCAGGAGTGTAAACTTGCTTGTAAAGAGAATTTCTACTTCTACTTTTGCTGAAAAGTAAACTAATGTTGCAATCTTGCTTATGGATAATACTTGCGAAGTGCTTCTATATTCCAAGTGTGACTGAGTTCTTCACCTTTTAGATTTGCTAGATGATATGCACCTTCTGTGTTTGTTCTTGTGATGATGAAAGGCCCTTCCCACTTTTGTTGGAATTTTCCCACTGTGTCTTCATCTCTTTTTCTTTTGAGGACAAAATCTCCTGGTGCTAACTCTCTTGGCCTGACTTTTTTGTTGTACCACTTCTGTGTTTCAAGTTGGTACTTCTTGATATTCTCAAGTGCTTCATTTCTTTCTTCTTCGAGTAAATCTTTGCTTGTTGCTTGATCCTCTTCTATGATCATTTGAATGTTTGTTCTTGGTCTCTCATACTTTATTTCTTTGGGGGTCATTGCTTCATCTCTGTATAGTAACTTAAATGGAGAAAAATCTGTTGGCCTTGGCTTCGATGTGTTGTGAGACCAGATAACTCTTCGTAATTCATCTACCCATTTTCCCTTTTTTAGATCTGTTAAGCATTTTGATATTCCTATGCAAATTATCCTATTTGCTCTCTCTACTGCTCCGTTAGACTGTGGGTGCCTTACGGATGCGAAACAGAGTTTGATTCCTATTGAGTGGCAGTATTCTCTGAAGTCTTCGCTATTAAATTGGGTTCCATTATCTACTATGATGTGTCTTGGAACTCCAAATCTGCATATGATGTTTTGCCATAGGAATTTTTTCATTGTATGAAAAGACATGTTTGTGATTGGTTTTGCCTCAATCCACTTGGTGAAATATTCAACTGCTCAATTGCATATTGGTAGTTGCCTTGAGCCGGGGGTAATTTTCCAATTATGTCGATGCCCCATCTTGTGAGTGGCCAACTTGGTTCAATTGGTTGTAAGTTCATTCCTGGTGCATTGAATTTGCACCCTGCCATTTGGTAATTGTGACAGGTCTGAATTATTTCTTTGCTGTCACTTTGAGCGGTTGGCTAGAAGAACCCTTGCCTGAAAGCTTTCCCAACTATTGATCTAGCCCCAGCGTGGCATCCACAGATTCCCTCATGTATTTCTTTCAGGAGGTGTTTTCCATCTTCTCTTGAGATACACTTTAGGGTAAATTCCTTCCTTGTATAGTTCTTTATTGATGATTTTGTAACTTCTGGTCTTTTGCTTCATTCTTATTTCATCAACTTAATTTTCTGGCTCATAAAATTCCTTGAGGAATGCCATGATTGGAGCCCTCCAGTCTTTGCTTTCGATGATATGTACTTCTTTTGGTTGTTCAAATTTTTCCTTTGTTGAAGCTTCGGTAATAGTTTGCAAGAATACTTCTGGTGCTAGCTCCAACTTTTGGGCAGCGACTTTTGCAATTTCGTCTGCATCTGTGTTATCATTTCTTGAGATACTCTTCACCGTGAATCCGGCAAAGTGTTTTTCTTGATCTCTCAATAGTTGGAGGTACTTTGTTTAGCTCTGGGTTTCTTGCTTTGTAGTTTTTCTCTATGTGCCCAGCCACAACTTGAGAGTCTATTTTGATTATTAACTTTTGAATTCCCATTGCCCTAGCCTTGCGAAGTCCCAATAGTACTGCCTCATATTCTGTAATGTTATTTGTACATTGAAAGTCTAGTCTTGCCGCATATTTGAGCTTGACTCCGGAAGGTGAAGTTATGATTGCTGCTGCTCCGGCGCCAGTGAAGCCCCAAGAACCATCACAATAGATTATCCATTCTGCTACTCCATTTTTTCTTGATTGTATTTTGATGGTGTTTAGTCTGCTACGAAGTCGGCCAGTACTTGAGATTTGATCGTTGTTCTCTTCTCAAATTTGATGAAGTATTGAGACAATTCTGCTGCCCATTTTCCCAATCTTCCAGAGGACTTACAGCCTTGTAATACTTCTTTGAGGGGTTGATTTGTTGGTACTCTTATTTTGTGTGCTTGGAAGTAATGTTTCAACTTTCTTGATGCCATAAGTACTGCGTATGCAATCTTCTCTATTTCTGAGTACAAATTTTTTGATCCTGATAGGGCTTCAGATGTGAAGTATACTGGAATTTGCCTTGTTGAGTGCTCATTTTGTTCTTCTTGTATCAAAACTGCACTGACTGTTCTTTCATTTGCCGATACATATAACAGTAAATCTGCAGTTGGATCGGGCGTTGCCAAAGTTGTAGGGTTGGATAGATGCTTCTTTATTTCTTTGAAGGCTTCTTGCTGTGCTTGACCCCAGCTGAATTTTTCCTTTTTCCCCTTTAATGCTTGAAATATTGGCAAGCTTCGCTCAGCTGATTTAGATATGAATCTGTTCAGCGAAGCTAATCTTCTTGTTAATTTCTGAATGTCCTTGATGTTTCTTGGCACTTCCATATTCAATATTGCCTTCATCTTCTCTGGGTTTAGATCAATGCCTTTTGCATATACAATGCATCCCAGAATTTTGCCTGTTTGAACTCCGAATGTGCATTTTTTCGGGTTCAACTTTAGATTTGCTTTCCTGAGGTTTGAGAAGGTTTCTTGTAAGTCTTGGACATGTTCTTCTCTTTTTTTGCTCTTGACTACCAAATCATCGACAAGCAAGTTTCTTGGTATTTGATCTTTGAGAACTGTGGATGTCATTCTGATAAAGGTTGTTCCTGCATTGTGGAGCCCGAAGCAGTAAGTTCCAAATGGTATAATGAAACTTGTGTACTCTTCATCTTCTTTTTTCATCCAAATTTGATGGTAGCCTGAATAGTAGTCAAGGAATTCACTTCTAGCTGCCTGATCTACCAAAGTGTCTATTCTTGGTAATGGAAATTTGTCTTTTGGGCATGCTTTGTTGAGATTTGTGAAGTCTATACACATTCTCCACTTTTTGTTTTTCTTTTGCACCATGCCTATGTTCATGAGCCTAGTTGAGAATTGAACTTCTCTGATGACTTTTGCATCTAGCAATCTTTGGACTTCGGCTTTTGCAGCTTGTGTTCTGTCTTGTGACAACTTTCTGAGTTTTTGCTTTTTCGGCCTGAAGTTTGGATCAATGTTTAACTTGTGTTCTATGACATCTCTGCTTACTCCTCCGAGGTCTTGCGCAGACCAGGCAAATATGTCCTTGTTACTTCGCAGGACTTGGATTATTTTTTCTTCTTCTTCTTTTGTTAAGTTTGTGCCGATCATAACTTGTCTTTCTGGCATCATTGGGTCGAGTGGTACTTTCTTTGTGTCTTCACAGGACTTCGCCTTTTCTTGAGTCTTTGCATTTTCAGTTTTGAGCTCGTCCTCTCTTCTTCTTCTTGTATGACATGGATATTTTTGAAAGCTGGGCTTGCATCTCTTTCTATGTTTCTTGCCTCTGTTTTATCGCCGAAGACGGTTATAATGCCATTGATTGCTGGCATTTTCATGCATAGGTATGGGTAGCTTACTATTACTTCGAAGGCATTTAAACTCCCTCTTCCGAAGATTGCGTTGTACTGGCTGTGCATTTTAACTACATCGAATGCTATTTGCTCTGTTCTTGCGTTGTTCACTGTTCGAAATGAAACTGGCAAGACAATTCTACCGATGGAGTTTATTTTCTTTCCGCCAAAGCCAACTAGTGGATGTTCGGCTCTCCCCAAAGTTTTCCTATCAATTTTCATTGCATCTATAGTTGATGTGAATATGATGTCGGCAGAGCTACCGCCATCTACTAGAATCTTTGAGACTGCCCATCCTTCAATGTTTGCTTCGATTACCATTGCATCCATGTGAGGGTAATCTTTTAATTTAGGATCTTGTTCTGAAAATAGTTTTCTTGAATGGGCCTTCGATTGCGATGGAGTTTACTCTTCTGAAATAGTTTCTTCTTTCATTTCTTATGTCAAGCACCATGTTGTTTCCTCCAAAGATTGTCATAATTCTGCCTTTGCTCAGAATGATTGCATTCCCATTGTTTATTGATGCTTCGGGGGTATTGTTGGTGTGTTGAATTTGGTGACTGCTGTTTGCCACTGAATTGTTGTGATGAAAACTTTGCTGTCGACTTTGGCCCCATTGGTTTTGCAGGCACATTGCTAGTGGCTGGCAATTGTAGATTGGCGGAGGTGGTGGCAGCATGTGCTGAGGATAAGTTATTGGCATGTAATTTGTCCCTTGGGGAGCTAGGTGGTTGACAACTTTTAACTGCAAAGTTGCCCTGTTTTCTTCTTGCATTTCTTCAATGCTTTTCTTTACTCTTGGGCACATTTTGGATGTGTGGCCAGCCCCTTTGCCATGTATGATGCAATACATTTCCTCAGGCCTCAATATCTTTCTTTCAAAATTTCTTCCTTGATTGTTGTAGTTTGCCCTTTGCTGGAAGTTTTCCTTGTAACTTCTGTTGTTTTGAAAATTTCTTTGATTGTTTGATCTTGGACCTTGACTGGCAGCTTCACTCGTGTTGTTGATGTGATTTATCTTCTGAAATGGTCTTCACACAGCATTTGTCATTCTTAAGTGTTGGAAATTGTTATTTGATCTTGGCATGTTTCTTTCTCTGTTTTCTTCTATTCTTTTTCTGTAGTCTTCGTCGGACTCATAGTACTTTCTCATTTCATCATATAACTATTCCACTATGTTTGGTCTTTCCCTTTTGAAGTGGGAAGAAAGTTGGCCTTCCCGTGCTGCTTGATGTTAAAAAGATCATCGCTTGTGAGCTCAACTCTTTGTAAGCCTTGAAAATCTAAGAGCAGAGTTGCGTGAAGTTGTTCCCATGATTTGATTGACCTTGGCTTTAGCGAAGAGTACCAGTGTTGTGCTCGTCCTCTTACTGCCATGATGAGCGACTTCGCTAGCTAAATGTCAATTGACATAGGCGACTCTGTGTCAATTGTTGCTATTTGACTTTGGTTCTCTTTTCTGTTGTGGTTTTTGCTTGCTGAGTTTGGGTCTTGGATCGTGACTTCGCTTTCATTTTCTATCTTTTCGTTGAGCTTTCTCATTTCGGCTTCTGCTTCTGCAATTTTTTGCTTCAGGGGCTTTTCCCTTGTCTTCAATCTTGATTTCTTCTAGCTGTTTTTTCTTGACAGCGAGTTGATCCTCGAGTTCCTTGAGTCTTCTTTCTTCGTTCTGAGTTTCTTCTTCTTCTTGAACACGTCTGGTTTCAGTTTCTATTGCATCTTTTATAGTTGGATCTTGTACGGCATTGTTGTCGGCCGTAGCTGTCCTTTTACTTGGTCTTCCCATTTTGGTGGTCGTGAGTGTCTTCGATCACTCAAACGGGCGGCACCAGATGTTGGGGCGGAGGGATCACAGAAGTGAACTATGAGGTGAAAACAATATATAAATTGCAACTGTATTTCATTCTGCCTAAAAATTTACACCCCAGGGGGTATTTATAGACCCCGGCTTCGCTATTTATAGATTCTTTACAAATTTAGATGTGACATCTCCTATACATTTTATCCGAAAAACAGCCTAGCAAAGTGTTGAGACAAACTTCGCCCCTATCCTTATGTCTCTTTAAGCAACTTCAGACTTGATCATGTTCTCTTAATTCAGCATATAACTTTACTGATCCCTCGCATGAAGCCGCCATGTCTGCTTCACCAGCCATCAGGAGTTAAGGGAAGTCATCTCCGCCAGATAACCTAAAACATGTAAAAATATATGTGCGAAGTTCCATACAATCATAGCGAAGTGTCCACGTCATCTTCGCTGAGCAATGTGCTATCTCAAATATTTTCTATGAAAAGTTTGTTCTAAACTCCAAAATTTGAGACGGAAGTTTTGTGCGTCAAAGTTGTTTCCCAACAGATACTAATTGAGGGACAATAATAGGAAGCTGGTATTCCTCCTCCCGGTGAGTTCACTAACATGGGTTATTTTAAAGCAAGAAGAGGTATACTATGTGCTATAACAAATGCTTGTGATATGAAAGAATGCGAAGCTCTAGAATCAAAAAGAAAAGTAGCAGAGATAGAGTTGATACTAAACGTACCCAGCATGATTTTAGGTGCCTCCTAAGCAGTAGCTTCTTGTGCAGTCTCAGTGGACACATGGTTCACTCTCCCATGGTTAGCATAAGATTTCCCATTGCCACTCTACCTCTGTGGCGTCTGTTGATTCTTCTTAGGACAATTATTAGCATAATGCCCCACATCAGCACAACTGAAACACCTATTGGGAGTGCCGTTCTTCAAGGGAATGTTGTTAGCAACGCTGAGGCGTGGAGTCTGATTCCCCTACTGCTGCGGTGTCTGCTGATTCCAGTTTTGCTATTGGTTCTGGGAGCGGTTCTGATTGTTCTGAGGATACTGAGGACGTGATGAATTGGAGAAACGGCTCCACTAACTGGTCCTTGGTACCTCTGTTGATAGCCTTGATAATTTGGACGAAAATGACTGTTGCTTCTAGATCCCTGTCCTTCCATCTTCCTCATCCTATCCTTGTCCCTATGCATGTTGTCAAGCACAATAGCCCTATTCACCAACTCTTGGAAATTAGCATACTTCTGTCAAGCCAACTGCAGCCTGAGATCATAATAAATCCCATTGAGGAAATGACGTCGCTTATCAGCTTCTTACCTCACTTCATTTGGAGCATAGCGAGCAAGCTCATTGAACTTGTTGTGATACTCACTCATGGTCATGTTGCCTATCCTTAAAGATCTAAACTCCTCTTGTTTCTGCTCAATCAAACCTTCAGGGATGTGGTGTGCTTTGAAATCCCTAACAAAATCTGCCCACGTGATGGCGGGAGCATTGGCGGGATGAGCATCTTGATAAGACTCCCACCATGTTTGTGCAGCACCTTGCAACTGTCTAGATGCATAGAGCACTTTCTCTTGATCATTGCACTGAGCATGGTTCAATTGCTTCTCCACAGCACGTACCTAGTCATCAGCGTCTAGTGGCTCAATGGAGTGAGAGCATACAGGAGGGTTCCCATGCATGAACTCCCGACGCTTGTTCTGAGGTGGTGGTGCGTGTGGCACTCCTCCAGCTTGCACGGTCTGCGCCAGTTGCATCCAGGCCTGCATCATCTGAGCTTGTGAGGCCATGTACTCCTCATGAGTGACTGGTGGGGGATTGTTCCTAGCAACGTTCCTGCCTCCTCTTCTCGACATCTGCACCAATTCATATAAAGGATCCTTAGAACGACCGAACTAATGATTCTAAAAATTTCTGGGCGAGTTATAGTTTTAGCAGTCCAGTAAAATAGTCATCACCAGAGTACCAAATATCTAATTCAGGCAAACTCAATACGGTTGAAAAGCTTAGGAGATTATCTATGACTTTCTTTTATATCATATTGTCAGATTCGGTGGTTAAATTTGCCAAAAAGAGAAAACAATAGGTACTGCTCAGAACTCCAAGACAGCGCAGAAACATTGATTTCATTTAGCTACAACTCGCAGCTCAGTAGAGATATAAGTGTAATTCTTGTGGCATTGGAAAGGTACTGAAGTCTAGTTATTGCCATAAAAAGGTTGCCAGGTTTGCAGTAACCAAACTCGAGATATAACAGAAACATTGTAGACTGCTGCAGAATTTCAGCACAGGATAGATTCAAGATAGACCAAACCATACTTTATTAAAGATCCCAAAACTCTAATATATTTAACTAAGGAACATTGCGGACATGCCCACAAAGCTCCAGAACTCATTACAAAGAATAAAATCACTCATAAGCATAAAGACAACTCAACTAGCACACGAAAGTTCACTCGCAACAAAAGACTCGACTCAACCTGACAAACGAAACTAACGACAATTACATAAAAGGTTTCCTGCACCTAAAGACGAAAAGGAGGGGCATGCTTCTCATAAATCTTTGGTTTTCCAATGGAAGCTCTGAGGTTGTCATGGGCCTCTTGCAACTTCCTATAGTCCTTCCCTTGCTGGTAGAGTGTAGCTTCCAAGATCCTAACCCTTTCCATCATATCATAGCCAAAGTATGCCGTAGCTTGGTGTGCTGGTTCATGGTCTGAAGGGATCATCATTGCCCATCCATCCTCCATATTTGGATCATCATAGGGAAGATAACGGTAGTGATCATGCTACATTGACTCATGGCGATTTCCACGAAGACTCACCCACGCTTGAAATGCTGCATCATCAATACTTCTCTCCATGGTATGGCGATGTCCCCAATGAAAATGAGTCCTTTCAAGCTTGAAAACTCCTGGTCCCTCATTTTCAGAGAAGATGTTCACAGTGGTCTTCCAATAAGTTGTTGCAAGAGGATGAGTATACTCAACACAGACATATTGTATTGCAGGCTTCCAATCAGCATAGTATTGAGTCAACACCTCCACCAGACGACAATGTGCTACGGAATCATGATCCCACAAGGTACCCTCCTCCGTGGTCCATTTCATTGGAGGGGGTTCGTCGTCACCTCCAGCGACTTCCATCTCTTTATCATCTTGTGCAATGTCCTCCTCGTCATCACTGCTGATGTCAATGATGTCATGCTCCTCTTCTACAGGCTCTAGAACCTTCACTTCTTCTTCTTCTTCTTGGGCATACTCCATAGATTCTTCTTCTTCTTCAAGCTCAGGCGTAGGTGATAGTTGAGGAGATGGCGCCTATTGTGCAGGTAGTTCCTCTTCACGCGCTTCATCCTCCCTTGGCTCCATTGGCACATACACCACCACCCATGGTGGAATGGAACCTCCAGTCATCTTGCGGGTAGTCTGACGGGTACACATCTACAGAATTAGATCAAGTTAAGTTAGAATCAATGTTTTGTAATGGGATGAGATAGAAGTAGCATAGAAAATTAAAAATTAACAAGAAAAAGATGGTAAGTAAGAATTTAGTGAAGAAAAAGGGAGCTAAAAACGACCATTCTACCTAGGCTTGTGTCCTATAGTCAACCATGCTCTGATATCAATTTGTCATATCTTATTTGTAAGGACAAAAATAAGTTATATAAAAGCCTTACATGCGTCCCAGTATGTCGCACACATAAGTCAACAAATTATAGATAGTACCAAATCAGAGTTTATTACATAGCGCACGAATAGTATGACATAGTCTTTAACAAAAGTAAGACATAACTAAGATAACTCCAGATGATAGCTCCACCACAGGGACACGTCAACTGGTTGACACAAGCTAGTAGTCGTGTCGATAGCTCTCACTCCAATCCTGATCTGTTACCCATCCGGGATTTTCCAAGTAATGAAATAAAACATGTGTAAGTACATACGTACTTAGCAAGCAGAGAAGGGGTTCATGAAGCTCAGAAGAGATATAAGTGTAATTATTGTGGCATTGGAAAGGTACTGAAGTATAGTTATTGCTATAAAAATTTTGCCAAGTTTGCAGTAACCAAACTCGAGATATAACAGAAACATTATAGACTGCTGCAGAATTTCAGCACAGGACAGATTCAAGATAGACCAAACCATACTTTATTAAAAACCCCAAAACTCTAATATGTTTAACTAAGGAACATTGCGAACATGCCCACAAAGCTCCAGAACTCATTACAAAGAAGCAAATCACTCATAAGCATAAAGACAACTCAACTAGCACACGAAAGTTCACTCGCAACAAAAGACTCGACTCAACCTAAGTAACGAAACTAACGACAATTACATAAAAGGTTTCCTGCACCTAAAGACGGAAAGGAGGGGCACGGTTCTCATAAATCTTTGGTTTTCTAATGGAAGCTCTGAGGTTGTCATGGGCCTCTTGCAACTTCCTATAGTCCTTCCCTTGATGGTAGAGCGTAGCTTCCAAGATCCTAACCCTTTCCATCATATCATAGCCAAAGTGTGCCATAGCTTGGTGTGCTGGTTCATGATCTAAATGGATCACCATTGCCCATCCATCCTCCATATTTGGATCATCATAGGGAAGATAACGGTAGCGATCATGCTGCATTAACTCATGGCGATTTCCACGAAGACTCACCCATGCTTGAAATGCTGCATCATCAATACTGCTCTTCATGGTATGGCGATGTCCCCAATGAAAATGAGTCCTTTCAAGCTTGAAAACTCCTAGTCCCTCATTTTCGTAGAAGATGTTCACAGTGGTCTTCCAATAAGTTGTTGCAAGAGGATGAGTATACTCAACACAGACATATTGTATTGCAGGCTTCCAATCAGCATAGTATTGAGTCAGCACCTCCACCAGATGACAATGTACTACAGAATCATGATCCCACAAGGTACGCTCCTCCGTGGTCCATTTCATTGGAGGGGGTTCGTCGTCACCTCCAGTGACTTCCATCTCTTCATCATCTTATGCAATGTCCTCCTCGTCATCACTGCTGATGTCAATGATGTCATGCTCCTCTTCTATAGGCTCTAGAACCTCCACTTCTTCTTCTTATTGGGCATACTCCATAGGTTCTTCTCCTTCTTCAAGCTCAGGCGTAGGTGATGGTTGAGGAGATGGCACCTGTTGTGCACGTAGTTCCTCTTCACGTGCTTCATCCTCCCTCGGCTCCATTGGCACATACACCACCACCCATGGCAGAATGGAACCTCCAGTCATCTTGCGGGTAGTCTGACAGGTACGCATCTATAGAATTAGATCAAGTTAAGTTAGAATCAATGTTTTGCAATGGGATGAGATAGAAGTAGTATAGAAATTTAAAAATTAACAAGACAAAGATGGTAAGCAAGAATTTAGTTAAGAAAAGGGAGCTAAAAACGACCATTCTACCTAGGCTTGCGTCCTACAGTCAACCATGCTCTGATATCAATTTGTCATATCTCATTTTTAAGGAAAAAATAAGATATATAAAAGCTTTACATGCGCACTAGGAAGTCGCACACATAAGTCGACAAATTATAAATAGTACCAAATCAGAGTTTATTACATAGCGCATGAATAGTATGACATAGTCTTTAACAAAAGTAAGACATAACTAAGATAACTCCAGATGATAGCTCCACCATAGGGACACGTCAACTGGTTGACACAAGCTAGTAGTCGTGTTGATAGCTCTCACTCCAATCCTGATTTGTTACCCATCCAGGATTTTCCAAGTAATGAAATAAAACAAGTGTAAGTACATACGTACTTAGCAAGCATAGAAAGGGTTCATGAAGCTCAATAAAGGTTGACACGATTAAACTGCAAGTAGCTTTTAGTGGATGTCATATTTTAGCAATTAGCATCAAGGTAGTAACAATTCCCATAACCACATGATCAGGTAAACATGATTAAGAATATGATGAAAAACTGTATTAACATGTAGCACCATTTAGATTAACGATCCATTCCATAAGAATCCCTTGGCTTCCCTAACCGTAGGGCTCGAACGATATATCGGTTTAACTCTACGCAAAGGTGTACACTTTCACTATGAGTCATGATTTGCCCTTTCGCCCGAGGGAATCAGCCTCTTAGCTCGCTACCAAGGAAAGCCGACAGGGTTTACTATAAAGCCTTTCATAGGTTCGTCTAACAAGTTAGGGCCGCAGGGTCATCGGATGTAGTGAAACCCTCCTCCCAAAATGGCACACCTCCTACCTAGCTATACACACAATGGAGGAGCCACCCAATACCCAACTCACAGATCCTCTAACTTGATAGAAATGGTCCTATGAATGATTAAAGCTAGATCCATATAGCCCTCACAGCTACACGTTAAGTTTCGGATGATCACTTACAATGTGAATCTTATAGAAAACCATATTTTAAACATTAGTTGCATAGTCATTAATCAAGATACAGGATCATGGTTATAAAGCACTAGCATAGACTACCCATATGCAACATCACCAGTTATCAAGGTAAACTGGTAATCAAATCTAGGTATTCTTAACAGGGTAGCAAAGAGACACATGCATATGATTTTTAGTGTGTATAGTGAATAGGTAACAAGGATGGTCCCAACTATACTTTCCTTGATCAAAGCTTTCCTACTGATCCTGCTGATCCTGATGGTTGAAGAACACTTGATCTTCAACGAACGGCTCACTCTCTAGGTCCGATCAACAATCAGCAACACACAAGCATCGAGCAGTCATACATGAGCAAACAAATAGATTCAATTAGAATAATACATCATATCAACAAAAACATATTGAAAAGAGTTTATAAAACTAATCTACACGTCGCTGCGATCATAGAGATGTAAAGATCATCAAAATCGGATCTATAACGAGAAAGTTATGGATTTTAGAAGTTTTCCTATAGCAAAATAATAGATTAAATCTAACCTCGAATTTGAACAGTGGAAAATAGATCTAACAGTGGTATTAAAATGTAGATCATGAAATTATGAATCAACGCAACTTGAACGGATCGATTTGGACTAAAAACGAAGAAGTTATGGGCAAAATAAGATAGTGGCAAAATTGTAAATAGACAGAACTATTTTTGGAACTAAAATAAATCAAAATAGAGTTTTTCTAACGTGGCCAGGGACTCTTAATTAAATATAGAAAATATCAAGGGGTTTTCTACAAAAGTACCACCCGAAGGGATAGGGTGAACCAGATCCGTTGGATCTGAGAGGGACGACCCAGATTAGATCAAGCTGAAGAGAGAGGAAGGGCTCGCCAGGGAAGAAGACCCCCGCGGCGGTCGGCCATGGCCGATGACGGGAAAGCTCATTGGCGCAACTGGAACTAGACCTAGAGCCTTGGTTTGGCTCGGGACCTTGACCAAACGGTGGAGGAGCTCGAAGCGGACTCCCCCGACGCAAAGATGAAGGCTGAGGCGGACTGTGGCAGGCGGGCGACGTGAGACGGCGGCAGTGAGCTCCCTGTGAACATCAACGAGACACAACGGTCAACACGATGCATGAAAAAGAGAGAAATCAATCTTGGCGAGTTTGTAAAATTGAAAAGAAACCCGGTGACTTGCTTACGAAGGTGATGCGGCTGCGTAACTCGAACTCGAGCGTGGGCGGCGGCTTTAGGGTTTGTAGCTGCTTTGGCTCGGGCTGGAAAGCACTGGCACGAGGCGTTTGGTGGAGAACAAGGCTGTGGGGTAACGCTAGCTGTTGGCGGTCCTTAGAGACTATTTTCTACCGCCAATATGTTACTAAAATAAATAGTAGGTAGGGATTTAAACTAACATTTCCACAAGTTTTGGTGTGTACTTGACATGCAGGTGTGACATGTGGAAATGCACAAAACCATAAAGAAAACGCATTCCAGAATTCGTATTCAAAAAAGGCGGAAAGAAGAAGAGAAGCCCACCTTCATTAGCATTTTGGGCCCAATTGTAACCACAGGAGAAGTCCAGGCCCAGAGATGAACCGACCACGCGAAGGCGGTGGCCAAACGGACCCACCAGGGGGGCTGGTCCCAGGGGCGGCCGGTCGCCTAGTTGGGCCTCCCAGGCCCAGTCTTCTCAGGGGTGCTTAGGTCGGTGCCCTCAAGGCGGTTTCACCTGCTTCCATATGGGGAGACGCCTAAACCGACCATGTTGGTCTATAAAAGAGAGGGATAGCTCCCCTCTAAGACACACCATCATTTGGAGCCACTCACCTCACATTCCTCACTTGTACTCTTTAGATTAGTTTTAGTAGTAGAGTAAGGCAAGAGCTAGAAAGGAGAGCTTGTCTCTTTGGAAGAAGAAGAACACCTTGGTATGAATACAATGCAGTTCTCTTCCAAGTTCAAGTTCTTATCTTATTTTTATACCAATGCATATGAACTAGAGTATAGTCTTGTTCATGTTATGATCATGATATATGAACTAGTAGTTTATGTGTTATGTTCTTGACATGTTCATCGTTGTTCTTCATCATTCATCGAATTAGTATGAATAGAGGAAAAACTAGGGATGAGGTGACGGTTCGTCGTGCCTTCTCGGTTGCTCTTAGCCTAGCCTATCACTTCGAAGGGGTGGGGTCCATGGGGATTAGGAGTTGTTTCCAATTACACGGGCGTGGTGCCTAGGTATGCGGAGATCAGCGAACATGTCGGTGCCCCACGGGTAGAGGGGTAGGTGGGCAGGTGGTGACAGCCCTGTCCATCACAAGCACTCCCCCATGTTCGGGTATTGAGCAGGAGTTCATAAAGTCTCTATTGGCTAGCAGACCAGCTGCGGGGATCTCCCTATCATCCTAGACTTAGTCCTAATGCTAGACATGCTAGTTAGATGTTTACTAACAGTTCTTTGCATAGCTATATAAGACCAATGCCTGCTCAGTTAGATTTATTCTTTTATTCTTTGTTTCTCTTTTATCCTTGAGGTTGGCTCAGATGTGTGTCCACTATCTTTGAACTATGATTTACCTCTGCCCATGCTATGTCTACCTATGCACTCAATAAGTGATCATGTTTATACCAAAGTTAGATGGATTCGTCCTACCCTCCTACGGGAATTATAAATACAACACCCCTGAATACTCATGGGTTGAAATGCTACAATGATAGTTCCGTGTGCTTGCAGATTTATCCATAATGAGCTATCATGATTGGTGTAGCTAAGTACCATTACTTAAGGATTGTAATTCTTGTGCACCCCAAAGTGCCGTGCTTCAGTTTTGCATATCGTAAGTAATGACGGTTAGGAAGGCCAATTAGGCACTTCTAACTGTTATTACCATTCTGCATTACCTCGGGCGGCATCGTTAAGGGCTGAGAGTTACTCTTCTGACATAATGGTGGTTAGGGATGCTAACACATGTTTCTAGTGTTGTTACTAGGGATAAGCTTTTAGTCTATCTTTAGAAGTGACACTAAGAAACGCTAACAAGCATTTCTGGTGCCATTGCCAGGGAGGGCAAAGGAAATAAAAACATCTAGCTTGGCATAAACATTGATTACACAATAAGAAATGGTGGCCATAGTTTAGGCAGGCCAACTCCGCTTGTTTTCTTCCTCTTTTTATTGGAAAGAAAACAGGATAGTGTATGAGTGGTTTCGACCTGCTGGACAACTTCATCAACAATCCAGAGGCACTCCTAAGGAAGAATAGGTCCCGTACCGTTTCTTCTGCTACTCCACCGGTGGACAAACCATTCACCCTCGCATCATCCGCTACTATCATATGGCCAAGTCACTCTGCGACTACTCCGCCCCTGCTGTTGCCAACATGCCCGTTGGGCCTGCTGTCAATATCGGGAATGGAAACTTCGAGCTCCGTACTGGCCTAATCAAGATGGTGCAGGTAAGCCAGTTCTATGGCTTGCCAAACGAGGACGCAAATGCTCATCTTCAACACTTCCTTGAGTTGTGCGACACCATCGTCATCAAAGACGTCGCATCAACTAGCATCAAGCTTCACCTATTTCCTTTCCCTTGCGGGGAAGGCGAAACAGTGGTTCTACCAGAACAAGGAAGCTGTCAACACATGGGGCAAATGTTCCATGGTGTTCCCCGTCAAGTTCTTCCCCATGAGCAAAACCAGTGCTCTAAGGGGGAGGTATCCAACTTTGAGCAAACATCACTCGAGTCCATCCCTGAAGCATGGGAGAGGCTGCAGGACTATGTCCAAGCCTGTCCCCACCATGGAATGGAAGATTGGCTTGTGCTCCAGAATTTCTATGAGGGCCTGACGGCCATGTCAAAGGAGCACCTTGATGCCACAGCTGGAGGGGCATTCCTCTTCCTCACCATCGAAAATGCCACTACACTCATCAAAAAGATGGTGGCAAACCAAAACTGGGGAGAAGGAAGAGAAACACAAGAAGGCATGCATACCGTGAAGGAGACAGATTTGCTTGCCGCAAAGATAGACCTCCTAATGAAGAGGCTGAACGACCATGCCACTGATCCTACCACCGGCACCGTCCAAACCATGGACTCACACATGACGTGTGAAGTCTGTGGAAATATTGGCCATTCGGGGAACAACTGTCCCGAAACCCAAGGAGAGGCGTCCTACATCAACAATGGGTTTCACCAACATCAACAACCAGGAAATAATGGGTGGAACAACCATAACCGCCCCCAAGGTAATTCTTCCAATTTCAATTTGAATTACAATTTCAATCAACCTACCCTGAGAGGTTTTGTTTTAAGGCAAGATAAGTTTAATGCAGATCTTGCTAGAAAGCTTTCCTTTATAGATAAAATATTTGAATCAATAAATGCTAAACTTGAAACTCTGTCTTCTTTTGTTAAACATCAATTGAGTTTCAATAAAATGATAGAAACCCAGATTACTCAAATTGCTGCTTCTATTCCTGTCAACAATACGAGAAAGTCTCGGGGCAACCCAAGAATTTTCCCGAGTTTGTTCATGTAGCTGCAGAGCAATGAAGAAGGGGAAGTCTGGCCAACAGACTATAAATGTTGAGCCCTTGCCGAAGGTCATCGGTATTTATCTTTCAAAAAAAAAGTAAAAAAAGCATTAAATATAAAAAAATAAATATATATAAAGGAAGAAAAGAAGGAGTCTCCTCCTTTACACGTTTGCTACCAATAAGGCCCAAGGTCCATATATACTAGTTGTGTGTGTGATCTGGCCTGATGGTTCACCTAAGTTGAAGCCTATACGACCAAGCCGTTGGTGCAGCATCTTCAAAGAAATCCACAAATGCTGCCGGTAAGAACACTCAGGTATGCAAAAGGTAATAAATCTTCACCAACCTCTTTGCTCATATTTGTCTCCTTACGGTCTTTCAAATTCATGCTTCCATGTTTATGTCATATGCTGTAGTTTGGATGTATCTTCTCGAGAGTAACATCCATTGGCTGTTTTCAAATTAAGCATGGTGCTTAGGTTGATATAGCCTTCTTTAATCAAGTTTTGGCGTGGTGTTGAAATTTGATTAATGATGCTAGAGATGCTAGTTAGATGTTTAGTAACAGTTCTTTGCATAGCTGTATAAGACCAATGCCTACTCAGTTAGATTTATTCTTTTATTATTTGTTTCTCTTTTATCCTTGAGGTTGGCTCAGATGCGTGTCCACTATCTTTGAACTATGATTTACCCCTGCCTATGCTATGTCTACCTATGCACTCAATAAGTGATCATGTTTATACCAAAGTTAGATGCATTCGCCCTGCCCTCCTACGGGAATTATAAATATGACACCCCGGAATACTCACGGGTTGAAATGCTACAATGATAGTTCCGTGCGCTTATGGATTTATCCATAATGAACTATCATGATTGGTGTACCTAAGTACCATTACTTATGGATTGTAATTCTTGTGCACCCCAAGGCGTCATGCTTCTGTTTTGCATATCGTAAGTAATGGCGGTTAGAAAGGCCAATCAGGCACTTCTAACTGTTATTACCAGACTACATTACGTTGGCCGGCGTCGTTAAGGGCCAAGAGTTACTCTTCTGACGTAATGGTGGTTAGGGATGCCAACACACGTTTCTAGTGTTGTCACTAGGGATGGCTTTTAGTCTATCTTTAGTAGTGATGCTAAGAAACACCAGCACTAGCTATTTAAGGAGCGGAGCTGCTTGGGGCGCACGCGACGTCGCGAAGCGGGTCGCAGGTGGACTCTTGGTCGATTCCTACTCGAACACGAGTAGGAGGTAGAAGAAGGCAACGTGGGCCCTGGCTGTCAGCCGCAGAAGGAGAAGAGAGAAGACGGCCTGCTGCCATTGCTTGCTGGGCCAGCCCAAGAGGAAGCCGAGCGGGCCAGGGGAAAGAAATGGCCTTCGGGCCTGGAAGTAGAGGGGGAAAGGATAAAAGCCACTTAGGCCGTTCGGGCCAGAAAGAAAGAGAGAAAGGGGAGGGAAAAGGAATCATTTTCATTTTATAAATACAGTTTTTCAAATAAATTTTCAAAAGGATTTTGAAACCCAAATCAAATTTGACAAGAACCAAACATCAAAATAAAAATTATGCAGCAGCATGAATGCTCAGACATGCTTCTTGTCTATAATTGATTTTATTTTTATAAAAATTATTATTTACCTAAATTCAATGCTCACCAGATGCATAATTAAATCAATTTAACTATTTAAAAAATATGCAAATTTTAGGGTGTTACAGGAGTGTCCCGTGGTGCACAAAAGAGATATGGCCAGACTTTCCCATGGTGTACGAAAGAGAAATGGATGGGCTAACCATCACACGAACAATACCATTACAAATTCAGTCCAACAGCCATGAGCTATGGATTACCAGAACCATTATAGTCCCCCTTCTATCTAAAATTAAGAGATATGGCAGTATGCATCAGAGGTTTTCATTCTAAGTGAAATCCCCGAGCCCTGTAGTAGATCCATGATGAGGCAAAACCCAAATGAAGAAACAAACAGTAAAAAAGGGGAGAAAGGAGACCTGCAGATTGGATCTAACACCTCTGTGCACACAAGCGATGTAGATGACAATGCCGCCGTGCCCCACCGGGAAAGCCCCGCCGCCTACCTCCAAATGGATGCCGGAGCCAGCATAGCACAACCGGGATCCTCCGCCACCCCCTCTATAGCTCCGCCGCCCAGCGAGCGCATGTCCAATGGGCAGATTTTTTCCTATTTTCAGGGGATATAAATCCAATATATAGGTCAACATGTTACACACAAGGAGGACCCTCAGGAGTGGGAACGGCCCAATTATCACACGGCCCATGTAAGGACTATCCCGTGGCACACAAAAGAGATATGGTTGGACTTTCCCATGGTACACAACAAATAAATGGCTAGACAGTCCAATGTCCCAAGCCTTGGTTCCTGGCAGTTCATGTCTATGAACGCAAGAAAGTCCGACCGCTACATAATTGAACAAGTTAGACAAAGCATAATGTGTTTGTCAATTTTCATTGTCGTAGCAATCAGTATGCACCGATACATTGAATCATTCGCCTACCTACTGGCTCCCACCTTACAGCAAGGAGCAATCTCACCATAAAGTAACGCAGAACCGATTGAGGAGCCATAGTGTTGAATAGCCAGGTATACTTGATCACGTAGGATGCGGTAAATACAAATGGCTGCTCAACCAGTCGGTGATGCCTTCACGGTGGAATGCATTCTTGCCTTCACGTTCATGCCATGGGCAACCAATCTATTTTTGCAGAGGTAGGTGCTGAGGTAGGAGAATACAACAGGTTGGTTGTCATTAGGGGGCCAGTTACATGGTTCGCTAAAGCTAGTGCTTGTGCTGTTGTTTGGCAAGAATGCATTACCAAATTGAACTTGGAATATCCTTGTAGCAATGAGGAAGATTCGCCTGACCCTAAAGCAGAACGGAGGAGCCATTTGGTGATGAAATGTTACTGCGTCGCAATGTCCGGTCCCTAGTAAATATGAACGCGTCTGACACCGTAGTTTATCCTCATTTTCCTATGATGCTGGTTACTTTATATATAGCAAAAGTAACAACATCTGTGACATAATAACAATGTAATATACAGAAGGAAGAGTTAAAACATAGGAAAGAGTAACATTTGTGTCTCAACTCCCAACGAATGGAAGATACATCAAATGCAACGTGACATGCATCAAATGGAATTTTTTTAATCTACTCCTCTGCTAATGACTCCGAGAACAAAGGAACATATGGAAGATACCAAGGTCTGCTGACAAATTATATCAAGACTGAACGTCTAACATAAGAAAAGACACGCGTAGGGATGACATGAACTTTTCTGCTATCCATGTCATACGCGATAATTGTTCTTGCCTCCCCAGCAAAGAAGATCAAATTCCATTCTGGGTGAACCGTAATTGGTATGTACTCTTCATCCCATTCCTCATGAGCAAATTGAATATGTCTTTCCAAATACATTAATAGTGCTAACAGTATGCTTCAGTATCCATTCATCAGTATTATAGTCTTCAACGACCCAGACTAAAAGTTGAGACATAGTTGTTGACATTTCTTAGCATCATTACTAGAATTGTATATCCTAGAAACAACACCAAGAAACACCAAAAGGGTATTCTGTAGCATTTACAGAACAAGTACGCAAGTGCACGGAAACATTGTTGTAGCATTTCACTCGAAAGTAATTAGGGTATCATTATTTATATTTTCCCAAAGGAAGGCATGGTGTAAAAGACTATAATAGGGACATGGACAAGATAACATGACTGCATAATAGACCAAAGTTCATAACAGGGGTAAACAAGATAAGTATTTGGATAACTGACACATACACACTCGAGCCAATCTCAAGGATAAAGATAAAAGAAAGAATAAAGAACAACCTAAACTAGAGCAGGCATACCTAGATAGTTATGTTAAGATAACAAAATCATACCAATACATGTCTTCATATAGGGTCAGAGATTCTAAGGTAAGTTAGCTTGGCCGCTGCTGATCTACTTCAGGCACTGGCTTATACCTGGTCTGCCAGGTACCTCTGTCTTACGGCTCTACGTCGAACACGGACGAGGGGGATTACAAAGGACGGATGGGACAAGGTCACTCGCCGCCGCCTACCTCCTCAACCGTACGTGAACGAGGCAAACATAGGCAGACGTTAGCCTAGACACCACGTCTATGCTAACCTCTACTACTCTAGCATGATCAAGGGTTGCCTGACTAGGAGGGCCCTTCCACCAGAGCAAATGCCACAAGGACAAACAACGATCCTGCAAACTAACTTTAACTAAGGCTAAATTAGAGTAGAACCTGTCACCTCAATATAGCTCTATGTCTAAACATGTATGTATGAAAGATTTAGCATAAAGTTCCATGTGCATAAGAACTTAGCTCTAGTTCTAGAACATAACTATCTGATAGAGTAAGAACAAGAACAACAGGGAACTATGAATGTTTTCATACTGAGATTTCTCCCAAAGGTTCAAGCTCTCTAATGAAGCTTGCCTTGCTCCAACTATACTACTACTATGACTACATCCTAAAACTACTAGAAAGATACAAGTGTGGAGGAAGAGAGGCTCTTGTGTTGGTGTGTGTCTAAAGTGTGCCTTCTCTCCTCCTCTTAT
>CM041634.1:25028770-25068317 GCA_023333625.1 Bothriochloa decipiens
CAGGTGCGCCTGCTGGCCCTCTCCCGGGTTGGTTCGTGACCAGTCTTGGCCTGTGGGCTATGTTGTGAGCCAGGACCAATGTGTCATCGTGGGTTTGGTCTAGAGGTGCTTAGGTTGTGCTGTGTTTCCCTGGTTTGGCAAATATGCTTTCCCGAAAGGCGCCTTTTTAGTGTAGATATTCCTTGTACTTGGTGTATTTCTTGCAAGGTGTCACAACTTCTAGTACAAGTGGAATACTATTAGTAGTAAAGGTATACGTGCATAGAAGTATTTAGTTTCTCCCTTTTTGGATTAGATTTGGCGGTATAAATCGTCGAGAAGGACCACCAATAAAATCCCCCAAGCTTACCCTTTGCTCATTCTCGAGCAAAGCCAGGCTTTGGTTTTGATCAGGAGTTGCTTCAATGCTGATTATATTTTAAGTGTACCAGATTTATAACAAAGTTTTCTACCTTAGTTTGAATAAAGCAGCATGCTATCCACACTTCTATTATCTCAAAACAAATGGGGCTTTTAGCTATCTCGAGTCTTGGGCGACTACAAGATAGAATAGATTTACAAACATTGCTTATCATTCATCCCAAGATCAATCATCTTTCTGGAGGTTTTGAAAGTTTTGCAAAAGATTCTCTCAATGTGTATATTTTCTCAAATGATTCTCTCGATCACTCCATGTGTATATTTTCCTCACAAAAGGCATTGTGGCGTTGCCTTTCTTTCATAGCCTACTACTAAAGCTGTTGAGTGGAGTTCTAGGTAGGTATTGTCGGGTACCTAAATAAGGGAAACCCATAACCATCGACTAAAAGGATGAACCCCAGCATCAACAAACCAAAACCACCATTACTATTCCCCAGCCCAAAGTACATAAGATATCAGGTCCGAGTATCGAACTACGCTGGGCCGGCCAACGAATGGGTCTCGACGATCTAGGCTGCTATTCACTTGACGAGACCCTCTCAACTCGAGGCAGTCTACACGAGGGAACGACTGATCTCCTCGAGGGATGGAAGTTTGCATGGGTGAACGACCACCCCCTCGAGTGACGGAACTCCCCCAGGCGAATGATCGCCGGTCGAGTACCGCGCACCCCCTCGACCCGCCTACTTCCTGTACGGCGCTCAGAGCATTTAATGCGTTTTACCTACCCCCGCCTAACCTCATGGCTACAGCTGTGGTAACAGTGGATAGTAGACCAATCAAATCCTCCTTTTACCACCCATATCCGGGAATCCGGTGAATTGTGCTGCACTGTGTCACCATACCGCGCACTGTGCCCCGTTCGGCACCCCATCGTGATGCATTTGTCAGTGTAGATCCCGTATTTCCTAGGGCCATTCCTATCCGTTCCGATCTCGACTCCCCTCGAGCATCCCTCGACTGAGCCCCTAAGTCGGCTCCGGTCAGCGCTACAGCGACTCTACTGTGTCATCAACAGCAAGCCGTACCCTCTCAACAGAAGGACGCATCTTTCACCACGCCGCCGTAGCACGCCGGCGTCATCTTTTCAATCCCCAGATCGGTCAATCACCGACTTCATCAAGACAACACGGGAGGGCGAAAATCATCACAGACCACGTCGCTACTGGGCTTGACTTCACCTCAGTGCACGCTTCCATAGTGCCCTAGACATGATCGCCATCTCCTTCGACATCATAACCTATGTCAGCCCTAATGGTGCTCTTCCAAGGGCTTTCTGTATGCCCATGCCCCTCCTTAGCCTATAAAAGGAGGCGCAGGGCTAGTTTAGGACAGGAGGCATAGAGCTGCCAGACCCCGAAACACTTAAGTCCTAGCTCAACTCACTCGCTCACTTGTATTCACCCATGTACAAGCACTTCGGTGCAAGATAATACAAACTCTCCCCCCTAGCTGGATGTAGGGTCTTCTATTGCCCGAACCAAGATAAACCTCATGTGTTCTTCTTGCATCACCATCCGGATTAGGAAGCATGCAATACAAATTCACTCGTTGGTGCTCGGCCCCCGGGATTGAAACACCGACAGTTGACATGCAGGGTAGGGGTTCTACGTGATGCCATCGTTTCCCCCCATTTTCAAGATGGCAGGCTCAGCTTCACCGCTTTCACATTCTACAGTGATCTGGTTCGGGAGTCTGGAGTTCATGTCACAAGGCCAATGCTACGACATGGTCCTGCTCTCATTTGAAGATCCGAGTAGAGGCCGTAGCGAGCCCCCACACTCTAGAGGGGCTGCGCGTCGGTCCCGCCACCATGCCTCCGCGCCTAGGAGGAGGCGTGACCGGCGCCACCATCGCCATCAGCTCGCGTCCGGGCTGACGCCCACGTAGATCATTTGCTCCTAGCTAGCGACGCAGGGCTCCTAGTTGGGGACCTATCTGACCTACACTTCAGAGCAGAGAACAAGTTGGAAGGGCTCTACGGACACCCCGACTTTGCCTTCGCAATGCGTTCGGTGAGAGGACTCGGCAAGGTCCCCTCGGCGGGCGCGGCTCTGGCATGATCCGACCTGCTACCACATGGACTGTCTCGGGCTCGCCGTCAGTTCCCATTCGGCCTGGGCAACGCTGCCAAATCGTACTCCACCATGGTGCGCTCCATCATGGGTGCGCACGAGGACCGCCCGGGGGTCCTCTTGCATGCAACCATGGACCTAGCAATGGTCTTGCCGGCCTCTGAGGACCTTGGTTTCTCATGAGTGCCTGGATTGAGGCGCAACACCATCGGTGCACTGTGATGCCAGCTGGAGGAGGAGCAGCATGGGCAATTTCCCATCTTCTACTGCAGCGACCCCGACTCTGTCTCTGACCATTACGACCCCACCCAAGAGTGCTTCCATGCCGAGGGCGACGTCGCGTCGAGTGACGACACTGTCGATCCAACGGCCTGGCGGGAGGGGCCCTTGTCGCAGCGGACCCAGAGGAGCAGCCACCCGTCGTGCCCCAAGATGCATGCCCGCATCAAGATGACCATGATGCTCAGCTCGTGCAAGTCTGGGAGATGTGGGCCAAGCTTGACGAGGATCAGGAGCGCTTGCGCCAACTCGAGCGGACCCTCAAGCAGAAGCATCGACCCCTGCTCGGTGGAAGGGCTTGAGCTAGAGCCCAAGAGGTCAACCGGCAGATCGTTGAGGATAGGGGGCCTGAGCGCCCTGTTATGAACCATTTTCCCAAGCCATATTCTTCACAACATGCCCACGCCGTCGAACCCTTAAGCTCGGCGGATACGGGATGAGGTGGAGGGCCTCCTCAAAGTCGCGGTTGCACAGCAAGCTGAGAGCTCAGCCTCGAGACGTCGAGGGGTGGCCTCGGAACACCTTGTCGATCCCTCCCGCGATGAGAGGGAGGACTTGGTTCACCAGGAAGCGGCCCCACGAGCAAAGAAGGCGACCCCGATCGAGACCGCATCATCGATAATCGCGACCCTCAAGGCGCGCGCTACGACATCATTGAGAACCAATGGCGCAAGAGCAGGGGCACTGAAGATCGAGGCTACAGTGCCCACCGAGGGGGGCGCTATGACAGCGATGATGACCGCCAGGCTCCCGAGCCGCCGGGACCTCGAGTCTTCAGCAGGGCGATCCGCAGCACGCCGCTGCCAAACCCCTTCCGACCTCCCACAAGCGTCGTCAAGTACAATGGCGAGACCAAGCCGGAGCTCTGGCTGGCTGACTTTCGGCTAGCCTACCAGCTGGGCGGGGCATGTGACAACCGCGCCATCATCCGTCAACTCCCCCTGTTCCTCTCCGACACTGCACGAAGGTGGCTCGAGGAGCTCCCTCCCGGTCAGATCTACAACTGGGCCGACCTGGTACGGGTCTTTGAGGGAAATTCAAAGGGACCTACGTGCGCCCCGGCAACTCCTGAGACCTTGGCAATTGCAAGCAGCAGCCTGGGGAGTCCCTCCGCAACTTCGCCCGATGCTTCTCCAAGCAATGCACCGAGCTCCCGCACATCCCCGACCATGATGTCATCCTAGCATTTGGTTCAGGTACCACCTGCAAGGAGTTTGTTCGGGAGCTAGGGCACAATCGCCCCAAGACCATCGATGACCTGATGGATGCTGTCGCCACCTACGTAGCCAGCGAGGAGGTGGTCAGGACATTCTTTGGCAACGAGAAGGACAAAGGGAAGGCACAGGCAGCCGATGGTGAGGGCACAAGCAAGGGATCCAAGAAGAGCAACAACAACAAGAAGAAGATCTAGCAAGGCAAGCACGAGGTGGTAGACGACGACCTTGTCACTGTGGTCGAATGCAAGAAGCCTCGAGGTCCCCCGAGGGGGCCATCTTTGACAAGATGCTGAAGGAGCCCTGCCCTTACCATAAGGGAGGGCCTAATCACTAGCTCAAGGACTGACGCATGCTCAGGAACTACTACGAGAGTTTGGGCATCAAGAAGGACGACTAGAAGAAGGACAAAGGCAATGACAAGGTCGGCGACAAGGAGGACAATAAGCTCCCTGAGTTCTTCGACTGCTACATGATCTACAGCGGCCCCTTGACCTAGCTCACGTCTCGACAACGCAAGAGGGAGTGTGGAGAGGTCTTTTCCATCCGAGTTGCTATGCCCCAGTACCTTGACTAGTCCAATGCACCCATCACGTTCGACTGTGATGACCATCCAGATCACGTCGTCAACCCCGGAGTCTACCCGCTCATCGTTGACCCAATCATCATCAACACTCGCCTCTCCAAAGTGCTCATGGATGGGGGCAGCAGCCTCAACATCATTTACGCCGAGACCCTCGACCTCCTCGGGGGTCAAGAAGTCACAGCTTCAGCCCAGTGTCAGGGGTTTCCATGGAGTTGTGTCAGGGAAGAAGGCCCTGCCCATCGGTCGTGATGACCTCCCCATCTACTTCGGCACCCCCTCAAACTTCAGGAAAGAGATCCTCACCTTCGAGGTAGTCAGGTTCCACGGCACGTACCATGCCATCATTGGTCGACCCGGCTACACGCAGTTCATGGCGATCCCCAACTACATGTACCTCAAGCTCAAGATGCCGGGACCCAAGGGCATCATCACCATCAGCTCCTCCTACGAGCACGCATACGACTGTGACGTTGAGTGCGTCGAGAATGGAGAGGCCATTGAGGAGTCCACCAGGCTGGCCTTGACCCTCGAGGGCCTCGCCGCAGAGGCCCCCGAGCCAAAGTGCCACGCAGGCAGCTTCGAGCCCACGAAAGACACAAAGATGGTCCCCCCGACCCAAGCAGCTCTAACGAGAAGGCGCTGACGATCAGTGCCACCCTCGATAGCAAATAGGAAACAGTGCTCACCGACTTTCTCCACGAAAACGCCGACATGTTTGCATGGAGTCCCTCAGACATGCTAGGCATACCGAGGGAAGTCGCCGAGCATGCCTTGGAGATCCAGGCCGGGTCCAGACCGGTGAAGCAATGCTTGCGCTGCTTCGACGAGGAGTGCAAGATCATCGGCGAGGAGGTTCATAAGCTTTTGGCGGCCAGGTTCATCAAGGAGGTTCATCATCCCGAGTGGTTAGCTAACCCTATATTAGTTAAGAAAAAGAATGGAAAAATGAGGATGTGTGTCGATTATACTAGTTTGAATAATGCCTGTCCTAAAGTTCCATTTCCTTTACCACGTATTGATCAAATTGTTGATTCGACTGCGGGATATGAGACTCTTTCCTTGATGCTTATTTCGGTTACCATCAAATCAAGATGAAGGAGTCTAACTAGCTCGCGACCTCCTTTATAACCCCTTTTGGCATGTATTGTTACGTTACCATGCCCTTTGACCTTTGAAACGCCGGGGCAACATACCAGCGATGCATGTTTTTGGTGAATATATAGGGATGACAGTCGAGGCCTACGTCGACGACATCATAGTCAAATCCAAGAAGGTCGGCAACCTCATCGATGACCTCAAGATCACGTTCAGGTGCCTTTGAGCGAAGAACATCAAGCTCAACCCTGAGAAATGTGTCTTTGGCATGTCTTGGGGCATGCTCCTAGGATAAATCGTCTCTTAGCGCGGTATCGAGGCCAACCCTGAGAAAGTCATGGCGATCACCAAGATGGGGCCGATCCGAGACCTGAAGGGCGTACAGAAGGTCACGGGCTGCCTTGCGGCCCTCAGCCGCTTCATCTCGCACCTGGGAGAAAAGGCCCTACCGCTGTGCCGACTCCTGAAGAAATAAGAGCACTTCGCATGGACCGCCAAGGCCGAAGAGGCCCTCGCTAAACTCAAAGGTATGCTGACCCCCCTTTGATTCTTGTACCTCCTAAGCCTGCCATGCCACCTGATCCAGCCGAGCCTCTTCTCCTCTATGTCGTCGTAACCACCCAGGTGGTCAGCGCGGCCATAGTAGTCGAGGGCAGGAGGAAGGGCACTCCCTGCCCGTCCAACGGCCAGTTTACTTCATCAGTGAGGTACTCTCAGAGACAAAGGTTCACTACCCATAGCTCCAGAAGCTGCTCTACACCATCATGCTCATGCACTGCAAGCTCCAGCATTATTTCCTCAGTCACCCGATAACTGTGGTTTCATCTTTCCCCCTTGGGGAGATTATCCAAAACTGAGAGGCCACGGGAAGGATCGCTAAGTGGTCAGTCGAGCTCATGGGCGAGACCCTTACTTATGCGTCGCGCAAGGCCATCAAGTCTCAGGTGCTGGTGGACTTCATCGCCTAATGGACCGACACTCAAATTCTACCAGCACAGATTCAAGCTGAGCTATGGACAATGTACATCAACAGGGCGCTGATGAAGACAGGAGCAGGTGCGGGCTGGCTCTTCATCTCACCCCTCGGAGTCCATATGCGCTATGTCATCCGCATCCACTTCGCCGCCTCCAACAACATCGCGGAGTATGAGGCCCTCATCAACGGTCTGCGCATCATAATCAAGCTCGAGCTTCGATGCCTCGACGTTCGAGGTGACTCACAACTCATCATCGACCAGGTAATGAAGGTCTTGAGCTACCACGACCCCAAAATGGAAGCCTACTGCAATAAGGTACGCGAGTTGGAGGACAAGTTCCACGGTCTTGAGCTCAACCACATCGCTTGACGATACAACGAAGCCGCAGATGAGCTCGCCAAAATCGTGTCAACTCAAGGTACCGTCCCACCCGACGTCTTCTCGAGGGTCCTCTTCGAGCCCTCTGTCAACTTAGGCTCGGGGGCTAGCACCACACCATCAACACTCGACCCCCCTCCCTCGACCGAGGCCTCCTCGATCAGGGCCGAGGTCTTGGAGATCGAGGGGTCACCTCCACCATTGAGTCCACCACTAGACTGGCGCGTTCCTTTCCTCGACTGCCTTATTCGAGGGGAGCTCCTAAAAATTGAACCAAGGCTCAGTGGATAGCTTGACGGGCCAAGTCCTATGTCATCTACAGCGATGACAAGGAACTCTACCGACGAAGCCCATCAAGGATCCTCCAGCACTACATCACCAACGAGGAAGGCAGGAAGCTCCTCGAGGACCTACACTCGGGGCTTGCGGCCACCACGCGGCGCCAAGGACCCTTGTCAGGAACGCTTTCTGGCAGGGCTTCTACTGGCCGACCGCCATCTCCAATGCCATTAACCTCGTTCGCTCATGCGAGGGATGCCAATTCTATGCCAAGCAAACACACCTCCCCGCCCACGCTCTCCAGATGATCCTCATCACCTGGCCATTCGCCGTGTGGGGGCTCAACCTCGTGAGACCCGTAAAGAAGGTAACTAGGGACTTCACGCACCTGCTGGTTGCTGTCGATAAGTTCACCAAGTGGATTGGGGCTCTACCCATTACCAACATTCGGCCCGAGCAGGCGGTTTCATTCTTCACTGACATCATCCACCGCTTCGGGGTCCTGAACGTCATCATCACTGACAACGGCACACAATTCACCAGCAAAAAGTTCCTAGACTTCTGCGACCATCATCACATCCGCGTGAATTGGTCCGTGGTCACCATCCCTGAACAAACGACTAGGTTAACCGTGCCAATAGCATGATTTTGCAAGGCCTCAAGCTGAGGATCTTCAATGATCTCAAGAAGTAAGGGAAGAAGTGGGCCTTTGAGCTACCCTCGGTCCTATGGAGTCTAAGGACAACGCCAAGTCGAGCCAGGGGTTTACCCTGTTCTTCATGGTCTATGGGTCCGAGGCTGTCCTTCCAGCCGACCTCGAGTATGGGTCCCCTCGACTAAAAGCCTACAACGAGCAGACAAACAAGGAGGCATTCGCAAATGCCATCGACCAGCTCGAGGAGGCTTGACATGTGGCCCTCCTCAATTTCGCGCGATACTAGCAGAAGCTTCAATGCTACCACGACAAACACGTGTGCAAGAGGGACCTCCAAGTTGGCGACCTCGTTCTCTGCTGGAGGCAAAGCAACAAAGGTCGACACAAGCTAACACCACCATGGGAGGGTCCCTATATTGTTGCCGAGGTGTTGAAGTCAGGGACGTACAACCTATCGGACGGCAGGGGCGCGACCTTCACCAACGCATGGAACATCAAACATCTATGTTGCTTTTTGCCCCTAGGGCCTTGAGGCCTTGCACATTTCCTGTATTATGTACATCTGTCGCATCATGAATGAATAAAAATGCTCTCGACTTTAGTACTTTTTCCATTCATAGCTTTAAGGTAGCTTCGACTCTGCTTTAGCAAAGCCGAGCCTTCCTCGGGGGCTGACAGGGGGGAACCCCCCTAAGTTCCTAAAAAACCCAAACGTTTTTTTGAAACTCAAAGCCTCTTTCTTCTTCCATGCCTCGAATGCGCTTCATAACTAAGGGTCGAGGGCTGTCGAGCCAGGGGCTCTCCTACGCCTCTGCGCTAAGGTACCTCCACTTGCTTACCCCCTCAAGGGACACGAGCATGCGTCGAGCACTTAGGAAAAAAGCAAAAACTCAAGCAAATAGGAATAAAGATAACTCGAGCATAAAACATCCAAAAGCATCACGATAACTGCATAAATGTTTTAAGGCCCCTAGGACCACAACATCACAATGTCACAAAAACTAATCTATTACATGGGCCTCCTTGCCCAGGTCTGGCTCACAGGCCTTGGCCATAGTCGCCATCATCACCACCACCCTCGCCGTTGTCGCCTTCGTCATCAAAATGAGGGAGGACGACTTCAGGCTCGAACAACTTCGCCATCTACTCACCGGGCTCCTTGGCAGCTGCAATCAAAGCCTGGTTTCTCTCCTCTTTCTTGGCGTCGGTCTTGTTAGGGTCGATGATGAAGCAATGAGAAACAACCTCCATGTCATACGTGAAGCCGGAGTAGAAGACTGCCATCGCCCACTTCACGCCAATGTAGAGTGCGTCTTGGACCTGCTCCCTTAGGACACACCCAAGATTCCACATCTGGTTGACGAGGGAGTATCCGCGCGCCAAACCCTCGACCTCTGCCTCCTCGGGGTGGACCTCGAAAGCATCGCAGATCGAGTTGATGGTGGTGCGGAGCCTGTCGGTCAGCGCCACTTCAGCCCATAGGGCCCCTTGGAGGGTCTGGGAGGCCGCCTTAGTCTAGGCCAGCTGTGTCTTGAGGTCTGAAATGCAAACAAGTTGTAGCCATGACAAATCAAACAAAGAAGTCCAAGGCCAAAAGAAGGAAACTTACCGGCGCAGTGGGTGTTGAGGGTCGTACGTGCATCCAACGCCTCATCATGCTCCATTTGGGCCACCTTGAGGTCTCGGATCACCTCCAACTTCTCGAACCGCAGGTCCTCGATGGCCCTGCCAGCTAGAGCAATGGCCCCCTCTTTCTCCAGAAGGGTCTCCTTCAGCGTGACCATCTCGGTAGCAAGGGTGTCGGCGCGACATTTCTCCTCCCTGGCCGAGCGCTGAGGGCATCACGAGCCTCGAGACCTGAGCAACATCGGTCTTGAGCCTCTTGATGCATTCTGTGGAGTCTCGGGCCTCCTCCTCGAGCGATTTGATGCGCTCAAGGGCCTTCTGCGCCTCCTCGAGGGCCCGGCCGGCGTCGCTCTTAGCCTTCTCGGTTTCTTCCTTGGCCAAAGCAGCTTCCTCTTTAGCCTTCCGGGCCTCCTCCTTCGCCGCAGTGGTGTCCTCCTTGGCTTGAGCCGCCTCCCCTCGAGCCGCGTCAGCATCCTCCTTGGCCTTGGCAGCCTCGTCCTTTGCCTTCTTCACCTCTTCTTCAGCCTGGGCCACCCCATCCCGAGCAGACCGGCCGTCCTCGAGTTGGCGCTACACCTCCTCTCGCCCGTCCTGCATAGTGTGGAGGAACTCGGACTTCACATAGGAGCACCTCCTCAGATCCTAGAAGTAGAGAGCAGGAAGTCAGTCATCAAATTAAAAAAACCATGCATACCAGGAACGCTAAGATGATCACGTACCAAGAAAGCCCAGCCCAGGTCTTCGGTGATGACGTCGAGGGCTAGCTTGAAGGCATGGGCCATCCACGCCTGGTACTCCTCCACCTGCTCACAGCGCGTCACCTCCACCAGATCATCCATCTTAATCTCGGGGGCGTCAGGCTCCAGCGGGTTCCGGAGCACGAGGGGCTCCTTGCCCCAAGAGGGGAGGCTGCTCTCGATCCTCCCTCACACCGAGGACATGATGTAGTTCACCACGTCCGATGGACCACCGTGATGAGCCACCCACTCGGCTCGACCTCCGTTCTGGCCCCTGACGACTCGGCCTCGTCGCTCACCTGATCCGCCATGGCAAAAGAGCCGGGGTCAGACCAGCTAGGGCTACGAGGGTCCCCCATGCGGCTGTCGCTCTGGCAAGTAGAAGGGTATCCTCCTCCTCCTCGTGCTGATGCGACAGCGACGGGCTCACGACGGCCATCTCCTCGTGCCGCTTCTACGACGCGCTCGGGATCGCCGACACCTCCTATGCTGCATTCTGCTATACCGACTGTGGGTTTGAAGTGGACGTGGAGTCCCCCTGCTGCTGCGGGAGGCTCAAGGCCACTGTCTCCTCCAGCGGCTCGCCCTGTCGTTGAGGCGACGGCTCCAAGAGCACCGCACCCTCCAGCTTTGGCTGCTGTTGCTGCTACTGTTGCTGCTGTTGTTGCTGTTACTGTCGTTGTTGCTGCTCCCTAATCTGAGGAGGAGCAGCTACTATTGCCAACCGTTCCACCTCCTGCTGTTGCTACTCGGGCTGGCCCAGTGCCAGCCCCTCTTCCTCCTGCTGCTTGCGTAGCTGCTCCTCCTCCTGCCGCTGCAGGTCCTCCTGCTCTCGCCTTCGCTGCACCTCCACTTCGTGTAGTCCCTTTAGCCATGGCTCCCATCCCTCAGTGGAATGAGGGGGAACCACGGCCTCCTCGTCCTCGAGGATGATCGGGGCATCTTCCGACCCCGGATAACAGCCGTTGAGAGCTCCCCCCTTTTCATGGATAGTACACCGGTCAAATCCTCCTTTTATCGCCCATATCCGGGAATTCGGTGAATCATGCTGCACTGTGTCACCATACCGTGCACTGTGCCCCATTCGACACCCCCTTGTGATGCCGTTGTCAGCGTAGATCCTGCATTTCCGGGGCCGTTCCTATCCATTCCGGTCTCGTCCCCTCTCGAGCACCCCTCGATTAGCCCCTAAGTTGGCTCCGGTCAGTGCTATAGCGACTCTACTGCGTCATCTAGAGCAAGCTGTACGCTCTCAACAGAAGGACGCGTCTTTCACCATGCCACCGAAGCACGCCGGCGTCATCATTTCAACCCCCAGACCAGTCAATCACCGACTTCATCAAGACAACACAGGAGGGCGAAAATCATCACAGAGCACGTCGCTACAGGGCTCGACTTCACCTTAGCGCACGCTTCCACAGTGCCCCAGACATGATCGGCATTTCCTTCGGCGTCATAACCTACGTCAGCCCTATCGGTGCTCTTCCTAGGGCTTTCTGTACGCCCATGCCCCTCCTTAGCCTATAAAAGGAGGCACAAGGCTAGTTTAGGATAGGAGGCATAGAGCTGCTAGAGCCTGAAATGCTCAAGTCCTAGCTCAACTCACTCACTCGCTTGTATTCACCCCTATACAAACTCTCCCCCTGCTGGACGTAGGGCCTTCTATTGCCCGAACCAGGATAAACCTCGTGTGTTCTTCTTACATCACCATTCAGATTAGGGAGCATACAATACAAATTCCCTCATTGGTGCTTGGCCCCCGGGATCGAAACACCAACAGGTATGAAAGTGGGCATACTTGTATCACATATATTGCTAAGTCAAAAATTGAACCACAAGGAGATACAAGTCATACACTTTGATTGAGATGTGCAAGTGTGTAGAATATTAAGATGGTTCCTAATTCTAAGTATTTTTGTGGTACTCCATGCATTATGACTCTCTTTATTGGATGGATAAAATCATTGGAGGAATATGGGCTATAAAGTTACACACACTTCCTTTTTTCTTCTTCTTTTTTCTTTTTTTTGTTTTTTTGAATGGGGAGTTTGAACTTCTTCCCGTTGTTTATTGATCTCTCATGCCCCTTGTCATGGATTTTTTAGCATAGCCCATATCCTTTATTTGGCATATGAAGAAATTTTTGATGGAGAGATGTCATGATGGAAATGCGAGGAGTAATTTTGTGAAATGAGGAATGCACATCTCTCAGGGTAAGAGTCAGCATTTTTATTTTGGTGGATGGATGCGCAACTCTCAGGGTAAGAGTTGGCATGTTTTTGGTGGAAGAAAAGGTGCATGTTGGGCGCAACTCTCAGGGTGAGAGTTGATTTTTTATTTGGTGGGTGCATGTGAATCTCAATCATGGGTGCATGACCATAATCTCACTAAGGTCACAACAATTTAACCTAACTCAATGTTCCACAAGCAGCACATGACTAAAAGTTTTACATAATTGAGAACATGTCATATGGCCTTGGTAGGTATTTCATAATCATTGAGGAACTTTTGTTTTTTGAATATTTTTGAAATAAAACTCCAGATGTCAAGTCTCACTTAAAACAAAGTCATAGCATAGTCTATGGCACTATATCATATCAGGAAATAACTTAGACAAGATCAAGCATGTGCAACCCACTAGTTCAAGTTTTTAGGGATGAGACATTTTTAGCTGATAAACCTAAACTTTAGAGAAAGCTCTATTATAAAACAGGTACAAGTGAAACATAAGATAGAGCAACTATTCATCATTTCAACAAGGGTAGAACTAAATATTTCCATAACACATATATAGATTGGAATATCATTATTTCTTTTATCTATCTCATCATTCTATAAGATAATCAATTTATTCAAAGAAGTTTGAGATATGAGTTACCTTTGCGGGAGTCCTCCCCCAAGCTAGCTTCTGACTTACCTTTAATGATTTATCTTGGAATGCTGCTAGCTGGTGCATGCTATGGCCTGATTTGTTTTTCATGGCCTCCTTTGAACATGCTAGGAGGCTTCCCTCCCCTAAGCTTGTCTTGTGGTGACATCAAGATAACAGGACAACAACTTGGGGTTGAAAGGTTTCTTTATATTTTTTTCAAAAATTATTTTATTATGTTATATTTTTTTGGTTCACCAAACTAGTTTTCATCTCCGTTGTCATTGCAAGACTTACCCTTATTAAATTTGTATATTCCTGCAGGGGTTAGTCCATATGATCAACCAAAATCTATTCTAGCAAATTTGGTTCAGAAATCAAACTCGACTCTACGTTTAATTTGATTAAGATAGACATAGCTAACCTAAGCACCATGCTTAATTTAGCAAGTCTATGGAAGTACGATCACCGTGGATGACCAATACTTCTAGATCAAACATGCCAGCATAAAGAAAGGAAGCATAAAAAGATTAACAAGATTCATCCAATAGAGGTCAAGACATTGAAAGGTGAACAAGGGAACCATAGGTTTATTCATTTATTTTATTCATATTTTATAACTAAAATTTTGTTCCACCGACTTTAATTCAAACTCAAAAGGCTAGGATAAAAGTAGAGAAAGACATGCCTGGGTTTATCTTCAACAGAAGCTACTTCTATTGTTTATGATGACATTGACAAATAAGCATGAAAGATCAAGCTACGAAGACAAGTATGAGTAAAGGAGTTGGTGAACATTACCTTTGTGTACCTGGCTGTATATACTAGCAGCATATATGGATGAAGCGTCGAAGTTGTTGCAGCGGTTAGCGTGATGACATTTCCTAGGTAAAACTCTAGGCGAGGCCACTCTCATGGCTTAGTATGTATGGGCCACAGCCTTATAGTTGTAGCAAAGGCTTGGAGGCGAGCCTTTCTTGCAATGCTGGGTGGAGTCAAGCGCCCCATTTTTTTCTTTTGTTGTTTTTTCAAAAAAAATTTCTTCTTCTCCTTTTTTCTTCTTGTATTTTTTTACACCATATTTCTTTTTTTCTTTTATCTCCTATTTTGTAAAAACAAGGCAAGCTGACATCATCATCATCTCTCTTTTTTTAATGATGACTCTCTATGTGCTTGGAACTAAGGATCTCACCCTCATTGAAACATCCTCAATTTTCCACGAAGGGAAAATACAGAGAATGAAGGATATAATGATAGCCCAGGAGGTCAAATCATCAATTATCGGATAACAGTCGATTATAAAGCCATACATCAAATAAAAGAATACAATAGAAGGGTTTACATAAATTATTACATTGCCACATGGCTGATTCATCAGGGTATCTAGCATTCCAGAATAGCTACGAAAATAGAGGGATTTCGCGGAAGCATCGTCTTGCACCATCTTGAGTGTAGGCATGAGACCATCTAATCCTTGAGCCCCTCATCGCCATAGGCGTAGTCAGGCTCACCTGCCAAATAAATTTCAGTACGATTTGTACTGGCCACCGGCTCCCACCCTATGCTTTGCTTATGCTTTGTGGTAGGTGGATGCATAGGGGTATATCAAAAAGGCCTATATATCGTTGTAGTTTTCCTATGCAAGAGTAAATCAATATAATATAGTAATTCATCAAGTTTTATCTCATTCCCATTCCGAGAATCCTACTCTACATCATCATCCATCATCCTCTCAGCTCACTCAACAACAACGCTCATCCATGGGCGGCAACGACAACTCCCTCTAGTCCATGCCTAAGCGGCCATCATGCCATCGGGAAACACTAGGGGAGGTAGAAAGCACTCCTCTCACTACTCAAAATAAACGTAGGTCACGAAATAGCCATACCGAGGCTGTCGACTATATATAGATTCAAACAACTCTGCAGAGTGTGTACACCTGTAATCGACTAGCGCCGACCATCCACCAGATCGCTGTCATCGGTGCTGATCATCACCTAACCGGATGCCGAATGGCCTCCTAACCTGGAATGATACCATCCTACCTCTCAACCCTGGGAACTCTGGATGGTCGTCTCAAGGAGGGTGAGAGTGAGAGACGTAGTCACTAGGCCCAACAAGTGGCACTACACATCTAGGACAGTTTGGGAAACTATCATCCAACTGCCCACCCATACCACCTAACAACCTTGCAGTAATGGCATCGCCCAAATTAGTCAAACATCCGTCCCTCGCCAAAGCGAGAGCGAGTAGTGTGCACGAAAGGTCCGTGGTTCCGGTTCTCAAGAGACAATAGTTCCTAGGTGGGATCAAACAGGATATCTCCTCTATTTGTGCCTCCCGCAGCACCTCCTTCCAGGGTTTCATACCACAAAGGCAATCCTCCCCGGAATACTCTTCACGTCACATGTACCGGCAACAGGTACTCTCATGGGGATGCCCAGGTGCACTCCCGGCAAGACTCGCCCCAAGGCTCATCGTAGATCTTGTCCAATTGACTCAACCCTCACCACTCATGCTCACTCAAGACATCATCACCATGTATCTCTCAATAGTCACCAAGCTAGGCACCCAAGCCGAACCATTTTCACCACTGGCATCACATCATAGACATAATGCGAGTGGTGTAATAAATAGCAAGTAACAAGCATATATATGAGCATGTCTATCCTATAAGTGGGTGAGCATGGTAAAGTTTACGTCAAGGAATAGACATACAAGTACTCTACCACGCAATCCTAACATATCCTAGCATAGCATTATTGCATAAATATAGAGCACTAGCATTCTATCATGTTGCATGCGTAATAGGATCTACTAGGTTGGGTGGGATGTGGCACCTGAATAGCTGTCACTCAAGTCCTTGGTGTGCTCCTAGTCCTCCTATAGATTAACACAAAGAACCAAATAAAATCTAATAACTCCAAATGCAATTATACATAAGCCTATGATGTAGAGCTCATTTTTATGAAAATCTGGATACTTGGTTCAAGTTTTTCGGAGTTCATAAGAATAAGTTACAAATTTTACAAGATTTAATCTATTTTTGAAAAATAAAAAGGGGCTGATTAACCAGAGCATGACACATGGCGCAAGCTGACTGGTTCGTGGTGAAACAGTAAGTGACAGGTGGGACCGGGTGACTGAATCGCTGACGTGCGGGTCCCTAGTCAATGGTCAACCGCTGACCAGTCAACGGTCAACCTGACCAGGCCTGAACTGGGCATCGGTAGGCCTGGTTAGGGCCCATCTTGGGCCTAAGGGGCCAGCCTGGCCCAGACACATGGCAACAAGAAAGGTAGGCCACGCGGCGGCCTGGGCTCTTAATGGGCTCAGTCCATGGCTTAGGTCTAGCTGGTATTGGTCCATGGTGGACCGCAGACACAGATCCCGCGTGGCCTTTTCCCGTTGGTCCAGCGTGGTGTCCAGGTGGACTCATGGATGTGGTCCACACGGTTGGGAAATTCCCCCATCTATTCTGCTCATGCGCGTGCGGCGGCCCGGCCGGGACTCGCCGGTGGGGAGCGGCGCTGGTGCCCCGGCCGCCCTGAGCTGGCTCAGGCTGCAGCTAAGGCAGCAACAAGGCTAGGCTAACACAACGGCGGGGTCACGGCGCACTCGCAGGAGCTAGGCTCGCCGGCGCGTGCACGACGGCGGCGGCGGGCGGTGTGGTTACGGCTGTGGGGCGCTACGGCGTGCGAAAAATGGCTCAGACGTGCACTATAGTTACATGGGGACAAGACGAACATGTCTGTTGCTCCAATTTGGGAAAAAAGGGCCCCTAGGCCGGCGTTCGACGACGGCGAATGGCGGCAACGGCGAACGGCGGAGCTCCGACCAAACTGCATCTCGTCCTCCATCTTCTCATCCTTTACCTAATTGGAGTAGCTGGGAACTCCAAGTCCCAGCTAGCGGGTCTAACAGAGGCGCGGCGGAGCGCGCACGGCTGCGGAAGCCACGGCGGCGCTCCAGCGTCCGGAGTCTGGGGAGACCGAGGGCGGCAAAGCGGCGCGCCCTCACTGTGGTCTATGCTGCTCCCGAAACCTTGCCAAATGGTGTTCTAGGATTATGCAAACTCAACTACAGAGTTAATGAAACCTAAGCTCGTTCGGAGAGACGGGAACGTGATGACGAGCTAGGTGGTGGCCATGGCGGTCTATGACAGCGAGCAGAGAAAAGCGGGGAAGGCTTGCAGAGGGCTCGCTGGCGAAGGAGGACGAGCAGTGGAGAGTTGGCGCTGTGACGAGTCGTCGCGGTGGCATGCCGAGCAGCTTCGTCATGGTAGTTGACCCGGATGGTGCTCTGAGATCCGGGGTCACGTACGGTTCCAGTGAGGTGAGCTCACGGCGGTGGTAGTGCATTGGTGTTCATGGTCCCGCGTGCTGTAGAGGACAGGGCCAGGTCAAGGACGTTGGATAGGCGAGGTCGGTGCAGCACCATAATGAATAGAGCATGACGAGCTCTGCAGGACGGCAGTCGGCACTGCTCCTTCCCTCCTTCTCACTCTCTAGTCTAGCGTGGGACTTACCAAGGTGGTGGCTCGGAGCTGGGAAACCCTAGGGCACTGGGCCGTTCCTTATATAGGTAGCGGCCATGGCCATGGCGAGGTGGAGGCGCAGTCGACGGCTAAGATGGGCGCGGGGGCGATCGGTCGGTCCAGGTGGTCGGCCGGCTAGGGTTTGGGTGCACGCTCGGTCATTCACGGGCGCGCTGGCGCCTCGAGAGGAGTGGCGGTGGCCGGGCATCACGGGCATGAGCGGCGTGGGGCATGGCGGATGTCAGTGGATCTCACGGGTGCACGGCGCACAAGGGCGCAAACGAGCCACGGGTTGCGATCGTGGCGCTGATCGGGCGTGCGCGGGGCTGCGAGTTCATGCGCGGATGCCAGGATTCGAGGCAACTCCTCAGATGCTCTAGCAATGGGGCGTGCTCTGCTTTGACCAAAAGAGGAAAGGTTGCAGGGGCTATTTTTGGGTGATGACAGATGGGGTCAGCTTGTCAGTGGGAGGGGAAGGGAAAATCACGAGCGCCTAGTCCCTTCGGTGAGGAGCGGCGCTGAGTGCTCTGCATGATGGGCCGGCCGATCGGTTTCTGCCTCCGTGGGCCAACACGATGAGGAGGCAGGCAGGCTGTGGCATCATGCGAGTTGGGCCAGCTGGTGAGTGAGAGGCCAAGCGGGTCGGCTGCTGTTGTCACTTGCTGGCATGGGCCATGAAGTGGGAGAAAGGGAGACGGGCCAGCAGGTGGAGGAGGTCGGTTGGGCCACTTTCCCATTCTCCATTCCCTTGTTCTTTTCCATTTCCCTTTTCTATTTCTTTTCCAAGCCATGGCATGATCAATTAGCAAGAGTGTTAGTGTTAGAGAGTTAGTGACCATGGCTAATGTGCTTGGTGGGTCCACTAAGGTCTCATGGCATGTGGGGTCCATGTCCAAGGTTAGTCATGTGCGCATGTACCTATGATAACAAGTGTTGTTGATTTTATTAATCATCACATAAAATCAACAAGAAGCAAATCATACTCTGGGAATTAAATGCAATGCTCATGCTAACATTTGGTGCTACTTGTGCAACTATTGGATGTCTTCCTACATGACACTCACCAACCATTAGTTATTTAGAAATAAAATTTGTTGGTTGTGATTTTTGGTGTTTGGATTTTCAGGGATGTTACAGTCCTACCTCGTTATGAGAATCTCATCCTCGAGATTAAAGGTTTAACTTGCTCTTCAGCAGGTAGGGGTATTTCTTCCTTTAGTTCTGGCTGCTTCTACCATGTCACTTCTCTTTTTGTGTGATTGCTTTGCTAAACTTTGCACTTTGGTATGACGGTATTCTCTTTTTCTTAAGTGACTCTATGGATATTGGTTGTCCCGATAGTTCCAAACACTTGTGCTGCTGAGATAGAGGGACATTGGGTGTACTTCTGTGAGTTGTCTAGGCAACACTATCATGCAGGCAAGCTTGCTAATCCAGGTACCGATCCTGTACGGTTCTTTATATCCTAGAGTTAGCTTTCCTCTTTTCATGAAACTGAGAGTGGTAAGCGATGTGGTAGTCAGTTGAGTTCCTATAACATCTCCCATGGCTTTTCCATAATGTATACTAGGGTCCATGATCAGATGCTATGCTTCTAGGGTCCTATGCAACTTGAAAAGGCTTCCGACTTACGGATCTGCTAGAAGCCCAACTCTAGTGTCACTCTTGACTGCCAACAAGGTGAGCTACTTTGGTCAGACGATCGATTATCAGTCATATAATAGGTCCTTCGGGGTTCGAGGCTAACCCAAGATGGAGTCCATAGGCACACTACTTTGTTTCCATTTTGGCACCTCAAGTGGCTTGGCAGTTCTGCAGGTCTCTTATGCTCAGTTTGACGCGTCTACATATGCCACTCCTAGTAGCATGTCCTGCGTTATCTGCCTTCATATTCTTTCCCCAAGATTTCCTTTTTAAAACCGCATACTCCCTGGTGCTCCTAGGGGGATGCGATACTTGAGGTCATGCCCTTCTGACAGGGCCCTATTGCATAAGACAGAGTAGGAAGCACAAAAATCCTGTTCTCGTACCAATGAGTGCTTTGTTCATCCTTACCGAACTCTGGGCACTTTCTAGGTTTCCTGAGTTCCTATATCCTCATCATGGCTGGGAAGACACGTTTGATCTTCGGTGCATCTATTCAAACTCTTTGGTCTTCTTCGAAAGGTTGATCTTAGGGTGAGCTGTCTTGGAGAAGTTCTCGATGAATTGATGGTAATCACCGGCCAATCCTAAGAAACCTCTCATATCGGTCACATCCTACGGTGGCTCCCATTCCTTCACTATCTTCATGTTGGACAGGTCAATAGCTATTTTGATAGCGTTGAGTACATGGCCTAGGAGAATTGACCTATTCAAGCTAGACTCATACTTGCTAAACTTGGCATAGAGCTGAATGCTTCTGTATCTTCTCCAATATTATCCTTAGATGCTGCTCATATAGTAGCCTGATCTAAGAGCAATCTTGGTGAAGTACTTAGCATTGTGCAGCCGATCTAGCAGGTCTCTATCCTTGGCAGGGGTACTCATTCCTATTAGCGTTGCATCCTGTTTCATCTTTTTTTCCTTTAGTGTAGAGGGTTGCATTCACCTAAATGGGCTTGCATTCCTTCATGCGTTCACTTGAGTGGATCCCTACCAACTCTTTGGTCATGCCACAAAGGGTTGCAAGGTGAGTTCGGCTACCGGGGCATCCAAGCATAGTGATACTCTCGACCTTCATCTTTAGGGCTCCTTGAGACATTATAGGTGGACTAGCACCATATGTGATTGTTTATAAGCTAAGCCCTTATGCAAACTTGGTAGTAAGTGGATAAAAAGATGCAATACCAGATTTAAAACAAAATTGAAGCATTAGCTCCAATTATAATTACATACCTCGTTCCATGCTGGGGGTGTCCTTAGCAGCTTGCTTGGTGAGTCACCAGCGGGCAGCTCTACGGGCGCTGTGGTTCAAGAAACTTGGGGCCTTCTTGTCAGTGGCAGCAGCTGGTGGAGCGGCCTTCTTGGGGCACTTGGCTACCCTATGCCCAGGTTGTCTACACCCATAGCAGGTGAAGGGCACGCCATGTGTGTGTGTAGGTGCGGTGGCCTTCACCTTGTCGAAGGTACGAGCAGGGGTGCCCTGAGTGGGGTTACCCTGAGCAGGGTGGTGGTAGTTGGCGACATAGATACCACCATCTTGGCTCAGGGCTGGAGCAAACTCCTGAGCGAATCAAGGGCGAGAAGGCGGAGGTGCTCCTTTACGTGGCCTCTGAGGGGTCAGGGCGTGAGAAGTGTCCTCAGCATGACGCTTCCTATTCTTGCCAAGCACTTCAGCTTCCATACGAGCCTCCATGCGGTCTTTCTCGATTTCCATGCACCTATTAATCATATCCAACAGGGTGTGGCTCTTTGCACCCGAGAGGGAGAGCCTGATGCGAGGGTTCAAACCCTTGCGGTAGTAGTAAATCTTCTCCTTTTCTGAGGTCTTATATGCAGTGGGTGTGTAGCGCAACAGGGTTTTGAAACGGTTGGTATACTCTTGCATCGTGCCCCATTGTTATGTTATGGAACTCAGTCTCCTTGGCTTCCATGGCACCCTCAAGGATACTCATGGAATTCCTTCACGAACTCTTCCCAAGAGATGTTGGCATGGTCGTGGTGGAATTCACAGTAGTTGTCCCACCCGTCGCGTGCAACACCTGTGAGATGGTGAGTTGCGATCCCAACCCACTCCTCGTTGGGGTAAGTGGCTAGGTCCAACCTCTTCCCAATCTCCCTGAGACAGTCATCGGCAATGATGGGGTCACTGTCAATGCCATCAAAAGTTGGAGGCTTCAGCTTAAGAAAACCCCGAACCTCTGCTAGAAGTCATTATGCGGACCTCCATTGTGGCGTAGCATTCCCTCGGCTAGAGTCTCCATCAGGTGAGTCTGTTGAGCCATTACTTCTGCCAAACCTGGTACAGGGGGTGGTGGAGGATCAAGACCACAGGCGGCTTTGGTTCAACCATAGGTGGAGGGCCTTCAGTAGGTTCTGGCTCCACTACAGGTGGTGATGAAAGATCTTCTCTGACGGGGGCACCATCTGACGAACCTATGCCAAAAGGGGCACCACCAGATGGAAGGGTGGGTGCGCGAGGCTCCGCAGGTCATCCACAATGACCACATCCTCGTCCACTTTCATTCCCACGGCCTTGGGTAGGTGGTGCAGGGGAAATGGCACGATGGTTCGTCAGGCGCATGGAGCGATGAGTCGACATCTGACACCACAGGGCACAAGTGATCAGGGGCGTGCAAGTGATATTAGTTATTATCATCTTAGCTAAGAGATTAAACTTACTAATAATTTTAAAACATTTTCATCTATCCAACACTCATATAAAGAACCATAAGATCCATAAGAAGCAATCAGACCCAAGCATCCATTACATCGAGTTTGTTACATGGCGATATCTCTAGTAGCTACACCAGAAGACTCACGAGAATTTTTGCACTACGCATAGGTACGCTTCAAAAAGGGACAATCTACTCTACTTCAGAAGTGAGTCATGTCTTCTAGCCATTGCGGGGCCATCTTCAGCTTGGTTACTTCTGCGTCATCTACGGATCACCGCTCGAGAGTCAAACCGGGTGGCACGACGGGGAAGAACTAGCAGCCATCTCCTAGAGCTGTGCATCGGACTTGAGCATCCTCCGCACATGCTTCCGGGCTTCCTCCCACTCTGGAGTAGGTTCTGCCGAAGGTAGGGGGCAGGCATCCATGTTGAGGCTAGTGGACCCCACTTCGAACTCCTCAGCAAGAGGCACCTTGCGGCGATGGACTGGCAGTTGAAGCTGCACCTTCTTATACTACTGGATATGACAGGCATCAGACTACTTCCACTTCTCTTGTACTTTCTTCACAACATCATGCAGATACACACAAGCCTTCATGTACTTGGGCAAGGTGTGCCGTGTTGCACCAGCTCGACTTCTTCAGCTTGGCCAATTCTTCCTCTTGGGCCTTCAACTTAGCTTCCAGCTCAGAGACCTGGTGCTTGTAGGAGCGCTTGTCACCTTCCAACACTAGGACGAGCTTGTTCTGGGTGACCATGTGCTCTCCTGTGATCCTGAGTGTGCTGTCCTGCTCTCTATCCCAGATGCTCTTGGCTTTGGCCCAATGATCTATGTCATTCCTAGAAAGGTCAAGGGCTTGGGGGAGCAGGCAGAATGGTGTTGTCTTGAGGAGCTCGTAGGTGTCTCTCAACACGATCCGGAGGATCACGCGTGCAGCAAGCTGTGCAGCGCTGGTGATAGTCCTGTCCACCTCATGGATGATGAAGGGCTTCAATGCAGGTACCTCCTTGCACTGATAACCTAGATAGTCACCACATAGTAATCCTCTGGTCCATTGGGTCCAATCTTGCGATGGCAAATCCAGTGGCAGTTTGACTTGGGGACACCAAGCTGCTGGAGCGTCTCACGCAGGATGTTAGCGTAGTCTTGCTGGTACTTCTCATAGAGGGAATATCCACAAAGTTCTCCATCCGCATCCAGAACCGTGAAAGAAGTTAGAAGTAAGTGAGAGAGGAGGTGAGCCAAGCATAAAAGCGCTATGCAAGTTTAGTACATAACCGAAAGTAGTTTAAGACCTCCTATACTATCATCCAATCCTATGGGTCTTGTCCTAGGGTCAACATGGCTCAGATACCAACTGAAACATCCTCAAGTTTCCACGAAGGGAAAACACACAGAATGAAGGATATAATGATAGCCCAGGAGGTCAAATCATCAATTATCGATAATAGTTGATTACAAAGCCATACATTAAATAAAAGAATACAATAGAGGGGTTTACATAAATTATTACCTTGAGACATGACGGATTCATCAGAGTATCTAGCATTCCAGAACAGCTATGGAAGTAGAGGGATTTCATGGAAGCATCATCTTGCACCATCTTGAGCGTAGGCACGAGACCATCTAATCCTTGAGCCCCTTGTCGCCATAGGTGTAGTCGAGCTCACCTGCCAAATAAGTTTCAGTATGATTTGTACTGGCCACCGGCTCCCACCCTATGCGTTGCTTATGCTTTGTGGTAGGTGGATGCATAGGGGTATATCAAAAGGCCTATATATGGCTGTAGTTTTCCTATGCAAGAGTAAATCAATATAATATAATAATTCATCAAGTTTTATCATATTCCCATTCCTAGAATCCTACTCTCAATCATCATCCATCATCCATCATCCTCTCAGCTCACTCAACAACCACTGTCACACATGGGCGGCAAGGACAACTCCCTCTTGTCCATGCCTAAGCGGCCATCATGCCATCGGGTAACACTAGGGGGTGGTAGAAAGGACTCCTCTCACTACTCAAAAGAAATGTAGGTCACGGTACCGAGGCTGCGGACTATATATAGATTCAAACAACTCTGCAGAGTGTGTACACCTGTAATCGACTATCGCCGACCATCCACCAGATCGCCGCCATCGGTGCTGATCATCACCTAAGCGGATGCTGAATGGCCTCCTAACCTGGAATGATACCATCCTACCTCTCAACCCTGGGAACTCCGGATGGTTGTCTCCGGGAAGCTGAGAGTGGGAAACGTAGTCACCGGACTCAACAAGTGGCACTATGCATCTAGGACGGTTTGGGAAACTATCATCCAACCGACCAACCATACCACCTAACAACCTTGCAGTAATGGCATCGCCCAAATTAGTTGAACATCCGTCCCTCGCCGAAGCGAGAGCGAGTGGTGTGCACAAAAGGTCCATGGTTCTGGCGCTCAAGAGACATCAGTTCCTAGGTGGGATCAGACAGGATATCTCCTCTATTTGTGCCTCTCACAGCACCTCCCTCTGTGGTTTCATACCACAAAGGCAATCCTCCCCGGAATACTCCTCACGTCACATGTACCAGCAATAGTTACTCTCATGGGGATGCCCAGGTGCACCCCCAGCAAGACTCGCCCCAAGGCTCATCGTAGATCGTGTCCAATCGACTCAACCCTCACCACTCATGCTCACTCAAGACATCATCACCATGTATCACTCAATAGTCACCAAGCCCGGCACCCAAGCCGAACCATTCCCAGGGTTCACCACTGGCATCACATCACAGACATAATGCGAGTGGAGTAATAAATAGCAAGTAAGAAGCATATATATGAGCATGTCTATCCTATAAGCGGGTGAGCAGGGTAAAGGTTATGTCAAGGAATAGACATACAAGTACTCTACCATGCAATCCTAACATATCATGGCATAGCATTATTGCATAAATATAGAGCACTAAGCACTCTATCATGTTGCATGCATAATAGGATCTATGAGGTTGGGTAGGACGTGGCACCTGAATAGCTGTCACTCAAGTCCTTAGTGCACTCGTAGTCCTCCTCCTTGGGAAACTCCTTCGCAGGATCTGAAATCGAGACATAATGGTCGCAGGAGCGACCCCTATAGATTAACACAAAGAACCAAATGAAATCTAATAACTCCAAATGCAATCATACATAAGCCTATGACGTAGAGCTCGTTTTTATGAAAATTTGGACACTTGGTTCATATTTTTTGGAGTTCGTATGAATAAGTTATGAATTTTACAAAATTTAATCTATTTCTAAAAAAGAAAAAGGGGCTGATTAACTAGAGTGTAACAAGTGGCACAAGCTGACTGGTCCGTGGCAAAACTGTGAGTGACTGGTGGGACCGGGCGACTGAATCGCTGACGTGCAGGTCCCTCGTCAACGGCCAACCGCTGACCGGTCAACGGTCAACCTGACTGGGCCCAAACTGGGCCTCGGTGGGCCTAGGTAGGGCCAATCTTAGGCCTGAGGGGTCGGCCCGGCCCAGACACATGGCAGCAAGACAGGTAGGCCACGCGACGGCGTGGGCTCTTAATGGGCTTAGTCCATGACTTAGGTCTGGCTAGTACTGGTTCATGGTGGACCATAGACACGGATCCCGCGTGGCCTTTTCCTGTTCGTCCATGCATGGAGTCCAGGTGGACCCGTGGATGCAGTCCACACAGTTGGGAAATTTCCCCCATCTATTCTGCTCACGTGCATGCGGCGGCCCGACCAGGACTCGCCGGCAACGAGTGGCGCTGGTGCCCCGGCCGCCCTAAGCTGGCTCAGGCCGCAGTTAAGGCGGCGACAAGGCTAGGCTAACGCAAAGGCGGGGTCACGGCGCGCTCGCAAGAGCTAGGCTCGCCGGCGCGTGCACGACGACCGCGGCGGGCGGCGTGGCTATGGCTATGGGGCGATATGGTGCATGAAAAAAGGCTCAGACATGCGCTATAGTTACATGGGGACAAGAGGAACATGTCTGCTGCTCTAATTTGGGAAAAAAGGGCCCCTAGGCCGGCGGTCGATGGCGACGGACGGTGAACGGTGGAGCTCCAGCCAAACTACGTCTTGTCCTCCATATTCTCATCCTTTGCCCGATTGGAGTAGCTAGGAACTCCAATTCCTAGCTAGCGGGTCCAACGGAGGCACAGCGGAGCGCGCGCGACTACGGATGCCACGGCGGTGCTCTGGCGGCCGGAGTCCGGGGAGACTGAGGGCGGCAAAGCGGAGCGCCCTCACTGTGGTCTATGCTGTCTCCCGAAACCTTGCCAAATGGCATTCTAGGCTTATGCGAACTCAACTTCAGAGGTAATGAAACATAAGCTCGTTCGGAGAGACGGGAATGTGACGATGAGCTAGGTGTTGGTCATGGCGGTCTATGACAGTGAGCAGAGGAAAAGCAGCGGGGGAGGCTAATTGAGGACTCACTGGCGAATGAGGACGAGGCATTGGAGAGTTGGCACCATGACGAGTCATCGCGGTGCCATGCCGAGCAGCTTCGTTGTGGTAGTTGACTCGGACAGTGCTCCGAGCTCTGGGGTCACGTATGGCTTTGGTGAGGTGAGGTCACGGCAGGCGTGGCTCACGGCGGTGGCAGCGCGTCAGTGTTCATGGTCCTACATGCTGCAGAGGAGGGGGCTGGGTCGAGGACGTCAGACTAGGCGAGGTCGGCGCGGCACCGCACTGAACAGAGCATGACGAGCTCTGCAGGACGACGGTCGACGCTGCTCCTTCCCTCCTTCTCACTCTCTAGTCTAGTGTGGGACTTACCAAGGTGGTGGCTCGTAGCTGGGAAACACTAGGGCACCGGGCCCCTCCTTATATAGGTGGCGGCCATGGCCATGGCGAGGTGGAGGAGCGGTTGACGACTAAGATGGGTGCGGGGGCGATCGGTCGGTCCAGGTGGCCGGCCGGCTAGGGTTTGGGTGCGTGCTCGGTCATTCACGGGCGCGCTAGTGCCTCAAGAGGAGTGGCGGTCGCCGGGCAGCAGGGGCGTGGGGCATGGCGGATGTCAGCGGAGCTCACGGGTGCACGACGTGCAAGGGCGCGAACGAGCCCTGGGTTGCGGTCGTGGTGCTGATCGGGCGCGCACGGGGCCACGAGGGCATGCGTAGACGGCCGAGATTCGAGGCAACGCCTTGGATGCTCTGGCGACGGGTGTGCTCTGCTTTGAGAAAAAGAGGAAAGGTTGCAGGAGCTATTTTTGGGTGATGACAGAGGGGGCCGGCTTATCAGCGGGAGGAGAAGGGAAAATCACGGGCGCCTGGTCCCTTCGATGCGGAGCGGCGCTGAGCACTCTGCGTGATGGGCCGGCCGGTCGGTTTCTGCCCCCGTGGGCTGACACGATGAGGAGGCAGGCAGGCCATGGCGTCATGCGAGTTGGGTCGGCTGGTGAGTGAGAGGGCAACCGGGCCGGCTATGCTGTCACTTGCTGGCCTGGGTCGCAAAGTGGGAGAAAGGGAGACGGGCCAGCAGGTGGAGGTGGTCGGTTGGGCCACTTTCCCATTCTCCATTCCCTTGTTCTTTTCCATTTCCCTTTTTTATTTCTTTTCTAAGCCATGCCATGATCAATTAGCAGGAGTGTTAGTGTTAGAGAGTTGGTGACCATGGCAAAAGTGCTCTCATGGCATGTGGGGTCCATGTCCAAGGTTAGTCATGTGTGCATGCACCTATGATAACAAGTGTTGTTGATTTTATTAATCATCACATAAAATCAACAAGAAGCAAATCATACTCTGGGAATTAAATGCAATGCTCATGCTAACATTCGGTGCTACTTGTGCAACTATTGGATGACTTCCTACATGATACTCACCAGCCATTGGTTATTTAGAAAAAAATTGTTTGTGATTTTTGGTGTTTGGATTTTCAGGGATATTACACTCATCCACCTCACTTGGACTTTTGTGTTAAAAATCAAGTGTAGAGTCAGGGTCCCCTTTGGAGTGTGTTCCATTATCCAAGAGCATCAAGGTTTGTGGATGATTCTGCTCCATGTGCTCAAGCGTCATATGACTCATACTCTTCTTGATCTTAACCTGAAATGGTAAGTAACAAGAATACCCAAAGGTGCATACTGTCTTGACACATGTCCTTGCTTTTATTGAAAAGGAAACTTTTGTTTATTATTAGTATTTATTTCTAATATAGTTTGTTTATCATATTTTAGCAAGGTAACAAAAAGAGATGAGAATGTAAGATACATGTTACCTTGTGGTAGTCCTCCCCCAAGCTAGCTCAAAGCCTAAGGGTCGGGGTCGTACCCGACAATTTTGGTTTCTCCTGCATGTTATGAATCGGTAGATCACAAGGGATCTTACCTTCCCTTATGATTACCTCATTGGAAAAACATATGCAGAAAGCAGCAAATTGTTCTAGTTGGTTTTTAAAATTTTATTCAAACTCTATTATTCAAAGTAGGACATTTAACCTATATCATTTTTTTAAATTCATTTTTATTATGAAAGAGAGATTATTTCAAAAAGCTTTCAAATTTTAGATTTTGAAAATATTTGTTTTGTTTTGAAAGAATTTTATTTTTAGATATTAGAAACTCTTTTCTTTTAGATGTTTTACATATTATTTAGGAAACATTTTATAAAAACTTTTTATTGATAAATAAAATGACTCCAAAAAACCTCTTTTTTTATTCAAAGTCTACACTTAGCAGTTTTAGAATGATGATTAGACATGTCGTTTAATCAAGGCAGGCAATTTAACATAAGCTTCATGCTTAAATTAAAAGGCCTATGAAGATATGATTCTACATCAACCCTACTTCAAACCAAAACATGCTTCATGCAAAACTTTTTTAAAATAAATCAACATTTATAAAAATCATTTATTTTCTTTTAGCAAAAATTATTTATGTTTTTATTTTATTAAAGTATAATTCATGACTTGCAAATTGTTTTTCAAATAAATATGAATATATATATTTTTGAAAGATATATATATTTTTTGATAAGCTTTTTAGAAAAAACATTTTATTAATTGTTTTATTTTTAAATGTTTTTAGAAACCATTTTATAAAAAAATTTATTGATAAAGGAAAATTATATTTTTGTTAAAAAATTTATTAGATAACCAAATATAGTTTTATAAAAGGAAAGTTTTTTATAATTATCCTAAAATGAGCAATGGCTACTACACAAACATATTATCAAGAACATGTCCTAATAAATTCTTTTAACCAATGCCGTCCCCGGCAACGGCGCCAGAAATGCTTGTTGATGTTTCTTAGCATCAATACTATAATTAGTATATCCTAGCAACAAAACCAAGAAACACCAAAAGGGTATTATGTAGCATTTACAGAACAAGTCCGCAAGCGCACAGAAATACCGTTCTAGCATTTCACCCGGAAGTAATCAGGGTATCGTTATTTATATTTTCCCAAAGGAAGGCATGGTAAAAGGGTATAATAGGGACATGGACAAGATAACATGAGTACATAATAGACCTTATGAACGGTAAACAGGATAAGTATTTGGATAACTGACGCACATACTCGAGCCAATCTCAAGGATAAAGTTAAAAGAAAGAATAAAGAACAACCTAAACTGGAGCAGGCATACCTAGATAGTTATGTTAAGATAGCAGAATCATACAAATACATGTCTTCATACATGGGCACCGACTTATACCTGGTCTGCCAGGTACCTCCGGCATACGGCTCTACGCCGAACATAGACGTGGGGGATTACAAAGGACGAACGGGACAAGGTCACTCGCCGTCGCCTACCACCTCAACCGTACGTGAATGAGGCAAACGCAGGCAGACGTTAGCCTAGATACCACGTCTATGCTAACCTCTACTACTCTAGCGTGATCAAGGGTTGCCTAACAAGGTGGGCCCTTCCACTAGAGCAAACGCCACAAAGACGAACAACGATACTGCAAACCAACTTTAACTAAGGCTAAATTAGAGTAGAACCCGTCACCTCAACATAGCTCTATGTCTAAACATGTATGTATGAAAGATTTAGCATAAAGTTCTATGCGCATAAGAACTTAGCTCTAGTTCTAGAACATAACTATATGATAGAGTAAGAACAAGAACAAAAGGGAACTTTGAATGTATTCATACCGAGATTTCTCCCACAGGTTCAAGCTCTCCAATGAAGCTTGCCTTGCTCCAACTACGCTACTACTATGACTACATCCTACAACTACTAGAAAGATACAAGTGTGGAGGAAGAGAGGCTCTTGTGTTGCTGTGTGTCTAAAGTGTGCCTCCTCCCCTCCTCTTATAGCAGCCTGAAGCAATTCGGGGGTAGTTTGGGAAAACCCAGCAGCCCACCGCCCTCCTCTACTATCATTGTACCGACACGAGAAGACTGGGTTCGAACCGATGTTTAGGTGCATCGGCCGGGCCAGGTGCACCAGCCAGCCCACTCCTGGGTCGGTTCGCGACCAGTCTTCGCCTATGGGCTGTGTTGTGAGCCTGGACCAATGTGTCATCATGGGTTTGGTCCAGAGGTGCTTTGGTTGGGCTGTGTTTCCCTGGTTTGGCAAATTCGCTTTCCGAAAGGCACCTTTTTAGTGTAAATATTCCTTGTACTTGGTGTATTTCCTGCAAGGTGTCACAACTTCCAGTACGAGTGGAATTCTATTAGTAGTAAAGGTATATGTGCATAGAAGTATTTAGTTTCTCCCTTTTTGGATTAAATTTGGTGGTATAAAATTATCAATAAGGACCACCAACAATAGTGCGCTTATCAAGAGTACACATAGGTGACCCGGAGCTTGATGTATGGGGGCAGCAATTCCATCAGGCCTAGGAATTTTTCTCCATTTGTTTCCCTTGACATCCATAGAAAGTATGTGACTGTACCCACCCCAGTAGCCAACCATGTGTAGACAACTGTTAAAAAAACACACTTGTTGCTCTTACTAATGTCACATTAGTACCATCGCTCCCCCATCCACATTCGTTAGAGATCCATGTTGTTGTTTCGGATGAGTAGATGTCCACAACCACGCACTCACCCTCCTCTATATTCAATCACATGGAAGTGCGAGGAGGCTGTTAGATCGAATGCCAATCGAGCCTCACCAATAGAATGGTTATTAGGCGGCAGTTTCGTGAACCATTGGGATGCCGGATTGCAAACCACATAGCGGTATCCATCAGGTACACGGCTCCAGCATAGGATGAGGCCGTTGCAGCAATCACTGACAGCTATATTGTCCATGGCCAAGAATTTGAAGGACAAATCTACACCGGTGACGCTGGTGAAGTGTCTATAGCCTTTATAAGTGTCATAGATGAAGCCAGCCATAGTTTGGGGTAGCAGCTTAAGGTGCTTTGGGTCCGAGATGAGTCTTTTCCAGGATTGACAGGCCATTTTGCAGCAAAACAAGGAGCGGGAGGGGTGGCGGCGGAGCATCTCGACAACAACATCATCCACAAGGCCGGCAAATGAGCTTGTCCTCTTGTCGGGGGCCTCCTCCATTTCTAGTTTAGCTCAAAAGAAACATATGCACTCCATTCTAACTCACCCAAGATCCATGCATCATCGGTTTTCAATCCAAATGCAATCCCCTAGTACCATAGGTGACACATGCTGAAGCAATCCCCAGATGAAGAAACAAATAGTAAAAGGTGAGAAAGGATACCCGTGGATCGGATCTGATACCTTTGTCGTGGCACACTACTAACGCGAATGCTAATGGCGCCATTCTCCACCAGGAAAGACCCGAAGCCAGCCGAAAAATGGACTCGTGAGCCACCACAGCACATGGATCCTGGCGTTCAAAGGCTACTCGTATGTTCTGATTCTGAGTGGCCTGGTGTGCCTGTCGGAGTAGCTGCAGGTCCCACAGGTAGACGTCAGAGGAGTGCAGACAACTTTTGAAATTTACTACGATGGCAATAAAGTTCGGCGCAATTACATTTGATCGCGTCTGACAGTGTCTCCATATTTTATCCTTGTTTTCCTATGATGCTTGTTACTGTGTGGTAAGTAGTTTACGTGACTAACTGCATAGGAAAGATCAACTACGTCTATGTCATAGAACGCAAGGGAACACGGCAAAGCAAAATTTGAAACTGCCGGACCATACTGTGCGTCACGGATAAGAAGTGCTATTGATTTGTACTGCAGATGATAATGTTCGACCGCTGCATATTTGATTTCGTAGGACCAACTGTGAAGGGTTGTTATGAATGGCGTAGCAATCAGTCCACTGGGAAACCGAAGCATTGCATCAACTGAATTCAGTCTTCGCCCTTGCAGTGAGGATCCAGTCTCGATGGATCCTAATATAGAACTAAGGAGCCATTCTTGTACATTTGACCGCGTCGACAGTATCATCTATAGCTTATCCTCGTTTTCCCAACCCAATTATTTATTGAAGATGGTGGTGTAGCAGCGGGGTGTGTTCGGCAGAGGTTATAGAGTGGTTTGGTCGGCCCCTGCATCTGAATGTGTTTGACAGTATCCTCCATAATTATACTACTCGCTTTCCTCTGATGCTTGTTACCGTGTCGTTTACTAGCTTACGTGACTAAATATGAAGTACATTGAAACAACCTTATCATACTGTGTGATCCAAGGGCACATGAGATCAACATGTTCCACACGATGAGTATGTATGACTCCGTTAGGAGCGGGGATGGCCCTATTATCACACGACCCATATAAGGACTGTCCCATGGTATACAAAAGAGATATGGCTGGACTTTCCCTACACGAAAGAGAAATGGACGGACTATCCCATCTCTTGATCCCGCAAGTCCCAAGTCTTGGCTCCTGGCAGTTCATGCCTGCGAACACCAGAATGTCCGAACGCTACATAATTGAACTCGTTGGCAAGCCATTGATGTTCGAATGTAGTGCGCACATAAGAAAGTTTGGCCCTATACATTTGACTACGTCTGGCAGTACCCTATATAGTTTATCATTGTTTTCATGTGATAATTGTTACTGTGTCCTTTACTAGCTAAAGTGACTACTAACTTCATATCATAAAGTATCAACATCTACGACCTAAAACGCAAGGGAGTACACGAACTTCGATACATCAAATTGGTACTCCCTCCATCCCAAATTGTATGTCACTTTGATTTTTTTGGTACACTCACTTTTCTATGTATTTAGACATAAAGCTATGTCTAGATACATAGCAAAGTGAGTGTACCAAAAAAGTCAAAGTGACTTACAATTTGGGGTGGAGGGAGTACAAAGAAACTAACAATTAAAAACAAGTCATTACAGTAAACAAGAATGACTCCCTTTTTTACAAGCTACTTTCCTCATCTGATGACACATAGGTTTCAGTAATGGATTCCTCTTCTAGATCTACAACTTATGGCTAAAGATACTATTAGTTGGCCCATTTACAATTGACTGTCCGCCACTACAAAAATGAGATACCAAAGGACTTTCCCTTCTCTTGATATACTACATGTCCTTGCAAGGATGGCCCAACTATGGCACACACATGGAGGACTTTCTGGTGCTGCAGAAACGAGAAATAGCTGGACTGTTCTAATAAGCAAGTAAAGCAACAACAACAGTCGAGGGGTAGATGTACTGTAACTAAGACACTAAAAGCTTTTTTTGAGCTACCAGCTAAAGGTAACTCAAGGGTACGGGTTGGTGACCGTGTCCGCCTTGAATGTCATCTACCACCTCCCCATCTACCATCCTTAGGGCACCTATTTAGGGACGGATCCCTTAACAAGTGGTTTGAGGAAGAAGAGGAGGAGGCACCATAGAGGTTGAAGATGAAAGGGAGAGCAGCACCCATTGTTTAGGCCACCTCAACCAGTGAGTTCTGTTCTCTCTTTCCTCTTCTTCCTCTGACGACAAGAGATTAGGGAGGAAAGAGGAGGAGGCACCCCAGAGATTGGAGATGAAAAATCAGAGGAGCCCTGTTGGTTAGGACACCTCAATAGAGGAGACCCGTTGGTTAGGCCACCTCAACCAGCAGGTTCCTCTGATTTTCCTCTTCTTTATCTGATGTTGGGACTGTTGATGTTATCCACCGTTTTGCAAAAAAAAGTTGATGTTATCCACCATCCCACACCATCAGTGTCCTCACTGCTGCTATCAATTCCTCATCGCCAGCAGTTAGGCCACCTATTCCCATGGTTAAGGCGTTGAGACTTGTTCCAATGATACGAAGGAAGCCGAGGCGAACAAGCCTCAATGCGTTAACCTTCGGAATGCTGGCCTATTCTTTGCCCCTTTGACGTATTCCTCCGGCGTCATCAGGAAGGCTTTGGAGGAGGGGATCTAGCGTATCCCCCTTGTCTGCAGTCCGAGGCTGGTGAGTCTATTCCCTTGTCTAATGTCAACCTTGCTGACCTCCTTTTGTTTGAAGGATGCAGCACTTGTTGTGAGTTTTGTGGTTGATGGCCGGCTGGATTTGGTTCTTCTTCTCCTCGGCGGCGATAGCTGTCACTAGTGAACTCAGATCCAAGAGCTGGTGAGGTTGGGGTCTGGCCCCGGTCGATGGAGTTTCGCCGTTGGCTTCTTCTACTGCGACTGCAACCAAAGCTTGTAAGTGATGCAGCTTCTCCAGCTTGTGGTTGGCGATGGAGTTTCTTTGATGGTGGTGGTCGACGGAGTCTACAGGCGTGTTCAGGAAACACAGGCTCTAACGAACCTTGTTATTTTCTTTTATGTTAGGGGCCTTTGTGTAAGATTGGTGAGACGGATGTCCACGTACTGTATCCTCCTATGTACTATCTGTATTCGTACGCGTATTTATATATTTTCCTTATCCAGTAATGTAGATACTACTTATCATATAAGTACATATATATAAAAATATCTTGTGGTTGATGGTTCCTTCTTCCTCTAATGTTAGGACTGTTAATGTCATCCACCATCCCACCCTGTCAGTCTCCTCATCGTCGCTCCTCTCCATCGCACGTACTCGCTACCCATCGGCGTGCAAGTCGCCTCTCACAGCCGACAAGCAACGTGCCGGTATGCCCCACCGGCATGCCCTGTATGGATCCACCACCTGCCTCCAAATGGACGCTGGAGCGACCATAGTGCACCAGGGATCCTCCGCCGCCGCCTCTAGCTCCGCCGTCCTGCCACCGTAAGACCAATGGGCAGATATTCTTCCATTTTTAAGGGATATATATCCAATAATGTATAGGACAACATGTTCCACACGAGGTGGCTGGCTATCCCTTACGGGCAGGTACTGCCCAACTAAGGACTGTCCCATGGTACACAAAATAGATATGGCCGGACTTTCCTATGGTACACGAAAGAGAAATGGCTGGACTATCCCAAGTCCCAAGTCTTGGCTAGTGGTAGTTCATATCTGCTAACTTAGAATGTCTGACCGCTATATAGTTGACCTCGTAGGACAAATAAATAATGGGTTTGTTAGTTTTTATTGTCGTGTTAATCAGTATGCACCGATACAAAACATCAATCGCCTACCTGCTGGCTCCCACATTGGAGCGAGGAGGAAATCTAGCCACATCGTAATGTAGAATGGATCGAGGAGCCATGGTGTTGGAATGCTACCACACACATATATCTGATCTCATAGGATGCACTATTGGCAAATAGCTGCTCAACCAGTCGGTGATGCACTCGTAGCAGAATGGATTGCCGCGACACGACACATTCACACCATGGGCGGCCGATGTGTTTTGGCAGAGGCAAGCTCCATGGACATTTCAGGGTCCATGGGGAGGCCTCCACGTCCACAGGACACTCCACGCCCAAGGCGAAGGGAGAGGTGCCCCAAAGGGACAAATATGGACGACCTCATCAACAACATGGGCACAATGCGCATTGAACAAGAAGCAACATTACAATTGGCGCAACAGAATGCCCAATATCTGCGAGCAATGCAAGAGGAGGAAGCAAAGCATTGGATCGGATGGTTCCAATACTATCCGCCACATCAGTGTGCAAAAGCCAAGCTTGGGGGAGATCCTCTCCCCCACTAAGGTAAGTATTTTATCTTAACATTTGCATTCAACAACAACAACAACATAGCCTTTTGTCCCAAGCAAGTTGGGGTAGGCTAGAGATGAAACCCAAAAGAGACCAGGAAACAAAGGACACATAGAGGGTACAAGAAAAAAGGATTATGATTCAGGCACGTTAATTGCTAGTCTCCAAGCGCTCCTATCCATAGCTAAATCCTTAGGGATATTCCACTCCTTAAGGTCTCTCTTAACTGACTCATTCCAAGTCAGTTTAGGTCGACCTCTACCATTCTTTACATTATTGACGTACTTTACAACCCCACTATGCAACGGCGCCTCAGGTGGCCTTCGTTGGACATGGCCAAACCATCTCAACCAGTGTTGAATCAATTTCTCCTCAATTGGTGCCACCCCAACCCTATCTCGAATATCATCATTCTAGACTCCATCCCTCCTTGTGTGCCCACAACACCATCGCAACATACGCATCTTTGCTACACTCAATTGCTAGATATGTCGCCTTTTTGTAGGCCAACATTCAGCACCGTATAGCATCGCCGGACGAATCGCTGTCCTATAAAACTTACCTTTTAACTTCTTAGGCATCCTTTTGTCACCGAGGATGCCTGAAGCTTGACGCCATTTCAACCAACCGGCTGAGATTCTATGCCTAACATCTTCATCGATGTCTCCCTCCTTTTGTAGCATTGATCCTAAATACCAAAAAGTATCCTTCTTGGCCACCACTTGCCCATCAAGACTAACGTCTCCCTCCTTATTCCTAGTCGCGCTAAAGTCGCACCTCATGTACTCGGTCTTTGTCCTACTAAGTCTAAACCCTTTCGAATCTAATGTGTGCCTCCATAGTTCTAACTTCCTATTAACCCCTGCCCTTGTCTCGTCAACTAGCACCACATCATCAGCAAAGAGCATACACCAAGGGATATCACCTTGTATGTCCCTTGTGACCTCATCCATCACCAAAGCAAATAAATAAGGGCTCAATGCTGACCCTTGATGTAGCCCTATTTTAATTGGAGAGTCACTGCTGTCGCCATCAAATGTTCGGACACACGTCACCACATCCCTGCACATATCCTTGATGAGGGTGATGTACTTAGTTGGGACTTTGTGCTTTTCCAAGGCCCACCACATGATATTTCTCGGTACTTTGTCATATGCCTTATTGAGGTCAATAAAGACCATGTGCAAGTCCTTCTTCTGCTCCCTATATCTCTCCATCAACTATCATAATAAGAAAATCGCCTCCATGGTTGACCTACCAGGCATAAACCCAAATTGGTTTTGGGTCACACTTGTCACTCTTCTTAGGCGATGCTCGATAACCCTCTCCCAGAGCTTCATCGTATGGCTCATCAACTTAATCCCACGGTAATTAGTACAACTTTGAACATCTCCCTTGTTCTTGAAGATCGGTACTAATATACTTCTCCGTTCTTCAGGCATCTTGTTTGACAGAAAAATGAGGTTAAAAAGTTTAGTTAACCATACTATCCCTCTGGCACCTAGGCATCTCCACACTCCAATGGGGATACCATCAGGGCTCATCGCCTTACCTTCCTTCATCCTCTTCAAAGCCTCGTCGATCTCTGCTTCCTGAATTCTCCTCATAAAGCGTCTGTTGGTATCATCATATGAGTCATCCAACTCCAAGGTAGGACCCTCATCATTCTCCCCATTAAACAACTTGTCAAAGTACTCTCTCCATCAGTCCTTGATCTCCTCATCCCTCACCAAAAGTCGATCTGTCCCATCCTTGATGCATTTAATTTGGTTGATGTCCCTCGTCTTCCTCTCGCGGATTCTAGCCATCCTATAAATGTCCTTCTCCCCTTCTTTCATGCCTAGCCGCTGGTAAAGGTCATCATACGCCTGACCTTTTGCTACACTCACCGCTTGTTTTGCAGCCCTCTTTGCTATTTTATAGCCCTCACTGTTGGCTGCACTCTTGTCATGGTGGAGGCACTTGAACCACTCCTTCTCCCTGATAGCCCTTTGCACCTCGTCATTCCACCACCACGTGTCTTTCGCTTCCCGTTTGCCTCCCGTACTCACTCCAAACACATCTGAAGCCACTTCCAAACACATGTCGCCATCATTAGCCACATGTCATTTGCATCTTCTCCTCCTTCTCATGGCCCCTCGCCTAGCACCCTCTCCTTAAAAGTTTGCACTACTTCCCCTCTAAGCTTCCACCATTTTGTTCCCGCAATCTTGGCCCGATTGTCCCGGTGGATACGTACCCGAAAGAGAAAATCCGCCACCACAAGCTTGTGTTGAGGGACAACACACTTCCCAGGTAACACCTTACAATCTAAGCAAGCACGTCTATCCCCCCTCCTTGCAAGGATAAAGTCGATCTGGCTCAGGTGTTGTCCACTACGAAAGGTCACTAGATGGGATTCCCTCTTCTTAAAGATAGTGTTCACTATCAACAAATCGTAGGCCAACGCGAAGTTCAAAACATCATCCCCCTCTTGATTTCTACTACCATATCTGAAACCCACATGCACCCGCTTGAAACCTACATTAGTTGCACCCACATGGCCGTTGAGGTCTCCTCCTATGAAGAGTTTCTCGCTGATAGGCATGGTACTAACCATACTATTGAGATCTTCCCAAAACTGCCTCTTGGTGCTCTCGCAAATACTACCTGTGGGGCATAGGCACTGATCACATTCAGAGTCGAGTCTCCAACTACCAACTGGACTAGGATAATCTGGTCGCTTTTTCTTCGCACATCAACCACTCCATCCTTAAGGCTCCTATCGATCAAGATGCCTACACCATTCCTACCCGAAGTTATCCCCGTATACCAAAGTTTGTAGCCGGTATCCTCCACCTCCTTCGCCTTCTGGCCCTTTCATTTAGTCTCCTATACACGTGGAATATTTACACACCTCCTAATTGTTGTATCGACTAGCTCTCTTAACATTTGCATTCTAGTTGCTTATTTTATTGCATATAAAAAAATAATGGAAAAATTTAAAAACACCAAAAATATTTATTTTTGGTAGTATCTATGCTTCATGTATGTCTTTCTCCTTATGGAAATGATGAGTAGTTGCTTTGTCAATGTTTCTCTAGTGCCTAGTTTACAACTTAGTGCTTCTTTAAGTATGGATTACATAGCTCTCTTAAACATCATGAGCCTGAAAACTTTGTGGGTTGCGAGTGCTATAACTAAGTCTAAGTTGTTGGGAGATATGAGATAGTAAGACAAGAGCTGCTATAATATTATTCTAAGCATGATTGATTACTAGAGAATTTATTCTTAAAATGATCAAAACCTTAATTGTTCCTCAATGGTGATGAAATTCCTACCACAGCCATATACGTTTTACATGTTCAAAACCTTTTGCATGAGCTATTTGCTTTGTGTTGAGTGTTGCCAAGTCTTGTTGACCCTTGTTAAGAGACTTTTCACACTCCTAAGATCAAGATCACACACACCACATATATTCATGCTACTTCTACACTGGAAGCATGCATAAACATGCATTCCATTTCCACCAAATAGGTTGCTCCATGCTCTAAGTGTTAGAAAATCTCTCTAAGTCTTAT
>CM041634.1:25083279-25208326 GCA_023333625.1 Bothriochloa decipiens
GGAGTTGTAGAACGCCGAACTGCGGTTCACCCAGTTCGTGCCTTCACATCTATAGGGCGTGATTGCGTGGGCTCTTCATCGGTACGTGGAAGGGTGATTGTCTCGGTAGTTCGTCGCGTGGACAGCCTCGCGGTGCACTGCCTCTTCACCAGGTCACGCAGCGACAAGTTATCAAGTTCGCGGATCCTACGAGAAGATCGGGCCACACAACTTGCTGCACGCGCTACCTAGGCGTGAGCATATCAAAGCGTGTGGGCGGCACTACTCGGCGCGGTCCCAAATATATGGGATGATTCAAATCTTCACGTGGGCAAATCACCGCGGAAACTTATCCTCTAATGATTCATCGTGGAGAAGTGTCGCCTCCGCCACCTGCTGAATCGGACCTTCGTTTGGTCCGACGCACATCCGCCTCGTCGGCCCGCGCGGCGGCCAGCTGTTCTTGGATGGCTGAATGAGAAAAAATGAGAAAACCCAGCCAACACGATGCGGTGCCACACAAATCAAAATAAAAAAGCAAAAAAGGTAATGACACTGCCATACCAGCGAGCTGTGCCTTCTCCCTTCAGCCGCTGCGGCATCAACCGTGGACGTCCCCCTATCCGCTACCGCTACGGCAAGTGCCGTATACATAGCATAGAGGCATGACCCCTCTGCCTCCCAGTTCTCCTCGTAGAGGGCCCTCGAACACCCTCTCCTCCTCCGCTGGTCCCTCCGCCTTGGTTGAATCTTGAAGAATGAGGTGGTAGGGCAGAGGCCGCGGGCAGGAAAAGGTGAGCTCGCAACACTACAAGGAAACTATACCAGCTCCCCTCTGTTTCCTCGATTTTTATTAAAGGGAACAAGCATGGCCGATGGTAATTTCAGCGGATGTAAGATGATGGCAGGACCATGCCTTCAGAGAACAACGCATGGAGAAACTAATTGTGTGGATCAAGAGAAATATGCATACTTAAAATGAATTACAAACAGAAGTGTTCGTACAGAATAAGTTACCCTTTATGATAACGTGGGTACGTCTGACCAGGGATTGATCTGCGTGCTCGGACAATCATGTGTTCTTCAAGAATGTTAAACGTTACTCTCTACAGTGAAATTGTTTCCACAAATGCGCACATTACATGCATAATTAGAGAATAGCAAAAATGTTTCATTTTAATTCTAATGATATTAATTTGACACAAACTTTGGGCAACTAGAAACTAGAGCTTGCGTCAGTCTAGAGACCCAGGTTTGAGCCTGCGTCATCTTTAAATTAAAAGGTGGGGGTGCAGTCTACTCCTTCCGTCGGGGTTTGATTTACCACAACTCTAGAAATCTATGTACTATTCAGGAACAGAGGGAGATATAAATTTGGATTACAACAATGTTATGAGTTCAGACATACATAATAACCACACCATCATCTACATAATAAAAGGAGAAACGTGGCATCCCACAAGACACAACTCTATGTTAAGTGAGTCACATGAAATGAGGGTGCCAACAGGCACGAACAAAATCCAATGCCTCCACTGGTACCCCTAGAGGATCTCTTCAGTATTCTACTTCTAGCCCTGGTTTCTCGCCAGTTTGTGATGGTGGTAAATGTTCTTGACGATGGTATACTCGCCTTCTAGGGGGCTTTTGGCCGTAGACAGCACATGCTTCATGATCTCATCCTAGTTCAAATAAACATGGGGCTCTGCATTGGGGTAGGAGGGGCACACCAGGGCGCCCATCTCCAACTACGGCTCCTTGGGGGCGCGAGTTGCGTATCCATGGCAACGATCATCCTCTCAGTCCATCGTAAGATAGTACAACAGAGATCCCTCCACGAACGTGGCCAAGAAGGACGACGAGTCGGACAGTGATGATTGAGGAGACAAGCTTCCACCATGACACTCCTGCAGACCGAATTCAGCACCGATGACAGCGAGGCAAACTACAGCTGCCGGAGAGGTGTTGGCGACCGAATCAAAGCTACCGGTGCCACCAACACTGTCGTCAAGGGTGACGAAGAGCGGGACGATGACGGGGACAGTGGCGACAGTGAGGAGGACCGCACCAGGAGGGCCGGTGGTGAGCGGGCCACCGCTTCCGATGTCGTGAACATCATCGTCAAGGGCGATAGGGAGACCATTGTCAGCGCTATAGACGGCATGCATGTTGATGAAATATCCTTAACAGTCTACCACGGTATGCCCCGAGGTAGTAGATTTGTGGTGAGGGTGTGCTAAGACCTACGATCTAGATGTGAGATGCAAGACAAACAACCAGGACAACCAGGGTTTATCCAGGTTCAGGCCGCTCAGAAGCGTAATACCCTACGTCCTGCGTCTCTACTGCTGTATTGATGAGTACCGAAGTACAATGAGATGAGTTCAGATGTGTTCTAGGGGGTCCTAGTCCACCTTATATAGCCGGGGGACAAGGTTACACATCTAGGGTTTCCCTATGGTTGGTTACATTACACCGTATCCTTGGAGGACACGAAGATCTAACCAACTAAGACTCCTTGCACGCCAAGCAGCCTTCAGCACCCGTGCGGCCCACTGAGCTAGGCGGTACCAGACCACAGGCTCTGTCTTGTCGTCTGGCCCATCGATCAGATAGATGATGGACTAGCCTTCGTCTTCTGGTCAGGGCCATCTTGTACCGAGCAGCCCAAAGCCTAGCTGCAAGGGTATACTGGGTCCATACCCCCACAGTTAGTCCTCGAGCACCATGTATCTTGAGGGAATTGTCATCTTGACTTGCGCTGAGCAGTGAAGATGTAGACCACGTGACGCCGAGCAGTGAAGATGCAGACCACATGGCGCCAAGCAGTGAAGATGCAGACCACGTGACATCGAGCAGTGAAGATGCAGACCATGAAGTCCCGACCAGCATAGATGCTGATCATTCAGCACCGTCCAGGCTTCTCCCGAGCAGGTCGTAAGTCTACTTCTGACCACAGCTTTTATCAAGGAAGGTGATCTATCAGGAGATGCATGGTGTTCCAAGAAAAAGAAAAATATTTCCACATCCTAGAACATGGGCCCATGTTAACACGTGACACGAAGTATCATTGAGATGCTAATATGAACAATCTGTAGGAATAAGCGCAGCGAACCAAGAATAGAAGATAGGCCTAAGGCATCCCGAGGTGATGTGGGCCCACGTACTCCCAAGCTCGATAGAAGATAGAATATGCTGTATTGAGCTTTTTAAGAAAAAAAGTTAAAAAACACAGCTAGATGTAATTAATGCTGAATATCCACACAACAAAGAAACAAATAAGCCCAAGACACCGCAAGGCGTCATGGGCCCATGTAGTCCCCAAGCACAATAGAAGATAGGATATGTTGTATTGAGATTGTTAAGGAAAAAAGTCAAAAACAACATCAACTAACCATGGCCAATATTAAAGGACTAGTCGTGTTCCGACTGACTTGCAGTCCCCAATTGTGCTTGGGATAAGTCACAGGCTCGATCGGGTTGAAGACACCGAGAACCCGTGGTCCGTAAGTGCCACTGGGTGGAAAACTGCCACACAGTCCCCAGGTGTGCCCGAGACAGATCACAGGCTTGATCGGATCAAGGACATCGAGAACCCATGGTTCGTAAGCACCACCGGGTGGAAAACTGCCACGTAGTCCCCAGGTGTGGGAAATACAAAATTTTGACACACAAAACAGTCCCCAGATTTTAAGAGATAAAAATCTAGAATAAATTTGGAAAGAAGTATATAATTAAAAGCAAATCTAGGAATAGATCCCAAAATTACCGGACATGTGCCAGACTTAAGGAAAGACCAATCGAGAAAGGCGCGTGGGGGAATAAAAAACCCCACGGCCCACGTCCGCACTCGGGGACAAGTATGGCCCACTAAGAAAAAGCTGCGTCCACACGAGTCAACTAGGTCCAACCCTAGAAGTCAAAAGGACATCATCTAAATAGTATAAACAATAGGAGCCGCCAGAGGGAGACGGTTCCGTATCGCATTCATTTCAACTCCCCACTCACTGTGTCTTCTCGAGCCCTCCATCCTCGTGCACCTGAGCAACCGCCGCCGCTGTCAATCCACCGCCGTGAAATCCACCCGCCTTCGTGAAGTAGGCAAGCAGATCCAGCGCATCCATGCCACCGCCGCACTCCGCTCACCCATCCACCCACTGTCTGTTGAGGAGATGGCGAAGAAGGGAGCCTAGAACAGGGAAGGCATCCGGATCTAGTGCACCAGGGCCGCAATGGCAGCAGTCGACCTCCACGCAGGAGTCACTATAGGTACTCAACGACGAGGGCATTCTACTACCTCGGGAGATGGAGGCGAGCCATGAGGTGAGGATTCTCCCCAACCTCGAGATGGGGAAATAGTAGTTTTGAAGGATGTAACAACCCTAAAAATCCAAACACCGAAAATCACAACCAACAAATTTTTTTTCTAAAATAACTTGTGGTTCGTGAGTGTCATGTAGGAAACCATCCCATAATTGCACAAGTAGCACCTAATGTTAGTTGGAACATTTGCATTTTAATTACAATAGTATGATTTGCTTCTTATTGATTTTATGTATTGCTAATAAAATCAATAACCTTATATATATGTATACAAGTGCAACTAACCTTGGACATGGCTTCCAACATTTCCATGAGACCCTAGTGGACCTAGCTTAGTGGTTATGTCATGGTCACTAACATCCTTACTAACAAGATCATGGCATAATTAGTTTAGTGTTTGGGAGAAAGAAATAGAAAAGGAAATAGAATTAGGAGGGGAAAAAAGAAAACGAACAAGCAGCCAAAGCTAGGAAGCAAGCCCAGCTCAGCCAACGGGCCAGCCTTCCTTCCCCACGCTGCCACGGCCCAGCATGGGCCTGCCAAGGCCGCCGCTGCCACAGGCCCGCCTGATGCCCTGCGGCCCAACTAGCACCAGCAGCCGACCTAGCTCGCCCGCAGCCACCTGGCCTGCCAGTCTCGCGCGCCTGCACGCCTACGGCCCAGCATCTGCCCAAGACGCCCCGCGCCTAGCCTCTTCGCGCGCTCGCACGTGCCGTGGCCCAGCCGGCCGACGCGTCCCAGCAGGCCGCAAGGCCTCTCGCGCCAGCGCCTCACGCCCGCGCTCACCGCCATGTGGGCCAGCATTGTCAGCCCCTACCTCTTAAAACTTTAGGCCATAGGCACGTCCCATCCAAGTTCCAGTTTTGGCCATGGCATTCAAAGGCCGTTCGTCCATGTACGGCAGCACACCATGCCGTTCATCGCCCATGGCCGCGCGCCCAAACCCTAACCCTAACTCACGGCCACGCCCAGCTGCAGGATTGGCATCTGCCATCCTTGCCGTCCGCCATGGCTACCGGCCACTATAAAAGGGAAGCCCGTGACCCCATTAGGGTTTCCCTGTGTGTGCAGCTTTCCTGGCAATGCTGCACCATGACCGTGAGCCTATAAAGAAGTTCGAGAGGGAGGAGAAGAAGAAGGCGGGGAGGAGCCGACGCCGGCGCCGGAGCCGCGCGCCGCCGTTGCCGTTCGTGCGCCGGGGAAGGTGGAGGACCCCACGACCGTGCTTCTCTGCTTCCCCTACTCCACAGCCGTCATCCCGCGTTACTACTCCAAGCTGTACCACGAGCCACCGCCACCGGAGCACCACCGAGGTGAGCCCCGAGCTCCATGGCCACCGCTAGAGCATCATCGCCGTTCCCGCTATCCTCTCATCCTTTTTCTCCATTAACTCGACCATTAGCTCCGCGTCGCTCTAGAACGTGTTCTCAGCAACTCCATGGAGCTTGGCAATGGCCGCAGTGGGGCCATGCCCTTTTTGCAGCCCTGGCCGCCATGTCTCCCGGCCGCCGGAGCGCCGCCGTGACGTTCGTCATCATGCGTGCCCCCGCGAGCCTCCGTTAGCTGCGCCTTAGCTTTTTGGAGATCCCAGCTTCTCCAATCGGTAGGAGAAGATGAAGATGAAGGCCATCCTCAAGTTCCACCGGAGAAATCACCGCGGCTATTGACCTTCGCCGCCGCTGCCGCCGTAGGTCGAATTGCGTACCTTGGGTCAATTAACATACCTCAATGCACTAGCAACAGTCCCACGGGTCCAATGCACTAGTCAAAGATGCGCTGTGCGCACTGCAGCACCCTACCGCCATGGCCTCGCCACTGGCCGCCATCGAGGCGCGTGCACCGGCGCGTCATGGGCCCGTGAGCCTGGTTGAGCCCCACGGCCACCTCCGCCATGCCTCTGCGCATCCCTAGCCGCTGCTTTCGCTGCTCGCTGCTGGCTACTACTGCAGCGCCGCTCACCGCCGACCGAGCACCGCGGTGCCCGCCGTGGGAGGAAGGCAGAGGAGAAGGGGAGATTTCTCCCCCGCATGGACCGCTTCCACAGGCCCACCTCGGGTCCATGCTGGACCAACCAGAGGGATCCACATGGACCACCAAGTCTCTGGTCCACCATGACTGGCTAATGGAGCCAAAGGCCAAGGACCAAGGCCCACTGGACCTAGACCGCCACGTGTGCACGCCCAGCGACCGACACGTGTCTAGGCCGGGCCGGCCCAACCCAGCCTAGATCCGGCACTGCCCAGGCCCGTCGAGGCCCGGTCGAGGCTCGGTCAGGTTGACCGTTGACTAGTCAACGGTTGATCATTGACTGGGTCCCACCTGTTAGTGACCATTGACCTCGGTCCCACCTGTCAGTGACTGAGCTACCGGACCCACGCTGACGTCAGCATGACATTAGCCCTGCGCCACCACTGCCAAACCCGTGGTGCCACATGGACAACCAGATTGCACCACGTGTCAGCTTGTGATTTATCTGCTCCTTTTTCTTTTTCAGAAATAGATTAAATCTTGTAAAATTCATAACTTCTTCATACGAACTCCAAAAATTATGAACCAACTGTCCTAATTTTTATAAAAATGAGCTCTACATCATAGTCTTATCTATGATTGCATTTGGAGTTATTGGATTTCATTTGGATCTTTGTGTTGATTTATAGGGGTCATTCCCGCGACCATTATGTCTCGATTTCAGATCCCGCGAAGGAGTTACCCAAGGAGGAGGACTAGGAGTGCGCCAAGGACTTGAGGAAGGACTTGAGTGACAGCTATTCAGGTGCCACGTCCCACCCAACCTCATAGAACCTATTACGCATGCAATATAATAGAATGCTAGTGCTCTACTTTATGCAATAATTCTATGATATGCTATGATAGGATTGCATGGTAGATTACTTGTATGCCTTTTACTTGCTACTTATACTCCACTTGCATTATATCTATGATGTGATGCTGATGGTGGACTCTAGGTGGGTTCGGCACGGGGTGCCGGACTTGGTGATCGTATGGGTGTCTCTAGGTAATATAATGTGGGAGGGTTGTCTGGTGAGGGTTGAGTCGGCTGGATAGAATCTACACGAGCTTTTGGAGTGAGTCTTGCTGAGTGGGTGCAACTTGGGCACCCCTCTGTTCTTGGTACCTGTGGCGGGTACATGGTGACTTGAGGAGATCCCGGGGTCAAGAACCTTCGTGGAGCGAAGCCCCGGGCAGGAGGTGCTATTGTAGCATGTTCTTTTGTAGCCCCTTTTCGAGGAGATATCATGTCTAGTCCCAGCTAGGACCTGATGTCTCTCGAGAACCGAAACCACGGACACTTCGTGCTCACCACTCGCCCCTGAATGGGCTGGGGACGGATGACTGACTAACTAGGACGATGCCACTACTACTAGGTTGTTAGCAGAGAGTGTCGGGAGGTATGGGCATTGGGACCCACACCATCCTTAAAGCCTCATAGTTACCTTGGTGGCCCGGGTGACTACGCCTCACAGTCTCAGTGTGCCGATAGTATCTATTCGGGACATCCTAGTACTGAGTGGTAGGGTGGCATCACACTGCTAAAAAGCAGCCAGAATCTGCCTAGGCGGAGCGCACCGTTGATGATGGCTATCTTGTGGTTACGGGAGTTTATGCTCTGTAGAGTTTAGAATCTATATATAGTCCGCAGCCTCGGTATGGCTATTCTGTGACCTACGCTTCTCTTGAGTAGTGAGATGAGTCCTTTCTATCTCCCCTTGAGTGATGTTGTTATTGTTACCCTTTGGCATGATGGCCGATTAGGCATGGATGAGAGGGAGTTGTCCATTGCCGCCACGTGTGAGTGTGGTTGTTGAGTGAGCTGAGAGGATGATGGTTGATGGTATGGTGTTGTGGGATGGGAATGGATTAAAACTTGATGAACTGTTATATATAATATTGATGATACTTACATAGGAAACCATGGCCAAATAATAGGTCTCTTTGACTATATCCTTTTTGCATCCACCTACCACAAAGCATAAGCAAAGCATAGGGTGGGAGCCGGTGGCCAGTACAAATCGTACTGAAACTTATTTGGTAGGTGAGCCCGACTACGCCTGCGGCGACAAGGGGCTCAAGGATTAGATGGTCTCGTGCCTACGCTCAAGATGGTGCAAGACGCTGCTTCTGCGATATCCCTCTACTTCCGCAGCTGTTCTGGATGCTAGATACTCTGATGATTCCACCATGTGGTGATGTAATAAATTATGTAAACCTCTCTATTGTATTCTTTTATTCGATGTATGGCTTTGTAATCAACTGATATTGGATAAGTTGATGCTTGGACCTCCTAGGCTATCATTATATCCTTCATTCTGTGTATTTTCCCTTCGTGGAAAATTGAGGATGTTTCAGTTGGTACCAGAGCCATGCTTGACCCTAGGACGAGACCCATAGGATTGGACGATAGATTAGGAGATCTTGAACTACTTTCGATTATATACCGACCTTGCATAGCGCTTTTATGCTTGGCTCATCTCCTTTTTACTCACCTTCTAATTTCTTTCCCGGCTCTGTATGCAGATGGAGAACTTTGTGCAGGTCTCCTTCTATGAGAAGTACCAGCAAGACTACACCAAGGTCCTGCATGAGACGCTTCAGCAAACTTGGTGTCCCCATGTCGAGCTGCCACTGGGTCTGCCACTGCAAGATCGGACCCAATGGGCCAGAGGATTGCTTCGTGGTGTCGATCTAGATCATTGAGTGCAATGAGGTACCTGCACTGAAGCCCTTCATCGTCCGTGAGATGGACAGGACTATCACCAACGCCGCACAGCTTGCTGCATGCGCTACCCTCCAGATCATGACGAGAGACACATACGAGCTCCTCAAGACAGGACCATTCCGCTTGCTGCCCCAAGCCTTTGATCTCTTCAGAAGTGACATAGATCACTAGGCCGAGATCGAGAGCATCTGGGGTAGAGAGCATGATGGCGCGCTCAGGATCGCAGGGGAACACATGGTTACCTAGGACAAGCTCATCCTAGTGCTGGAAGGTGACAAGAGCTACTACAAGCATCAGGTCACAGAGCTGGAAGCAAAGGTGAAGGCCCAAGAGGAAGAGTTGGCCAAGCTAAAGAAGTGGAGCTGGTCCAACACGGCACACCTTGTTAGGTACATGAAGGGATGTGTGTATCTGCGTGATGTCGTGAGGGCGACGCTGGAGAAGTAGAAGCAGTCTGATGCCCGTCGTATCCAGTAGTACGAGCAGGTACAGATGCAATAGCCTGCCCACTGTCGCAAGGTGCCTCTCGTCGAGAAGTTCAAGGTAGGGTCCACCAGCCACAACATGGATGCCTGCCCTGTGCCCAAGTTAGAACCTACTCCAGAGTGGGAAGAAGCCTGCAAGTATGTGCAGAGGATGCTCAAGACCGATGCACAGCTCTAGGAGATGGCTGCTATTACCTTATCTCTTGAGCCACCCGGTTCGATCCCCGAGCAGTGATCCGCCGCTAATGCAGAATGACCCAGCTGAAGACCACCCCGCAATGGCTAAGAAGACATGACTCACTTCCAAAGTAGAGTAGATTGTCCCCTTTTTAAGCCTACCTACGTGTAGTGCGGAAATTCCCGCGAGTCTCTTAGTGTAGCTGCTAGAGACATCACCGTGTAACCAACTTGATGTAATGGATGCTCGAATTTTAATCGCATCATATGGATTTTCATTGCTTCTTTGAATGAGTGTTGGATGGATAAAATGTTTTAAATTAATTGAATCAATTTAAATTACTTAGCGAAGTTGATAATAACTCATATCACTTGCACCTGTTCCTAAGTCTGGTGATCTTGGAGCAGGATGTCTGCCCGCCGTTCAGCACATCCGAGCCACCATGCACCACTCCCAGGGCCCGCCATGGGCCATGGATGCGGTGGTAGTCATAGCAACATGGGACACAGGACCCCCATTGGATTCGACCCAGAGAAGGAAGAACAACGGATCATTACTCTGCCACCCGTCAGGACCCATGTTGAGGAGAGTTCTCCACCACCCCCACCACCTTTGGCTAGGGTGTTGGCTCAGCAGACTCACCTTCTAGGAACCTTGGGTGAGGAGTTCTAGCAGAAGTTGGCTAGTGCACTCCTGTTGGAGCTTCCTACCTTTGATGGTGCCGACGGTGACCCTATGACCGCCATGGACTGGCTTTATGACATGACTGAGTGGCTAAATTCAACCAACTACACCAAGGAGGATCGGGTCAACATCATAGCCCACCACTTCGAGGGTAACTCTCAAGTGTGGTGGAATGGATTCAGCACAGCTCACCGAGACCCCACCAACATCTCGTGGGAAGAGTTCACTAAGGCCTTTCATGAGCGCCATGTGCCAGCAGAAGTGGAGGAGACTCTAGCAGAAGAGCTCCATAGTATCAATCAAGGAGCAGGCTTGGTTCATGAGTACGCTATCCGCTTCGTTCGCCTGATGCGGTATGTGCACCCAGAGAGTGTGGCCACCGAGAAGGACAAGGTGTATTACTTCACTCAGGGGCTGAAAGTTCCCCACAGCCTTGCTGTGCAAGAAGGGCTTGCCACACCCTTGAAGAGGCCATCAACAAGGCACTAAGGTCAGAGAGGACCCACCAGGAGACAGGCACACTCGTCCCTATGAAGCGTCGCCTTGAGGAACCATATCAGCACCCGGTCCAGCAACGACCGCATATGCATGATCTCCCTATGAGCAGCTCCTTCCAGAGCCGCCCCCTTCAGCATTCCAACACATGGGAGGTTACTGCAATCACTCCTACAATAAAGGTGCCCTTCTTCTGTTATGGATGTGGCCATCCTGGTCACAAGATCTAGGTCTGTCTAAGAGGGAGAGCTATCGCACCCACACCCACAGGTGGCGTTCCTCTCGTTTGCTTTGTATGCGGACAACCAGGCCACAGAGTTATTGACTATGCCAGAGTTGACATTGCATCACCAGCTATGATTCCTTTCAAGAGGATCCGGGGTTCAGCAAAGACGGTTCACAATGATGCGCGAGCTGCCCACTGGCAACCTACGCATAGTTCTGCTAAAGACGTCCCCGACAATGAAGATCAGGGTGCAAGGGGCACCACAACTCTCGATAGAGTAACCTGTTTCATATGTTTCCAAAAGGGTCATAAGGTTGCATTTTGCCCTACTCTGAGTACTAGGAACCATAGTGCACGAAGAGCCGCCCGTTGGCATCTCGCCAAGCAAGCTGCTAAGGACATCCCCGATATAGAACAAGGTATGTGCTTATAATTGGAGCTAATGCTACAATGATGTTTTAAATCTGGTTTTGCATCTTTTTATGCACTTATTACCAAGTCGGTATGAGATTTAAACCTGCACACTACCGTATGAGGTTTCCCTCAGTTTTAGTCCTTTTATGTCTCCACCCCTAGAGAGGTAGATTATAAGGATCGCTACTCTAGGGTACCCTAGTAGCTAAGCTCATCCGGCTACCCTAGAATGCATGGGCAATACTTTATTATTTGGAAAAGATCTTTGCAAGCAAACACACGGTTCAATGCAAGCTCAATTAGGTGAATGCAACCCTCTACGCCTAAAGGAAAACAAGGAAACAAGATGTCGTGCTATCAGGAACAAGTACCCCTGTCAAGGATAGTGACCTGCTAGATCGGCTGCATAATGCTAAGTACTTCGCCAAGTTTGACCTTAGATCAGGCTACCTTCACATGAAGCAACGAAGAAGACAATACCAAAGGAAACTGTTGTCACTAGATGTGCGCAGCTCTAAGGATAATATGGGAGAAGATACCAAAGCATCAGCTCTACGCCAAGTTCAGCAAGTATGAATCTGGCTTGAATTGGTCAATTCTCCTAGGCCATGTACTCCATGCTATCGGAATAGATGTTGACTTGTCCAACATGAAGACAATGGATAAGAGAAAGCAAACACAAAATGCGACCACTATGAAGGGTTTCGTGTAATTGGTCGGTTGTTACCACCGATTCATCAAAAACTTCTTCAAGATAGCTTGCCCTAGGATCAACCTTCCAAAGGAGGCCAAAGAGTTTGAATGGATGCACTAGAGAACAAACAAATCTTCCTGACCCTTAAGAGGATATATGAGCTCATGAGACAATTCAAGTGCTCAGGGTTAAGTAAGGATAAGCAAAGTACTTTTTGGCTCAGGGACAGAGTCTACGTGCTTCTAAACCTGTCATGCACAATGAGACCCCATTAGAAGGGCATGACCTCAAGCATCGCACTCACCCGGAAGGACCAGGGAGTATCTGGTCTTGAAAAGGGAAAATCCTAGTGGAAGGATATGAAAACAGAAAACGCAGGATATGCTGCAAGTAGTAGCATATACAAACATGTCAAGGCAGAGCACAAGAGCTCCAAACCACCTGAGGTGTCTGAATGGAATCATGATAGCATGACTATGGACTTCATCATGGGTTAGCCTCGAACCCCAAAGGACCTGTTGTATGTGCGATAATCAATCACCTCACCCAGAGTAGGTCACCCTTTTTGGCAATAAGGAGTGACACCAGAGTTGGACTGCTAGCAGATCTATATGTTGGAGCATTCTCAAGTTTCATGGAACCCCTGGAAGCATAACATCTGATCAAGGACCTCGGTATACGTCCAAGATTTGAAGAGCCCCATATAAGGCTATAAGAGCTCACTTGGACCACCGCATCGCAGCGGTCAAACAGAAAAGTAAAAGTCAGATCCTTGAGGACCTGCTTGAAGCTTGTGCTCTCAAATATGGATGAAGTGGAAGAAAAGTTTGGTCCATCGGAATACTCATACAACGTCAGATACCACAACGGTCTCTAGATATCACCGCTCGAGGCCTTGATAGAACAACCATGGAGGATCCACCCCTGACGTGGATAGAGGAATAACAGAGGTAATTCTTTAGACCTGTCACCATCGAGAGGCCGAAGAATGAGCTACCCAAGTGCAAAAGAACCTAAAGATTACCCCAAAGCCATCCAATGGATTATACTGATAAGAGGCTTAGAGACTTGAGTTTGAAGTCGAGGAACTCGTCTACCTCCAGGTCTCCCCGCATCATGGGACCCCAGTTTCAAAGAAATGAGAAGGCTAACTCCAGGAAATGAGGGACCATACAAGATCAGATCCAAAATTGGAAAGCATGCCTGCAGGATCGAGTTGCCTAGACAACTCACAAAAAAGCACCCGTGTTCTAGACAGAACCACTTGATGTTCAGAGCACCATGGAATACCAAGAGCACCTGGCCGTCATTTCTAGACAGAACCACCGAGGAGACCAGAAGCACCGTCATACCAATGCGCAAAGCTCAGCATGTAATCACTCCAAAAGGGAAGCAGCGTTGGAGAAGAAGTCAGAACTAAAGGAAGCTCCACCCCCATCTGTTGGAAAGGAGGTTGCATCTTTTAAAATCTCGAGGACGAGATTCTCAAAATGGGGTAGGACTGTAATAACCCTAAAAATCCAAACACCAAAAATCACAACCAACAAAATTTTTTCTAAAATAATTTGCCGTTGGTGAGTGTCATGTAGGAAACCATCCCATAGTTGCACAAGTAGCACCTAATGTTAGTTGGAACATTTGCATTTTAATTACAAGAGTATGATTTGCTTCTTATTGATTTTATGTATTGCTAATAAAATCAATAACCATATATATATGTATACATGTGTAACTGAACTTGGACATGGCTTCCAACATTTCCATGAGACCCTAGTGGACCTAGCTTAGTGGTTATATCATGGTCAATAACATCCTTGCTAACAAGATCATGGCATAATTAGTTTAGTGTTTGGGAGAAAGAAATAGAAAAGTAAATAGAATTAGGACGGGAAAAAAGAAAAGGAACAAGCAGCCCAAGCTAGGAAGCAAGCCCAGCTCGGCTATCGGGCCGGCCTTCGTTCCCCACGCCGCCACGGCCCAGCATGGGCCTGCCAAGGCCGCCGCTGCCACACGCCCGCCTGATGCCCCGCGGCCCAGCTAGCACCAGTAGCTGGCCCAGCTTGCCCGCAGCCACCCGGCCTGCCAGTCTCGCACGCCTGCGCACCCACGGCCCAGCATCGGCCCAAGCCGCCCCGCGCCTGGCCTCTTCGCACGCTCGCACACGCCGTGGCCTAGCCGGTCGACGCGGCCCAGCAGGCCGCAAGGCCGCTCGCGCCAGCGCCTCACGCCCGCGCTCACCGCCATGTGGGCCAGCCCTGTCAACCCCTAACTCTTGCCACTTTAGGCCACAGGCACGTACCATGTACGGAAGCACGCCACGCCGTTCATCGCCCATGGCCACGCGCCCAAACCGTAACCCTAACTCGTGGCCGTGCCCAGCCGTAAGATTGGCATCTGCCATCCTTGCCATCCGCCATCGCTGCCGGCCACTATAAAAGGGAAGCCCACGACCCTGTTAGGGTTTCCCTGTGCGCCCAGCTTTCCTGGCAATGCCGCACCACGATCGTGAGCTCCTGAAGAAGTTGGAGAGGGAGAAGAAGAAGACGGGGAGGAGCCGACGCCAGCGCCAGAGCCACGCGCCGCCATCGCCGTTCGTGCACAAGGGAAGGAGGAGGACCCTGCGACCGTGCTGCTTTGCTTCCCCTACTCCACCGCCGTCATCCCGCGCTGCTACTCCGTGCCGTACCGCGAGCCACCCCCACCGGAGCACCACCGAGGTGAGCCCCGAGCTCCATGGCCGCCGCTAGAGCATCGTCACCATTCCCACTATCCTCTGATCCTTTTTCTCCATTAACTCGACTGTTAGCTCTGCTTCGCTCTAGAACGTGTTCTCGGCAACTCCTTGGAGCTTGGTAATGGTCACAGCGGGGCCACGCCCTTTTTGCAGCCCTGGCCACCTTGTCTCCGGCCGCCGGAGCGCCTCCATTACGTTCATCATCGCACGCGCCCCCGCGAGCCTCCCTTAGCTGCGCCTTAGCTTTTTGGAGACCCCAGCTTCTCCAATCGGTAGGAGAAGATGAAGATGAAGGCCATCCTCGAGTTCCACCGGAGAAATCGCCGCCGCCATCGACCTTCACCGCCGCCGCCGCCGCTGGTCGAATCGCGTACCTTGGGTCGATTAACGTACCTCAACGCGCTTGCAACAGTCCCGTGGGTCCGATGCGCAAGTCAAAGATGCGCTGCGCGCACTGCAGCACCCCACCGACAAGGCCTTGCCGCCGGCTGTCGCCAAGGTGCATGCACCAGCGCGTCAAGGGCCCACGAGCTTGCTTGAGCCCCGTGGCCACCTCTGCCATGCCTCTGTGCATCCCTAGCCTCTGCTTTCGCCGCTCGCCGTCGGCTGCTGCTGCAGTGCCGCTCGCCGTCAGCCGAGCACCGCCGTGACCGCTGTGGGAGGAAGGTAGAGGAGAAGGAGAGATTTTTCCCCTGCGTGGACCGCTTCCATTGGCCCACCTCGGGTCCATGCTGGACCAACCAGAGGGATCCACATGGACCACCAAGTCTCTGGTCCACCATGGACCTGGCTCATGGAGCCAAAGGCCAAGGACCACGGCCCACTGGTCCCAGACCGCAACGTGTGCACGCCCAGCGACCGACACGTGTGCACGCCCAGCGACCGACACGTGTCTTGGCTGAGCCGGCCCAACTTGGCCCAGATCTGGCCCTGCCTAGCCCGTCGAGGCCCGGTCAGGGCACAGTTAGGTCGATCATTAACTGGTGAATGGTTGACCGTTAACTGGGTCCCACCTGTCAGTGACCATTAACCCTAGTCCCACCTGTCAGTGACTGAGCTACCGGACCCACACTGACATCAGCATGTCGTCAGCCCTGCGCCACCATTGCTGGACCCGCGGTGCCACGTGGACCAACCAGATTGCGCCACATGTCAGCCTGTGATTTATCTGCTCCTTTTTCTTTTTCAAAAATAGATTAAATCTTGTAAATTCATAACTTCTTCATACGAACTCCGAAATTATGAACCAAGTGTCCAAATTTTCATAAAAATGAGCTCTACATCATAGGCTTATGTATGATTGCATTTGGAGTTGGATTTCATTTGGAACTTTGTGTTGATCTATAGGGTTCGCTCCCGCGACCATCATGTCTTGATTTCAGATCCCGCAAAGGAGTTACCCGAGGAGGAGGACTAGGAGCACACCAAGGACTTGAGGGAGGACTTGAGTGACAGCTATTCAGGTGCCACGTCCCACGCAACCTCATAGAACCTATTACACATGCAATATAATAGAATGCTAGTGCTATATTTTATGCAATAATTCTATGATATGCTATGATAGGATTGCATGGTAGATTACTTGTATGCCTTTTCCTTGTCGTAACCTTTACCCTGCTCACCCGCTTATAGGATAGAAATGCTTATCCATACACCTGTTACTTGCTACTTATACTCCATTGCATTATATCTATGATGTAATGCTGATGGTGGACTCTGGGTGGGTTCGGCACAGGGTGCCGGACTTGGTGATCGTATGGGTGTCTCTGGGTAATATAATGCGGGAGGGTTGTCTGGTGAGGGTTGAGTCAATTGGACAAGATCTATGATGATCTTTTAGAGTGAGTCTTGCCGAGGGGATGCAACTTGGGCACCCCTATGTTCTTGGTACCTGTGGCAGGTACATGGTGACTTGAGGAGATCCCGGGGTCGAGAACCTTCGTGAAGTGAAGCCCCGGGTAGGAGGTGCTGTTGTAGCACGGGCTATTGTAGCCCCTTTTTGAGGAGATATCCTGTCTGGTCCCCCCTTGGACCTGATGTCTCTCAAGAACCAGAACCACGGACACTTCGTGCTCACGACTCACCCTGAATGGGCGGGGGACAGATGACTGACTAACTAGGACGATGCCACTACTACTAGGTTGTTAGCAGAGAGTGTTGGGAGGTACGGGCATTGGGACCCGCACCCTCCTTAAAGCTGCATTCACAGTCTCAGTGTGCCGATGGTATCTATCCGGGAAGTCCCAGTACTGAGTGGTAGGGTGGCATCGCACTGGTTAGAAAGCAACCAGAATTTGCCTAGGCAGAGGCACCGTCGATGATGGCTATCTTGTGGTTACCGGAGTACACGCTCTGCAGAGTTTAGAATCTATATATAGTCTGTAGCCTCGGTATGGCTATTTTGTGACCTACGCTTCTCTTGAGTAGTGAGATGAGTCCTTTCTACCTCCCACTGAGTGATGTTGTTATTGTTACCCTTTGGCATGATGGCCGATTAGGCATGGATGAGAGGGAGTTGTCCATTGCCGCCACGTGTGAGCGTGGTTGTTGAGTGAGCTGAGAGGATGATGTTGATGGTATGGTGTTGTGGGATGGGAATGGATTAAAACTTGATGAACTGTTATTATATAATATTGATGATACTTACATAGGAAACCATGGCCAAATAATAGTCTCTTTGACTATATCCTTTTTGCATCCACCTACCACAAAGCATAAGCAAAGCATAGGGTGGGAGCCAGTGGCCAGTATAAATCGTACTGAAACTTATTTGGCAGGTGAGGCCAACTACGCCTACGATGACAAGGGGCTCAAGGATTAGATGGTCTCGTGCCTACACTCAAGATGGTGCAAGACGTTGCTTCCGTGATATCCCTCTACTTCCGCAGCTATTCTAGATGCTAGATACTCTGATGATTCTGCCATGTGGTGATGTAATAAATTATGTAAACCCCTCTATTGTATTCTTTTATTCGATGTATGGCTTTGTAATCAACTGATATTGGATAAGTTGATGCTTGGACCTCCTAGGCTATCATTATATCCTTCATTCTGTGTATTTTCCCTTCATGGAAAATTGAGGATGTTTCAAAGGACATGGTGACACGGGGACTCGGGCTGCCCATGAATGGATTTCTCCGGGACCTCTGCCTCTACTGGATGATTTACATTTGCAATCTAGACCCCAATTTCATCCTCTCCATTTCTATTTTCATTTCTTTCTATGAGATGTTCCTTGGGATCGACCCCCATTTCAATCTGTTTTGCCACCTCTACCTGTTGAGGATGAAGGAGGCTGAATCTGGGGGGTCCTAGATCGCCGGTGGATGCTATGTGCGCCTTCGGGACAGGATGAAGGTGTACTGGCTAGGGAGCCGACCCCAACAGCCATGAGGGGCTGGAACAGCCACTGGTTCTACATGAGCCAGGACGTGGAGGGGACGAGGGTGCCATGCGATGTGACGTAGGTGCCGGAGTTCAACCCTAGGTGGTCGGACCCCTCATCCCCGGAGGAGATGCATCGGGTGAACGAGCAGCTAACTTTGATTGACAACAAGATGGTTAATGGAGCGCTGGTGGGACATGGTAGGCACGCCGGATACAGCCGTGCAAGGAGCGGGTGAACCGCTTGTGCGAGTATGCTGGCCGTGCTGACCCTTCACGGGAGACCCGGGAGAGGAAAACACCGGAGGTGGTGAACCAAAGAATGTCCTTGCCATTTAAAAAGTTTGATCAGGACATCAGCTATCCGACGGTGCGCGCATTGCCATACGACCTCTCCCGACCACCACCAGCGGTAAGCCGACTAGTTTTATACTTTGATTTGATTATTTTACATTGTTGTATCATGATGTATATAACATGGATGGTCTGACTGTCAGACACTACTTGGATAGGATCGAAGCAGTTTCTTTTCAGCCATGCCAGTTGAGGCATGGCCTCATGGCGAAGCGCTGTTCGGCCAGCGAAGGACCGAGAAGGCCCATTACTAGAGCAAGGCCAGAGCAGGACAAGAGACACTGGATGTCTCCGAATCTGATGAGGGTGAGGTCCCCATTGTGCAGGGGAGGCGCCGGGCAGTGGGCAAGGGGCCCATGTCGGCCGTCGCCAAGAAGAAGAAGCCCTCTACTCTGCTATCGGGGGCAAGTTGAACCTGGACGGCGGAGAAGGGGGAGCAAGAAGAGGGGTGCCCTGAGCACCCCCACAGTCGTTGGACTCTGACGACTTGGTGATGCTGAGGGAGCACCAGAGGAAGCGTCAGGCCCAGACGCCTCAGACGGGGGGGACACCAAGGCCCCCAACCACGACAACACCCAGGAGGTCGGTGCGGAATGTGCCGCCACCAACTCCTCCCTCGTATCAGGGGGAGACTACCTCAACCACTCAGCCAGAGCAGGCCAGGGGTCAACACCACCACCTACGCCGCATAGGGTAGTGATGCCTTAAGCCGGGACAACTTCATCTCCGAGGCACCGAGAGGCGGCAAGGGAGCCAACTTATCCGATGAGCCCACAGTTTAGAGGAGGGTTCCGGCGGTCGGCCAAGTAAGTGCCTTACAATTCGCATATCTTGTCTCTCCTTGCCTTATTTGAATTTCTTGGAAACAAAAACTTGGTTTGATTTGTTTGGCAGCCGTGCTCCACCGACAACGGTACCCACCCCGCTGCCAAGTCAGGCCACACCACCACTAGCCACCGAGCAGGCGACAGCGGATGGCACGGCGTAGTCTGTAGGACAGGGGGAGGCAGCAAGCAGCACCACGACACCCACCTAGGCAGCCCCAACACCGACCCACCAGCCAGAGATGCGGGTGGTGCCATTTAGGGTGATTAAGGCCACAGCAGGTCATCTGCCCCACCGCACGTTAGATCGGGCAGAGTCGAGCAGGCCAGCACCGCATGAGGAGGTCGAAGAAGTGCCCAGGGTGCCCAGGATGCCACGCATAGACCTCCCCAAGCAACGCGTTCACACCACGGGCAAGCTAGGGAACGACAAGTTCGTGTCCTATGAGAAGATCTTGGACGATGACATCAATGCCAGTGTGCAGGATGCCGTGGAGGTGCTGCTAGATAGGATCCGGGTAAACGAGATCAGCATTTTGCTTGCATGTTTGGAATTTGATGCTTCAGAGCACACACGCTGATCAGCGCATGGTGTGTACAGTCCTTGCAGGAGGCCAATGCCCAGCGGGGGAAACCATCGATCGGTTTGTTGCAACTTGGAAGGAATGCAAAACCCTCCGGGTGGCCAAAACCCAGCTGGAGGCACCGGTGAAGGTCTACCAAGACCAAGAGGTTAGCCATGAGGAGGAGGCTGCTGCGCTGCATCACAGGGTGGAGGCTCTGGAAGCGGACAACGAGAGTAAGTGTGCTATCCACACCCCGTGCACTGAGATTTGCTGCATACTAATATATTGTTGTATAGAGCTGAACGACCAGAATGAAGCCATGGCTCAGGAACTTGCCAGCCCGCTGAGCTAGAAAGAGGCTGCAGAGAAGGAGGCGGAGGAGCACCAGAAGCAAGTTGCAGAGCTCACTAGTAAGTAAAGCAACATAGATTTGTTGTGTATAGTCTGCAGCATACTGGGCGGACCAGAGTATGCTAACCAGCATATTTTGTTTTTGCAGAGGTAAGGGATCACCACATGATATAGTTCCAGGTGCTGGAGGACTCCATCTCCGCCTTCTAAGGAAAGATCCGAGCCATGCGCGACCACATCAAGCCGGCGCTGAGGGCAATCTTCCAAGGAGAGGAGCACCCTACCAACCCTGTAGGTAAGGTGGATGTTGTTGCGGACCATTGCCGGAGACTGTGGCTGGCACTTTAGGAGTTCGTGGCAGAGGCTGGGCGCTATGCAGTTGCCACCGCACTTACTGTGGTCCGCTCCAGGTACCCGGAGGTGGAACCAGCGGAAGTTGCGCTTGGCATCATGCCAGAGCTTAACGAAACCGTCGCCGAGGACCTCCAGACCACATCAACCCCTGCTTCTTCTGCCCTTGTTGAAGACATGACCCTGATTGAAGACCGTATAGAGTGTGATGGTGGTCAATAGGCCACAAACAATGAATTTGTGTAAAGACACTTCTTGTAAGTTGTGCCAAGCACTTGGTGCTTGTTAAACTTTTAGCCTTTTGATGCAGACAAGGTAGGCATGTTTAAGCAGGTGATAAACATTTTGCCATTTTAATTATGTGAAGTTTTAGTTGTAGATTAAAATTATGTTGACAATTAAGTTTTGCCCCCAACCTCGAAGTGAGCTAACTCTGTCGGGTGACTAGGGATGCACTAGTGAACAACATAGGACTACCAAGATCACTAGGTACCTAGCACCGTTAGAAAGCAACTGCTGAATCTCCTAGTGTCATGTAGCGCAGAGCTGTAACACATCATAAGAGGCTTCGAGATAGTGCCTTGTCAAGCCGTTCTCGGCGGGCAGGAAATAAAGTTTAATTGTGACTTATACAGGGCACATGTATGGCAGATGTGTACATGAAAACAGAGCTATGACAGGAAAAAGAGAACACAACAGAAACTTTATTAAATATTAGATAAAAAACTAGGTGCATATCTTATTCTATGGATAGAAGCGTATGAGGTGGTCGATATGCCACGAGTTGGCCTCTTCTACACCTTTCATTGTCTCCAACCGATAGGATGTCGGGTGTGTAACAGCCTTGATCCTAAACGGCCCTTCCCATCTGGATGACAGCTTGTGTAGACCATCTGTGTTTTGGATTCATTGTAACATCATGTCACCAACCACGAACAGCCTGTCTTTAACATTGTGGTAATAGTAACGATGCACAGAAGCTCGGTACTTGGCCATTCGAGCATAGGATTCGAGTGCGTGCTCTTCTTTGGTGATGATGTCTACTTCTCTAGCTTCATTGGAGGCCTCTTCATCATAGTGCTGGACACGTGGTGAGAGCAAAGCGACCTCAGCTGGTAGGACAGCCTCAGATCCAAACACGATGAAGTACGGGGAGACTCCAGTGTTACGACTGGGCTGGGTATGCGGCCCCCAGACCACAGCAGGAAATTCCTTGAGCCACCGACCAGGTTTAAGATCCTTGTCGTCCTGGTATACTCACTTGTGCAAGGCATCGATGATCATACCGTTATCTCGCTCCACCTGTCCGTTTGCTCGAGGATGAGCAATGGACACATATTTGACTTTGATGCCGTTATCATTGCAAAAGTCAAAAAACTCATCACTGGTGAACTGGGAGCCCAAATCTATGATGATAGTGTTGGGTATACCAAACCGATGGATGACATCAACAAGGAACTGCACGCTTTTTCAGATGAGGCTTTCTTGATGGCTTTGTACTCAATCCACTTGAAGAATTTGTCTATGAGCACAAAAACGCACGTGTGACCGCCAGGAGCCTTCTTGAAGGGACCGATCATGTCAAGTCCCCAACATGAGAATGGCCGAGCGACTGGGATGGTCTGAAGTTCATGTGCACGGACATGAATCTACTTGGCAAACATCTGGCAATTTTTGCACCGGCGTACGTAATCTTCTGCGCCAGTGACGGCGTCGGCCAAAAGAACCTGCTCGGTAGGCTTTGCTGACCAGCGTCTGGGATGCAGCATGGTTACCATAAGTGTTGACATGAATATTCTTAAGAAGCTCCTTACCCTCTTTCTGGGTAATGCACTTCTAGAAAATCATGGACCTTGGACCTTTGCACATCAGCTCGCCGTTAACCATGAGGTAGGCACGGGCTCTGTGGATCAGCTATTGGGCTTCAATCTTATCCTCCAGGACAAGGTGGTCATTTAGATACCTAATAAAGGGCTCTCTCTAGTCGGGCTGGGGAGGCACTGCCTGCTCGGCTGGCTCGTTAGCCGGTCACTGCTCACTAACGTCGTCAAATCCCTGCTGGTCAGGTAACTATCCTCAACCTCCTTAGCCTAGCCACTGAGCGCCGCTATGAGCTGGTCGGTAGCGGTACTGGGCGTGGGTGCATCATAAGCCTGATCAAGGATTGGAGGATTAATTAGATCTTTGACCAAAACAACAGGAGGTACCTCAACTTGAGATGATCCGAGCTTGGATAGCTCGTCAGCACCTGTGTTCTCGGCGCAAGGTACATGGATGAACTCCAGCCCATAGAACTTGTTCTCCAGCTTGCGAGTCTCATCCACATGGGCATCCATCTTTTCATTGACTACATCCCAGTCCTTGTTGACTTGACGGATGAGCATAGCAGAATCTTCGTACACCAGGAGCCATTTTATACCTAGCTCGACTACAATGCGGAGGCCGTGCAAGGCAACTTCATACTCGGCCACATTGTTGGACGCCTTCAAGTCGATGCGCAAGACATAGTGGAGCATGTCCTTGGAAGAAGAAATAAAATATACCCCTGCTTCGGCGCCATCGATGTTCAAGGAACCATCAAAGTACATCTGCCAGTGGTCTGCAGACGCATCGACCAGGGGTAAGTTATGGTCCAACCACTCCACAATGAAATCGACCAGGGCCTGAGACTTCACAGTCTTTCGGCTTCCAAAGTTCAGCGTGAACTCAGAAAGCTCCAACGGGTATTTGACAATACGGCCACTAGCATCTCTATTGTGGAGAATGTTGCCAAGCGCAGCTTCCATGACCACTGTGATCTTGTAGGCCTGAAAGTAATGGAGGAGCTTCCGCTTGGTGATCAGGGGCACGTAGAGCAGCTTCTGAACGTGGTTGTAATGTTGCTTAGTTTTGTTGAGAACCACACTAACGTAATAGACTGGCTGTTGTACACCATAGACGTGCTCAGGTTCCTCGCGCTCGACCACCATCACGGTGCTGACCACATTAGTCATAGCAGCAATGTGGAGGAGGAGCTCCTCGCCTTCTCATGGGATCGTGAGAACTGGGGGAGTCGCAAGGTACTCCTTGGGCTACTGAAGGCCTGGTCGGCCTCCGCCGTCCACTCAAACTTCTCCTTAGCCTTGAGAAGTTTGAAAAAGGGAAGTCCTATCTTGCCCATGCGGGAGATGTAGCGGCTTAGGGCCGCCATGCACCCAGTGAGCTTCTGAATATCTTTGACGCTTCATGGTGGTTGCAAGTACAGCACAATTAGGACCTTCTCGAGATTTGGGCATATGCAATCCTCGCCGACAACATTGCCAAGCAGCATCCCGGAAGGAACGCCAAAGACGCATTTGTTGGGGTTCAATTTCCACTAGAATTCATTGAGGGCGGTGAAGGTCCATTGAAGGTTAGCAACCAGTGTATGAGACTCCCTGGTCTTCACCACCACATCATCTACGTACGCCTTGACTAGGTCGTCGGCGATCTCATGCTCAAGACAGGCCTGGATGGCTCACTGGTAGGTAGCTCCAGTGTTCTTGAGGCCAAACGACATGGTAGTGTAGCAAAAAGCGCCGAAGGGGGTGATGAAGGTGGTCTTCTCCTGGTCCTCCTTCTTGAGGGCTATTTGGTGATAGCTCGAGTAGCAATCTAGGAAGGAAAGCAACTCATAACCTAGAGTAGAGTCTACAACCTCGTCAATTTGAGGAAGATTGAAAGCCTGTTTAGGGCAGTGTTTGTTGATCGGTGTAATCAATGCACATTCTCAATTCATTATTCTTTTTTAGTACAAGAACCGAATTGGCTAACCACTCTGAGTGATTCACCTCTTTGATAAAGCCAGTTGCTAGAAGCTTGGCTACTTCTACCCTAATAACTTCCTTGCGGTCACAAGCGAACCATCGCATCTTCTGCTTGATCGGTTTAGCGGTCTTTGAGACATCAAGGTATGCTCAGCCTTTTTCCTCGGAACACCTGGCATGTCGGTAGGTTTCCATGCGAACACGCTGATATGCTCTCGAAGGAACTAGATGAGCGCGTCTTCCTATTTGGGAGGAATGTTAGCCCCAATCTTCATGGTCTTCAAGGGGTCTGTTGGGTTGAGCTGGATCACCTTGTGCTGCTTGACCTTGTTGGAAGGATGTCGAGCAGACCCGACCAGAATCTCAAGGTCTGCTGGGGTGCCTCCTTGATGCCAAGGCTGGTGTGCTCCATGGCGTGTGTTGACAGTAATTATGCCCTATTTTCTACCACCATAACCATCAACATGACACTCATTTCAGGGGAGAATCAACAAAACAAGTAGTGATATAGGTACAAATAACTTGGTTCCACATGTACATGTCATTATTTGTTGCAGGTACTCGATCAGATACTTTTCAGGGCCTAGAAGCTTAAAATGAAAGAAGCAACAATATCACAATTCTGCTACACAAAATTTAGCATCACAGGAGCATAGAGGAAGCAACAAGGAGCAAGGCAGACTCACTGGAGCTATAGTGAGGGGGTCAGCCGACCCCCTCCCTATGGGCCCAGGAGGTGCCATGCTAGCACTATCCAAGTGAAGACCTCTAGACTTAAGCTCAACCCTTGGATCACTCGTGCACTTCAAACCAACATTCAAGAAGCATTGCACAAGGATTCATGGGCCCACATGGAAGGAACTAACTTCACAACTTCTGAACCAGCACCATAGCTATTCTCCATGACATGTGGGGACACCCGCCAGGGGGCCCACCTGCCATAGAGGGGGTTGGCCGACCCCCTCCTTGGGCCCAACCAAGGTCGGTTTGCTCCCACCGACTTCATGCATGCTTCCCACGTGACAATTAATCCAAGACGTCCATCCAAGGTGGTTGTATGGCGGTTTGATCCAATGGTGCATGTTGGAGGTCACATGGATTGATGACATGACAATGGAGTAGGCCCTACTCCACCTCCCCTATAAATACCCCATAGAGCTTCACTTTAGAAGCATGTATCATTAGGAAGAAAGACTACTTTAGTAGCTTTCATGTGAGAATAGTGGGAAGAGAGTGAGGAGTCCCAAGGAGGATTCCCGGCCTGTCGGGAGTCTTCTCCAAGGAGCGCCTCAATGGAAGCGGGTCTTCTTGTAAGTCCTACTTCTAAGTCTTTTTTAGTATTTAATATTCTGGTTTGGTACTTTCAGTATTTAGTCCTTTATTGGTGCACTGTTTTACTTGAGTGAATTGCTCGAAGCATTAGCTAAGCTTAGAGTAGTAAGATTAGTGTAGACGTGGTGTCTAGATGACATCTTACCAGTGTGAGTTGCTTGTCGCACTGTAGGACACCTAGCATGAGAGTGACAGTCCTCGCTAGGTGGAGAGTTCCCTATACGTGTGTTAGGTAAGTTAACATTGTGAGAGCAGGGCTGAATAGGGTAGTCACCTCGGTGAGGAAGGTGTTTCGTCTATCGCCCCCAGTAAAGGACAGAAGTGGTAAACCTCATTATATGTAGAGTACCATGGCCAAATATTATTGCTAGATAGACCTCTCTATACCCAATCATTTACCCTTTGATCATCACCTGACGATCTTGACCCTAGTCAGTTCACTTCATGTTCCCCGTGGAAAATATGATACCTGGAATACTCCTGGTGAAGGCTAAATTGACTATCGTATGCTTGCGGTATAGCCATTTGTCACTTCTGGTGTCAACAAGCTTTCTGGCACCGTTGCCGGGGAACGGTAGCTATTTTAACTAGGTTAGAAATCGTTAGTTATCTTTGTTTGATTAAAATCTTATACACATCCAATGGATCAAACAACCCTTTTCGATTATGCGGCTCCATCGGGTGCTGAGTTGGAGCTGCTGAGTTCATCAATAGCCATTTTGGCCTGTCACTATGTGCTTCGCCCGAGTCTCTGTTGACGGTAGTTAAGTATCATTTTTAACCGTCAACATAACATGAGAAAGGATTAAAACATGAATACCATCTAGTTATAGGGGTTCTACTGATAGAATTCCATGAATTTTGGTGATTGTCTATTTCTACAGTGATTATCAAAAAAGAACCAAAAGAGGCCCACATGTCAGGTTTACATAGAGAGAATACCACGTCCAGCAACTCATGAATACTCTAGAAGACTCGAGAAGGCGACCCTGTGCAGCTGCACCCACCTGGCAGAGGTAGCTGGGCGAGCGCCCATGCCACCTTGGCGGCCGGCTGGCCAAGTGGACCAATCAGGTCCAACCTCGCGGATCCTATCTCCACCGACTTTGGGGATCAATCTTACCCACCTATTCAAGTCAGTTTGATCCGACGGCTGTGGTGCATCCTAGGGGGCTATATAAATAGGGCCCCTAGCCCTTGGAGAAACCCTAATTCATTCAAGAATTCATTTGGAGAATTCATCCTCAACTCTAGAGAAGCCCTAGAGCCACCATCTCAGTTAGAGCTCCATAGTTTAGTAGCATAGCTACATAGGAATAGAAATTGAGGGAGTCAAGCCAAGCTTGGAGGCCGGATCTGTTAGCATTCTTGGTAATTTCGTCTACTTCGTTATATTATTCATCATTGTTCTTGCTACTATGAATAGTACTTTATTCTATTCTAATATATCATATATGACTTTGCTCTATTTGCTTATGTTCTCAATTATATTGTTCTTAGTTTACTTTGATTATATGCTTAGCATAGTTGGATTAGAATTATGTTTATGCATAGGATTGTATAGCGCTTGCTTATTAGATCGATGGGTGAGTGATAAATATTGTGTAGGCGTGGTGCCTGGGCAGTATTTATCTGCGATTGCACCCTATATTCCGAATCATGAGGTAGATCGTGGGAGTGACAGTGCTGTTGAGTCCTTCATAGTCCTCCTCCCGAGTATAGGACTAGTAGAACACCACTACTACATGGAAGTGATTGCTCTATTCATGACCTTTCTTGGTAATAGCACTATGCATAGGTGTAACCTTTTCCCGCCATGATTGTTAGGTGTACTTGCACTAATCATTGTATGCTTTGGCTTTATAGTTCGAATAACTTAGGATTTATTTTTATAGATCGTCCTAGTCCATGCTAGTGTTATAAACTTAGAGTACTCTATTGAGATGATTATCATTGTTTTATGTGGCTATGTGCTCTCATTTATCCTTTATCCTTTATCATTCATTCTTTTATATATTATTATTTTATGCGACACTTACCCTGTATGAGAAGATAGATTAAGACATGGTTAAGCTCTCCATTATCACATGTAGTGCTCATTCCTCATATCCATAAGCATTCCCTTCCCAGTGGTAAAAATATAAATAACGATACCTGGATTACTCTTGGTTAAAATGCTACATCGGTATTATCTGTGCGCTTGCGGATCCCTTATTCATTTTCTAGAAAAGCATTTGCATTTAATACCAGCACCTCTGCCGCCATGCTAGGGATGACAACCTAGCTCAAGTGGTGTTAGAGGTGTAAACAAGCATTTTTAGCGCCGTTGCCGGGGAAGGTTGAAAGCTTACCAAATGGATAATGAGCATCACTGCATCCACTAATGTGATTGAGAACCGTCCACCCTTCTCTACACATACAGACTTATCCTTGTCTTTTGTCTATGTTATATATCATATGTAGGGTAATGTATGAGCAGGTTCCAACTTCCAAAAAACTACGTTGATAATCCAGAAGCTTTACTCAAGAAGACCAAGGCAAAGTTGAAAAAGCATTTATCATCATTATCAGCTCAACCTGCAAATTCTGCTATATTGGAAGATCCACCTGTTGTTCGAAGTTTGACATCAGCATTCGACGCCATGGCCAACAAGTCACTTCGCGAGTTCTTAGCTCCTACTACAGACAACATCCGTACTGGACCTGCTGTGAACATTGAGCAGCCTTTTGAGCTCAAGCCAGCGTTGATCAACATGGTGTAAGCAAGTCAGTTCTATGGGAAGGCCCATGAGGATGCTAGTGCTCATCTCTAACACTTCCTGGAGATTTGTAGCACTTTCACTATCAAGGATGTCCCCAGAGATGCTATACTACTTCGCCTTTTCCCATTCTCACTCTTGGGAAGAGCGAAGCAGTGGTTCTACGCCAACAAGGAGAAGAATACTATGTGGGCACTATGTTCCACCAATTTCTTGGTGAAGTTCTTTCCCATGGGCAAGACTAATGCTCTCCATGCCAAGATATCAAGTTTCTAGCAACAACATGAAGAGACAGTCCCAAAGGCCTAGGAACGCTTTCAAGATTACATCCTCTAATGTCCTCATCATGGAATAGAAAATTGGTTGCTCATGCAGACTTTCTATCATGGGCTCAGCAACAGCACTCGTGAGACCATGGATGCTGCTGCTGGAGGTGCATTCTTATCACTTACCATTTCTCAAGCCACAGCTCTTGTGGAGAAGATGGCCTCCAACCAAGGTTGGAGTGAAGAAAGAACTCAGACCCACAAGAGAGGTGGGATGCACCAGCTCAAGGAGGTAGACATGTTGTCTACCAAGATGGACCTGCTAATGAAGAGGCTCGATGAGAGAGCCATTGAGAGAGAAAGAAGTCATGCACATTCATGATTCTTGCATGACTTGTGAAGAATGTGGAGAGACTGGTCATACAAGTGCTAACTGCCCAGAGATGAAGGAGAATGTGAACTACCTCAACAACAACAACTACTATTATCATCCTTAGCAAAATCAAGGCTAGAATCAACAGCAGAGGCCTAACAACTCAGGTAACTACCAAGTTAATAATTCTTCTTACAATAATTTCAATCAGATGCCTTTAAAAGAGTTAGTGGTTAATCAAGGTAAGTTAATGGATAGCCTATCTAAGAAGCTAGCGTCCTATGATAAAACTCTAGAAACGGTTAATAATAGAATGGATAGTTTTTGCAATGCTATAAAGAATCATGCTTAGCTTCAATAATATGCTACAGTCTTAGTTGCAATAGCTTGCCAACTTTGTTCCTTTCGCCGACCAAGGTAAGATTCTGGGACAACCGGAAGGATTAAAAACTACAAATCTTATAGACATATTTAATGCAGGAAGTTATTGGAGTGACCCTCCAAGAGGATCATGGAATGACCCGACTCTGCCAATCAAGAAAGGTGATCCAAGAAGACTAGTTGTTCCAATCTCCATTGGAAGTGCTAATTTCAATGAGGCAATCTGTGATTTCGGCGCAAGTGTTAACGTCATGCCCAAGGTGATATATGAGAAAATGTTCAATTGTCCTTTATCATACACAATCATGTGCTTGCAGCTTGCAGACCAGTCACTCTGCTACCCAATGGGAATCCTAGAAGACATCTGTGTGCGAGTAGGTAGCTCATAAGTTCCTGCAGACTTCATGGTAGTGGACACGGGCGGTGACGAGAGATCCCCCATCATTTTGGGATGACCTTTCTTGAACACTGCCAGAGCCATCATCTACTCCAACACTGCCAAGATCATCTTCAACATAAGGGGCAAGCGAGAATCCTTCTTCTTCAAGAACAGGGTTTTGTAATTTCCAGCACACCCTCAGTACCTGTATGAGCTGGAGAGAGAGACCGTCACTAGGAACAACAAGGCCAAGATCAAAACCAAGACCAAGAACAAGAGCAACAATAAGAAGACTCAAAAGACAGAGACAGTGAGGATGGCCACTACAGTCCCAGAGAGCATGACCATTAGCTCAAGTCTCCACATCTGATCAAGAAGGACGACCCAGGTGTCCTGACCATTCAATGCTCCATCAACAAATGTTCCTTCAACAAGGCTGTCTGTGACACTGGATCGGGCGTCAACATAATGGCCAAGGTAACTTATGAATATCTATATGGTAATATGCCTTTGGACCCCACCTATGTGCAGCTGCAGATGGTGGACCAGACCTTTCGCTTCGTGGAAGGGATAGCCAAAGATGTCCCTATCCAAATTGATGACCATTACATCCCCACTGACTTCCTAGTCATCGACATGGGTGAAGATGAGTATGATCCACCCATCATCCTAGGAAGACCGTTCCTCAACACTACCAAGGCCATCATCTATATTAGAACAGGGGAGGTTCACTTACACTTCCCCTCAGAAAAGGTACATCACTATTTCACTGATAATTATATAATCAATGAGGAGCCCAAGAATAATAGGTCAAGAAGAAAGCAAGTGTACCCATCACCAGAACAAGAAGATTATTGTAGATGGATGGGTTGACTATGAAGGAGAAGTATCAAAATTCAAAGAGAGGTACCCCAACATAGAAGAGGTACTACCAACAGAAGAAGAGATAGTGATCACAGAAGCTTCCTCCTCTGAAGGGTTATGAGGGTGCTACGCTAGCCAGAAAACAAAACTTTTTTGCCTCATAAACCAGGATCTACTGCTAGTTACAGGTCACAGGATTACCACTAGACGCGCGGATGCAGTGCAAGACAAATTGATGTAGTCGTACGTGTCGCAGTAGGTAGTGCAGTTGCGTGGTCTTCCGTCACATCAATCCCCTCGCGCGGTTCGTCCCAGTGCTCTAGATGCAGCACCTCCGAGGTATCCCACACGTACAGGGAAGAAGCGATGCGCCTCCGGACTGCTAGGTCCACGAGGAACAGAAGGCGCGAGCGTGGGGAGGGCGATGGTGGCGGTCAAAGGCATCCAACCCTCACCGCACGCCCTACCCCTTGCTTATATAGGCGTCCCCAATGAGCTCATGAGTTGGAGGCCCATTAGTAACCCTAAGCCTTGTCTAATTCGGGTCCAACCTGAATTAGGCTTCCAGCCCCTTAAGCGTCCAACCCTATAGGTTCATGCACACATTGACATGGGCCAAGTACTTCTACTCGCCCATTAGTTGACAGCGGCCTCTAGCAAGGCGTGACAACTCCTACGTGCATGCAAAGATCATATCAGACGAACCACTACGAGCATATACAAGTTATTTCCTTTGCCACTCGATATATGGTTCAACTCGTGGGTTAACACTTAACCCAAGCACGGCCATGCATTTGTTGATCCAATCACTTGAGTGATCCAGTGATATCTCTCTCGAGTAGAGAGGGGCAAATTCCATCTTGATTGTCTATGTCTCATAGCATGCTTCCCAACCACCCGAAGACCAACTTTATAACTACCCAATTACGGAGTAGCGTTTGACAGTCCCTAAGTAGGCCGTTTCACATCTTGAGTACATACCACAATCTCAGGTCTAAGGACATAACGTATATGACATGAATAGAGACTTTCTCATGTCGGGTCAGTCCAGCCTACATGTCTCACATGTGCCCACATTATTAGTTTGACATCTCCATGTCCATGACTTGTGAAACATAGCCATCAACTAATACATGTGCTGGTCTAATATTCAAGTGTGCTCTCACAAGAATGCCGACCAGGAACAACTTTAGAATAACCATTCAAGTAATTGAGTTCCACAAACAATTCACATAATTACCAATCAATACAAGTTGTCTATAATGGATATTCAATAAACACTTTATTAATCATGGATACAATCGGAATATCATCATCTCATGATTAGCTCTAGGGCATATTCCCAACAGTCTCCCACTTGCACTAGAGTTAATCTCTTAGATGTCTAATCCCCATAGACCTCATGTGCGCCTCATGCTTAGGCTGTGGAAGACCCTTTGTCAAAGGATCTGCTATATTCAAATCCATATGTATTTTGCATAGTTTGATCTCTTCTCTTTTCACAAACTCTCGAATAAGATGAAACTTCCGGAGTACATGTTTGTTCTTTGGTGATCCCTAGGCTGCTTAGCCTGTGCAATTGCCCCATTGTTATCACAATGTAAATTCAATGGGCCCAACGCATTCGGAAACACACCAAGATCAATGAGGAACCTCCTCAACCAGACACCTTCCTTTGCAGCGCCAGAAGCTGTAATGTACTCGGCTTCTGTTGTAGAATCAGACACCGTCTCCTGCTTGAAACTTTTCTAGCTAACTACACCACCATTTATTGTGAACACAAAACCTGATTGAGATAGTGAATCATCCCCATCGGTTTGGAAGCTAGCATCGGTGTAACCATTTACAACGAGCTCCTCCTCACCTCCTTAGATTAGGAACACATCCTTAATCCTTCGTAAGTACTTAAGAATGTTTTTAACCAACATCCAGTGACTCTCACCAGGATTGGCTTGATACTTGCTCGCAACACTTAGAGCATAGGCTACATCTGGACGAGTACACATCATGTAGATGGAACCAACTACCGAGGCGTATGGAACCTTACTCATGCGATTGCGCTCAGCATCAATGGAAGGATACTGCTTATCACTGTAGCGCATACCATGTGACACAGGCAAGAACCCTTTCTTGGACTGTTCCATGTTGAACCTCTTCAACATATTGTCAATGTAAGTACCCTGGCTTAATCCTATCAGCCTTCTCGACCTATCTCTATAGATCTTAATGCCCAAGATGTATGTTGCTTCTCCTAAATCCTTCATAGAAAAACTATTATTCAGTGAAGTCTTTACAGATTGCAACATAGGAATATCATTCCCAATCAACAGTATGTCATCCACATACAAGATCAGAAACACAACAGCGCTCCCACTTTCCTTCTTGTAAACACAAGGTTCTTCTTCATTCTGACGGAAGCCAAACCCTTTGACGACCTCATCAAAATGAAGATTCCAACTCTGAGATGCTTGCTTTAACCCATAAATAGATTTCTTAAGCTTGCATATCTTTCCAGCATTATTAGGATCAACAAAACCTTTGGGCTGTATCATATACACATCCTCTTCTAAATACCCATTTAGAAAGGCTGTTTTAACATCCATCTGCCATATCCCATAATCGAAATATGCAGCAATTGCTAGAATGATCCAGATAGATTTAAGCATCGCTACCGGCGAGAATGTCTCATTGTAGTCAACCCCTTGAACTTGCTGAAAACCCTTTGCGACAAGCCGAGCTTTATAGACGTGAACATTTCCGTCCATATCCTTCTTCTTCTTGAAGATCAATTTGCACTCAATGGGTCTAAACCCATCAGGCGGGTCAACCAAGTTCCAAACTTGATTGTCTCCCATGGAATCTATCTCGGATCTCATGGCACTTTGCCATTTCTCGGAATCTGGATCCATCATAGCTTCCGCATAATCCGCGGGTTTGTCGTCGTCTAACAATAACAAATCCCCACGCAATGCGCGAAGTCTTGCTGATCTTCGTGGTTATGGCAGTGTCTCCACTGCCACGGGTGTCTCAACTTGCTCTGCTACAATAGCATCACTTGTAGATTCAGTCCCTACTGGCTCATCTTGAACTTCTTCAAGATACACCTTTTGTCCATTCTTTTCTGTTTTGAGAAACTCTTTCTCTAAGAAAACACCATTTCAAGTAACAAACACTTTGCCCTCTGTCCGGTTATAGACATAATACCCTAAATTTTCTTTTGGATATCCCACAAAAAAGCACTTGTCCGATTTGGGTGCTAGTTTATCTGATATAAGTCGTTTGACATAAACTTCACAACCCAAATTTTCAGAAAAGATAAACTGAGACTCTTACCAGTCCACATCTCATATGGTGTCTTAACTATGAACTTAGATGGTACCCTATTCAATGTGAAAGCGGCTGTTTCTAGAGCGTATCCCCAAAGCGATAAAGGTAGGTCTGACTGGCTCATCATAGACCAAACCATGTCCAACAAGGTCCGATTACGTCACTCAGACACGCTGTTTCTCTGAGGCGTTTCGGGTGGCGTAAGCTGTGGAACAATTCCACAACTCTTAAGATGATTGCTAAACTCGTGACTTAGATATTTGCCTCCACGATCAGATCGCAAAGCCTTGATCTTCTTGCCACGTTGATTCTCTACTTCATTCTGAAATTCTTTGAACTTTATAATTGTTTCAGACTTATGCTTCATTAGGTGGACATATCCATATCTACTAAAGTCATCAGTAAAAGTTATGAAGTATTGAAATCCTCCTCTAGCTGTCATGCTCATTGGTCCACATACATCAGTATGTACAAGTTCCAAGAAGTCAGACGCCCTCTCAGGAAATCCTTTGAATGGCGCCTTGGTCATCTTGCCTAGCAGGCAAGCCTCACATGTCTTGTATGATTCAAAATCAAATGAAGTTAGAAGACCATCATCATGGAGCCTCTTCATGCGATTCTCACTTATATGACCCAAGCGACAATGCCACATATAGGCAGGACTTAACTCATTAAGCCGAGGCCGTTTAGCAGTAACATTACAGACAGGTGCATCATCAGGATTTAAAATAAATAATCCATTCACAATGGATACAAAAGCCACAAACATGTCATTCTTGGAGATCACACAACCATTGTCTTTACTCGCAAAAGAATAACCATCCTTCATCAAACATGAAGGTGATATAATGTTTCGACTTAAGCTAGGAACAAAATAACAATTATTCAATTCCATGATAAATCCTGATGGCAGGTGAAGTTGCATCGTCCTGGCGGTCAACGCAGCAACTCTTGCATTGTTGCCCACACGGAAGTCAACCTCTCCCTTTTCCACGCTTCTACTTCTTATCATTCCCTGCATCGTATTGCAAATATGAGCAACCGATCCAGTATCAAATACCCAGGAATTGATATATGAATTAGCGAGAAAAATATCCATAACATGAACGACAAGGGTATAAGTAGCAGTAATACCTTTACCGCCGCCATCCTTCTCTAAGGACGCCAAGTACTCCTTGCAATTTCTTTTCCAGTGACCTTTCCCCTTGCAATAAAAGAAGTCTGAATTTGCAGATGCTCCAGCCTTAGCAGTAGATGGGTTTGGCTTAGAGATCTCATCTCTAGCCTTGCCCTTCTTCTTGCCCCACCTCTTAAACCGAGGTCTGTTCTGGACCACCAACACTTGGCTACTGCTGGCACCTTTCTTGATGTCAGCTTCTGCTGTTTATAGCATACCACATAGTTCACTCAAGCCTCTCTCCGCTCCATGCATATGGTAGTTCGAGATGAAGTTTCCATAGCTGGGCGGAAGAGACGAGAGAATAAAATTAGTGGCCAACTCTTGGCCGATTGGGAAGCCTAGCTTCTCCAACCTTTGAGTGTAACCAACCATCTTGATTACGTGTGGTCCTACTGCTGTGCCCTCTGCAAGCTTGGTTTCCACAAGCGCCTTAGAGACATTAAACCTTTTAGTCCTGGCCTGCGTGCGGAACATCTCCTCAAGCGCCACGATCATATCATTCGCTGAGTGATTGTTATCAAAATGCATCTGTAGATCAGGTTCCATACAAGCAAGCATAAGGCAACTCACTTCAAGATCAGCATCGCAAGCTTTCTTGTAAGCGGCTCTTTCAGCAGCAGGTGCATTTTCACCAGGCTCATCTAGTAATGGGGTGTCTAGAATATCTTCTTTTTTCTCAGCCCTGAGAACAATTCTCAGGTTGCGAATCCAATCTGCGTAATTTGTTCCATTCAACTTATCTTTCTCAAGAATTGTATGCAAAGAAAATGGTTGATTGTGAATGGCCATCTACAACAAAAGTAATGCAAAATACTAAGACAATGTATCCATGAAGGAGTAAATTATATCAAATAGAATATACTCCCACTAAAATCAATATCCCTCAATTGATACTTAGTGATTCAAGACCCACAACTAACATCCCCACTAGTGAGCTTTAGCATCACCGCTGGTCGGTATGGTAGATCAGTAAGCAACACCTTGCTAATCATATCACATATGACTCTTGTTGTTGGGCTAGCATCCCTATGCCAAGCACTCAACCTTTCCATGCTTCAAGATCCCTAACCGTTAGGATGACCTTGTTCAAGTAACCAAACCTTCTTGCAGTAAGTATCCGATACGAACCTGCCTAGTCGAGGAAAACCAGTGGCACCCTAATTTCATAGACCCACCACCGATTGTACAAGACTTATGACAGTGCAGGGTTTGGGGAAGCATTTAACTTAAACATTGCTGAGGGATCGTTCTACTTCACTACCACACTCATGTAGACAAAACATAATAGCATGTGAAAGTAGAACAAATAATGAGAATCACATTCACACATAGTGACATGGTATGGCCCTTTAATGAATGGTGATCTCCATCTCCATCATCTTGCCCATCATGGTGATCTCCATCTCCACGATCCATGTGTGCCATCCTTCTTGTGATAAGTCCTCCAAGAACTATCTTATCGCAGACTATACTAATTACATAGTCGTGTAAACACAAGATGGCGTGCAGGCCAATACATCAAATGGCAACACATATTGCTCCAGTCGTATTGCTTACATGACATGCAGGCCATGAAAGAATTACACACATACACATGGGGGGTACCAATTTACAACATACCCTGCAAAAACAAGTTAGGCATAGAATGATTCTATGCGCTACGACAGGTAGCAACACCCCCTGCGGGTTTCAGGGCAGCGCCCTGAAAACCAAACCGAATTACATAGATCACATCTATGAAATCGCTATGAAAATCTCATCAGATTGATCTCATCAACCTGAATCCGAACCATTCGGAGTCCCATTGATCTATGCCCAACATGTATGGTCTTACGTGTATCACTTAACTCAGATGGCTGATTAAACCGACCGGTATGAGTAGATCGTTACACGGCCACGTATCAAGAGCACGAAAACAGATTGAGTTTCCATCTACCACCCCATTTCATAATTGATCTAATCAAACTATGCAACCAAGACTAGCAGATTGCATCTACTATCTCTGCATATCATCTATATGCCATCAACCGAACCTATAATGAGCAGCTACGGCTCCGATACCACTAAAGGGTTATGAGGGTGCTACGCTAGCCAGAAAATAAATTTTTTGCCTCCTAAACCAGGATCTACTGCTAGTTACAGGTCACGGGATTACCACTAGACGCGCAGATGCAGCGGAAGACGACTCGATGTAGTCGTACGCGTCGCAGTAGGCAGTGTAGTTGCGTGGTCTTCCGTCACGTCAATCCCCTCACGCAGTTCGTCCCAGTGCTCTAGATGCAGCACCTCCGAGGTATCCCACACGTACAGGGAAGAAGCGATGCACCTCCAGACTGCTAGGTCCGTGAGGAACAGAAGGCGCGAGCGTGGGGAGGGCGATGGCGGCTGTCAAAGGCGTCCAACCCTCACCGCGCGCCCAACCCCTTGCTTATATAGGCGTCCCCAATGAGCTCACGAGTTGGAGGCCCATTAGTAACCCTAAGCCTTGTCTAATTCGGGTCCAACCCAAATTAGGTCATATCAGACGAACCACTATGACCATATACAAGTTATTCCCTTTGCCACTCTATATATGGTTTAACTCGTGGGTTAACACTTAACCCAAGCACGGCCATGCATTTGTTGATCCAATCACTTGAGTGATCCAGTGATATCTCTCTCAAGTAGAGAGGGGCAAATTCCATCTTGATTGTCTATGTCTCATAGCATGCTTCCCGACCACCCAAAGACCAACTTTATAACTACCCAGTTACAGAGTAGTGTTTGACAGTCCCTAAGTAGGCCATTTCACATCTTGAGTACATACCACAATCTTAGGTCTAAGGACATAACGTATATGACATGAATAGAGACTTTCTCATGTCGGGTCAGTCCAGCCTACATGTGTCACATGTGCCCACATTATTAGTTTGACATCTCCATGTCCATGACTTGTGAAACATAGCAATCAACTAATACATGTGCTGGTCTAATATTCAAGTGTGTTCTCAGAAGAACGCCGATCAGGGACAACTTTAGAATAACCATTCAAGTAATTGAGTTCCACAAACAATTCACATAATTGCCAATCAATACAAGTTGTCTATAATGGATATTCAATGAAAACTTTATTAATCATGGATATAATCGGAATATCATCATCTCATGATTAGCTCTAGGGCATATTCCGAACATCCTCCAAGTCACCCTCACCAACAAAGTAGGTATGGAAACCAAAGGTAAAATCAGATTCAGATCCTGCACAACAAGTAACACTAGTGGCGCCGTCCAACGCGCCTCTTGAACAATGAGCGAACAAGGAAGTCCTGTTTGGAGGATTTGAAATCATTGAACGCCATGCCAAGAGGTAACTTGGTATTTATCTGCATTTTCCTTTTCAGCATTGCATTTCCCCTTATGCATATTTACTTTTCCTAAATGCATCCTTAGTTGCATCTTTATCTTTTTGTTTCTGCATTAGAAAAAGAAAATAAAAATTTGTCATGCATTGCATCTTGAAAAATGCTAAGCCCCATGTAACAATGTGTGGTGCAGTAGCTCACACAACTATTCACCATGGTGGCACAAAAATAATATTTCATCATATTTACCTTTTTCTGTCTTCATACTATAAAACTATAAAAATATGAGATCCTGCTAAAAGGTTAGGAAAGGTCTAGATATCCAAGGCTTAGAGGTTTATCACTAACGCTTAATCAGTTCTACAAGCTTTGTTATCTATTTGAGCTTTACAAAATTCAAAGGATCAAAAGAGCTAATAGGCAGAAGGACATCCTATCCCCTATCAAAGTGTTGTCTCCAACAGACAAGCGCTGTTCCCAACAGCAACCACCCACGATGCTCCAGGAGGACTAGAATGCACTGCCAGTCAGCAACATCAACAGCCTATGTCAACATGCAGCTTGGGGGAGAGCAACCCCCATTATTGAGCTAAGTATACTTTACTTATTTATTTATAGCGTGCTATGATAAGACAACTAAAAAGATGAATAAGCGTAGAAACCCAATAAAGTTTCCCCCTGTATCTTTTCTATTTAAACTTGTTAGCTAAATAAAAGGAGAGCTCTTTTCAGAATCTGTTGCTAATATGAACCTCTAGAATAAACTCTTTATGGACATGATGAATAGTTGCTCTGCCAAAATTCCTCTCAAGTACCTAGTTTTCAACCTTGCACTTTCCCGAGTTTTGGACACAACTATTTAGATTTGCGATTTGCTCTGAGCCTAAAACCTGTGGGTTTGATCTAAGTCTAGGTAGTTGACGGATAAGATATGGGAAGGTTTTGAGCTGCAGTCCATCTTACTCCTAGTGATACTAGAGTTCTAGAGAATTTATTTTGTGAAAATCTTAAATCGCTACATGATGAGTTCCTGTATGACGAGAGTTCAAAATTCCTACCACAGCCAAATACTCATGCTTACTAGAATAGGAAAAACTTCCATTCGTATAAGTTTTGCTTTATAGGCATTGAGGGTAGTTAAGCTGTGTTGACCCTTAGGAACTGGTCATGCGGTTAAAGATACTATGTGCTCTCCGTCCATTGATCTATGCTACTTCTGTCCTCAGAAGTATGAACCCACTTTTCCTTATCATTCTACATTCATTCTGTGCTACTTCTGTTCCTGGAAGTACCACCCACATATTTACACCCCACATGTCTATGCTGCTCCTACCCTAGGAGTATGCATCCATCCATTTGCATATACATATGACCCATCCAGATCCACTCAGAAAATGTTCTAACTCCTACACTTGGAGTGAACACCCAAAAATATTCGTCGCCATCATATCTGTTCATTTGTGCAATAAAGCTCTAGTTTTTCTAGTTCATACTCCCTGTTGCTATAATTGTATCAAGAGGATTGGTTGCTCTAAAAAAAGAGAGAAGAAAAGAGAAAGAGAGAAAGAGGACAAAAGTCCCAAAAGAAAGAAAGAAAAGAAAAGAAAGATGACAACAGTCCTAAGAGTTATAGCAACCAAGTCCTCCTCTTTAAAGAATTTCAAAGTTTCCAAATAAAGGAAGGTATGTTATCCCCAAGGAGCAATTGTAGAATTAGATCTTCACCATCATCCATCACCCCTCTTAAATCATCTCCTTATTTTCCTCACCATCATTCCTATCACTCATTATATTCCCCTCATTTATATGCACATATACTTGGTTGTATGACTAGTTCCTCTGGATCCATGGTTTAACTGCATAATATATGCATGTAGTTTTTGAGTTATCTCTCCACCTATGAGCTGCACAAAAGCCTTTTAGATATAGGGTGAGAGAGAGAAGGCAATCTCTTTATGCCTAAGTTCCACAAATACCACATATTCTGAGAGAAGAGAGAAGGCATAACTTACACTTGCCCTAGAGAGGATCCAGAAATACCACAAATGAGAGACTTGAAAGGGTCATACAAGGAATCTCTGAGTTTTATTTGAAAATCATGCAAAAACTCCAGAATAATAGTTGATCAAAGAGCAAGAAACATAGCACTTGACTTGACTGTTCTGTCTTTCAACTGCTCAAGACCCAAGTGACAGCTACAAGTTCCATGGTGAAAGGTAATATGGGTAAGTCTTCAGTCAGAATAGTTCACTCTAATCTAGAGGAGAGTTCCTGTTTGAACACATGTGTACTTATGAGGCGTGAAAGCATTGTAGCAACTCCTGATCCATCACTGAGTCTATCTTTGCTCAGGGATGAGCAAAAGGTAAGCTTGGGGGAGTTTGTTGACGTTAGTTAAGTATCATTTTTAACCATCAACATAACATGAGAAAGGATTAAAACATGAATACCATCTAGTTATAGGGGTTTCACTAACAGAATTCCACGAGTTTTGGCGATTGTCTATTTCTGCAGGGGGTTATCAGAAAACAACCAAAAGAGGCCCACAAGTCAGATTTATATAGAGAGAATACCACGTCCAGCAACTCAAGAATACTCTAGAAGACTCGAGAAGGCGACCCTGCGAAGCTAGACCCACCTGGCAGAGGTAGCTGGGCGGGCGCCCATGCCACCTGGGCGGCCGCCTGGCCAGGTGGACCAATCAGGTCCAACCTCGCTGATCCTGCCTCCACCGACTTTGAGGATCAATCTCAGCTACATATTCAAGTCGGTTTGATCCGAGCGTTGTGGTGCATCCTAGGGGGCTATATAAATAGGGCCTCTGCCCTTGTAGAAACCCTAATTCATTCAAGAATTCATTTGGAGAATTTATCCTCAACTCCAGAGAAGCCCTAGAGCCACCATCTCAATTAGAGCTCCATAGTTTAGTAGCATAGCTACATAGGAATAGATCTAGAGGGATTGGAGTCCGGATCTGTCAGCATTCTTGGTAATTTTGTCTACTTCATTATAATATTCATCATTGTTCTTGCTACTATGAATAGTACTTTATTCTATTCTAATATATCAGATATGACTTTGCTCTATTTGCTTATGTTCTCAATTATATTGTTCTTAGTTTACTTTGATTATATGCTTAGCATAGTAGGATTAGAATTATGTTTATGCGGTAGGATCGTATAGCGCTTGCTCATTAGATCGATGGGTGAGTGATAAATATTGTGTAGGCGTGGTGCCTAGGCTATATTTATCTGCGATTGCACCCTATATTCCGGATCGTGAGGTAGATCACGGGAGTGACAGTCCTGTTGAGTCCTTCATAGTCCTCCTCCCGAGTATAGGACTAGTAGAACACCACTATTACATGGAAGTGATTGTTCTGTTCATGATCTTTCTTGGTAATATTACTATGCATTGGTGTAACCTTTTCCCACCATGATTGTTAGGTGTACTTGCACTAGTCATTGTATGCTTTGGCTTTATAGTTAGAATAACTTAGGATTTATTCTTGTAGATCGTCCTAGTCCATGCTAGTGTTATAAATTTAGAGTACTCTATTGAGATGATTATCATTATTTTATGTGGCTATGTGCTCTCATTTATCCTTTATCATTTATCATTCATTCATTTATTTATTATTATTTTATGTGACACTTACCCTGTATGAGAAGATAGATAAAGACATGGTTAAGCTCTTCATTATCACATATAGTGCTCATTGCTCATATCCATAATCATTCCCTTCCCAGTGGTAAAAATATAAATAATGATACCTGGATTATCCCGGTTAAAATGCTACATCGGTATTATCTGTGCGCTTGCGGATCCGCTATTCATTTTCTAGAAAAGCATTTGCATTTAATACCAGCACCTCTGGCACCGTGTTGGGGATGACAACCTAGCTCAAGTAGTTTTAGAGGCGTCAGCAGTATCATAGCGATGGTTCAGGAGAATCCTTTCTCAGGAGAAGGAGATGAGTCTCACCTACTTCCCCATTTCCCGAGTAGCTCGTCTTCGTAGAGACATCTTAAACTTCAAGCAAGAAGAGAAGGAGTCTCTAGGTGCAGCCTGGGCGCGTCTTACCGACTTAGCATCCTCTAGCCCAGATTAACCTCGAACTTAGCCAAAATTCCGCACAATTCCTTGATTTGGCATCTAAAGGAGAATTCCTTCATTTACCCATTAGTGAAGGTAAGGTTGTTCTTGCGACCATTCTCAAGAACACCCCCTACACTGATGATCATACCGAAGCCCTCGAGGTAGACCAGTCTCCTAGGGACGAACCTTCGACAACAGAAATCCCTTTAGCCACATCCCAAGCTGTTGAACCTGAACCACAACCACAAACTCCTCCAAGGGAAGAAGTAATTCATCTGGAATATCCTCTTAACATCGAAACTAATCTCTTTGCCAATTTTGGCAACGTCTCGAACTATCCTGTGCAAAAGAAATCTGTAGCATGTAGAGCTCCCAATGTTCACATCCCTACCCATCTCAAGGCATGTTACCTCAAGGCGACTGCTCAAGAGCTCACGTCCATTATGAGCAATGAATGGCTCAGGAAGGCAGAGCATCATCCGATGTCATTAAATTCCTCTCCTATTTCACATCCATTCCTTGTATCATAAATAGGATCACTGTAGACTCTCTTTACGGCCCCGCCGTAGGAGTTAGCGTAATATCCAAATCTTTAGCATCAACGCTCTTAGGCGAGGAGCCGCTAACTCCGAACAACAAATTTCTCAAGTTACCTTCTGGGAGATTGGTCGAGAGTTGTGGCATTGCACAGAATGTATCTGTCTCTATTAACAAGGTCATCATCCTCCTAAATTTCTTCATTTTTGATATGGAGGAGGTTGACTTGTTAATCGGGCACCCAATCATGAGATTCTTCGAGGGGTATCATGAAGGGTGCCTCAAGGGTCATCTCGGGAAGCATTTAGACCTTTCCGTCCCTTTTGTCGGCTCTATTAATTCCAGAGCCGAGTCAATGCCCGAGCCTGACCCAATAGAGGAGGTTATGTCGGCGTCTTTAGTAGAGGCCTGTTAGCCTGATTTAGAAGAGGACGCCAAGGATTTCATCCAAGAAGAAGCTGAGTTAGACGAACCTTTAGACTTGGATGAATCCGAACCACCTCCTAAGCCATCCATAAAGCTCAAGCCACTCCCTTCTGGGCTTAAGTATGCCTTCCTAAATGGTGATAGAGAGACCCCCGTGATCATTAGCGATCAGCTTGGAGACGAAGAAACTGCTAAACTCATCACTATCTTAGAGAAGCATCGCTCTGTCTTAGGATACTCTTTGCAAGATCTCAAGGGAATTAGTCCCACTCTTTGCATCCATCGCATCACGATCGAACCAGATGCTATACCTTCTAGAGAGCCTCAAAGGAGGCTTAACAATGCGATGAGAGAGGTAGTAAAGAAAGAGGTCTTGAAGCTCTTGCACGCAGGCATAATCTGCCCTATTCCTAACAGTGAGTGGGTCAGCCCCGTACGTACGCAGGCATAATCACGCACGCAGGCATAATCTGCCCTAGTTCCTAAGAAAGGAGGAATGACGATCGTTAAAAGTTATAAAAATGAATTAATACCTCAACAAACCGTCACGGGATGGAGAATATGCATAGATTACCAAAAGCTTAACAAGGCTTCAAAGAAAGATCACTTTCCGTTACCATTCATCGATGAGATGTTGGAACGGTTAGCCAAACACTCTTTCTTCTGTTTCCTTGATGGGTATTCAGGATACCATCAAATCCCAATCCATCCCGATGATCAAAGACCACGTTCACATGCCCTTACAGGACATATGCATATAGGTGCATGTCTTTTGGCCTATGCAATGCCCCGGCCTCTTTCCAAAGGTGCATGATGTCCATCTTCTCCGACATGATCGAAGAAATCATGGAAGTCTTCGTGGATGACTTCTCAGTCTATGGGACAACTTTTGATCATTGTCTTGAGAACCTAGATCGTGTCTTACAACGGTGCCAAGAGAAGCAATTGATCTTGAACTGGAAAAGTGTCATTTTATGGTTTGAGAAGGGATAGTGCTAGGACATAGAGTATCTGAGCGTAGGATAGAGGTTGATAGAGATAAGAAAGAAGTCATAGAACAGCTCCCACCGCCCACAAATGTTAAGGGTGTTCATAGTTTCCTTGGTCATGCAAGTTTTTATAAAAGGTTTATAAAAGATTTTTCTCAGATTGCTAGGCCTTTAACAAACTTGCTTGCTAAGGATGCACCCTTTGATTTTGATGATAAGTGCTTAGATTCATTTCATTTCCTTAAGAAAGCACTTATCTTTGCGCCAATCATTCAACCCCCTGATTGGTCACTTCCTTTTGAGATAATGTGTGATGCTAGCGATTATGCTGTCAGTGTTGTCTTAGGACAAACTAAAGATAAGAAACGTCATGCTATCTCATATGCTAGCAAAACACTAACCGGGCCACAATTGAATTATGCAACAACTAAAAAAGAATTATTGGTTGTAGTGTTTGCTATAGACAAGTTTAGATCTTACTTAGTAGGAGGAAAAGTAATCATTTATTCTGATCATGCTGCTTTGAAATATTTGCTCACTAAGAAAGACACTAAACCTAGACTAATAAGATGGATCCTGCTACTCCAAGAATTTAACTTAGAAATTAGGAATAAAAAGGGAGTAGAAAACTTGGTAGCCAATCATTTATCCAGGATGCAAATCGAGGATAAACAGGATCTACCCATCAACGACTATCTTCGGGTTGACACACTTCTCAGAGTTTCATCAGCCTACCCATGGTACGCAAACATCACCAACTATCTAGTCTTAGGCTACGTACCACCTGGGGTAGACAAAAAGAAGCTCATCAAAGAGAGTAAAGTACACCTATGGGATGACCCGTATCTCTATCGGGTTTGCCAAGATGGTGTGCTGAGAAGGTGTGTACCCATGCCTGAAGCTGTCAAGATAATAGAAAAGTGTCACGGGGTAGAATATGGAGGCCACTATGGTGCATTCAGAACCCACGCTAAGATTTGGCAGAGTGGATTCTATTGGCCTACCATGTACGAAGACACTAAAGATTTCGTGAAGAGATGTGCTCAATGCTAGAAGCACGGGAACATAAACACACGTGATGCTATGCCACTCACTAACAACCTTCAAATGGAGCTATTTGATGCATGGGGAATTGACTACATGGGTCCATTTCCCCCATCTCAATGTTGTGAGTACATCTTGGTGGCACTGGACTACGTGTCCAAGTGGGTAGAAGCAATACCATGCTGATCTGTTGATTCCATACATGCAAGGAAGATGTTCAAGGAAGTCATATTTCCATAGTTTGGCACCCCAAGACTAGTCATCAGTGATGGAGGAAGTCATTTCACCGATAGAAAGTTCCACTGTTTCCTATCAGAAGTGGGGATAAGGCATAACATTGGGACACCTTATCACCCCTAGACAAGCGGACAAGCAAAAACATCCAACAAGCAAATCAAAAACATTCTGTAGAATACTGTCAATGAGATGGGCAAAGCTTGGAAAAGCAAGCTAGCAGATGCACTTTGGGCATACAGGACCGCATACAAGACTCCAATTGGTATGACACCATACCAACTTGTATACGGTAAGACATGCCATCTACCGGTAGAGTTAGAACACCGAGCACATTGGGCAATGAAGAAATGGAATATGGATTTTCCCTCAGCCAGGAAAAATAGGAAGCTCCAAATCTCAGAACTAGAAGAATGGAGGGAGAAAGCCTATCACAATGCCAGAATTTATAAGGAAAGAACTAAGAAATGGCATGATAAGAGGATCAAGCAAAAGGAGTTCCGTCTAGGGGACAAGGTGCTCATGTTCAACTCAAGAGTCAAAACTATTTGGCCATGGAAAACTAAGGAGCAAGTGGGAGGGTCCATTCCTTGTGATCGATGCCGCGACGCATGGAGCTGTCACGCTTTAATACAACGACGGCAACGTTTTTAAGGTAAATAGCCATCGTCTTAAAGTTTTTCTTGAACATGAACCTAGTGAAGAAGAATGTGACATGATAGAGTTCTTGCTCAACATGAAAACATAAAATCTATTTGTTGCTTCTTTTTCTTTTCTTGCTTGATCATTAGGATAGGAAGTCATAGGAATAGTCTAGTCTATGCATATCAGCTAAGGGTCAGCAACCCACATCATTTTGAGGATCCCTGAACCTGAATTAGGCATTTTAGGGCCCTCAAAAAGGGGGGCGGGTGACCCACCTATGACATGGTTTAAACCGTTGTCCCCATGCAGAGAGTGAGGGAGTTTAGGAACACAAAATTTGAACTTGAAATTCAAAAGGGTTGGGGTCGGCCGATCCCCCTGATGCAGGGTTCGAGCTAATCCTCAATCTCCTGGTCGAGCTCAAACATCTCCTAGGATGCTTCCTTTCAAAAAATTTTGAATGTCACCAAAAAGCCTTGCCTAGCCTCTATATAAACTCCTTTCTCTCCTCTATTTCATTCATCCACACCTCCAGCCTCCATTTACACCCTTTGAGCCCTCAACTCACTTGAAGATTAGAACTCATGGCTCTCACTAGCAAGAACACCAATGTGCCTCCTCGTCCATACTCTCCCATGCCCATGAGATCATTCACGGACATCCTAGAGCTAGCCTTGGCCGTAAATGTAGTTGATCCAAAGCCTTTAGTCATGGCACCACCTGTTGGAGAGCAGTGAGGGATATTGGGGGCGTCGCTCGATGCCAGCAGGGGTCGGCCGACCACCCCACGGCACCCCCAGAGGCCCATGTCTGCTTCCCAGTCTCTCACACCGCGTCGAGAGATTAGGAAGTCTCTAGTTCGTTCCACCATGCCGGTTCGGCCCACCATGGGTCAATTGGCGTTGAAGGATCCGATGGCGATAAATCAACGCGCCATCACGATCTCGTCGGACACAACGGAGAGCATGGACTACACCACGTCCTACACTCCGGCCACACCCCCCTTCTGGAAGAATCACCAGATAGTGGGTGGTGGGCCGTGTAAAGGAAAGGCGATAGTCCCCTCTCTCAACACGGAGGAAAGAAAGGAGCTGCGGGAGTCTCTTGGCTCCTCCGCTAGCCCTTCCATCCACTAGAGAATGGAGCCACCGCCGATCAACGGTCCTGCAGGAAGATTTCAAGATGATCGAGAGGAGAAGACGGACATGGAGAGGCTCATGCAAGTCACTGCCGCACTTAGGGCTAAGAACAGGCGTTTAGATGAAACAGTCTTTGAGCTCAAGATGGCAAATCTTGATCTGGTAGATGATTTCTGTGATCTTCACATTAGCACCAATGCGAAGCTCAAGCGCCTCGCGAATGCCGTAGGGCGCAAGGATCTTCTAGAGCCACCCTCTCCTTAGATTATCCTAGGATTTAGTTTATTAGGCACTCATTTGGTTTATTTCCCTTTTTGAATTCCTTCAGTTTCATTAATTGTAAACGTGCCTACAATTTGGATTTTTTTTTGGAATGAAAGAAGTATTTGCTTGAATGAAAATCCCTTGTCCAAATAAATGAAGAATTTAAGTCCTGCTGGTGTGTTGCCACCAGCAGGACATGTGCACTTGATATTTCCCTTTTGTTTTTGAATTCAGATCACAGAAAACCACAAGTGTGCGAGGATCGGTCGATCCCCCAATGTCTGTTCTAAACTAACACAGGCACAAGAACATGTGACAAACAACCATGCCTGTTGACACGAAGAAAAACCACCAACCAAGGTCGTCGGGCGATGCCCATTTGGAGGGAACCTGAGGAAACAAAGTGCTGCACAATAGTTCAAGATGAAGGCAATTCAGATCATTGCCACAGGTACCCCAAGGTGGGGTTGGTCGATCCCACCAGAGGACCCCGAGCCCACCTGGCAGGCTCCCAGCATCGACTACACTCTTCCTGCCAGGTTTGATTCATTCATTTCTTTCAGATTTATTCACTTCTTATTATTTGCTTTATTACATGAAATAAAAGTGATAAAAAGAATAAATTCTATATGATCAATATCTTATGCGCTGAATCATGACATATGAAGGTCAAAAGTGCCATAAAGTTAAATTCTTGTATATGTTCATGCTTATGGGTAAATACTTTATAGGAATCATATCGACTAAGTTGTTGATGAAAGTGATATAATTCTTGGCTCATAAGTCATACCATTTCTGTTTAAGGTACTTAGAGAATTTATTTTGAAAAAGTCATAAAACCATAATGTCATTCACTCCTCATTAGCAAGAAAATTCCTACCAGAGCCATATTCAAAATTCAAAATAACCCTTGGCTGCAACTTGCATTGGTGATGAGTTTTGCCAAATCTTGTTGACCCTAGTGAGAGTTTTGTCATAGTCCTAAGATCGAGATCACATGCACACCACATATTTATGCTGCTTCTACACTGGAAGTGCGCAGAAACATGCTTTCCATTTCCACAAAATTAGGTTGCTCCATGCTTCAATTTTTAGGAAAATCCTCTCTAATTATTGTCTAGAAGATGAGACCAAAGAGAAAGGGCTAGGCAAAATAAATATTTATACATAGATGGACACATGGAAGTCCATGCAAAAAATGCTAGCCCTGTCTTAGTAGAAAGAAATAGAGAGAGAGTTCATCAAAAAGGAGCAACCTAGTCCATCTTTTTCCACACACTTGCACATTTTGATCTCGGATTATGACACTACTCTCCTTGGATCCTTGCTTTGACTTTACAATAATTGAAATGCAAAGTATGCTCCCTTGTTTTCCCTACCAAGTTCCACATAAGACTAATATATGTAGGATGCAACAAGAAAGGGCAAAACATTTTATGCCCCTAGTGAGGATTGCTACATACTTTGAGTGATTCAAGAGTGCTAAATGAGAAGTAAGAATGAACTATGTGATTTCTTTTTAAACTATTACAAAAACTCCAAGTACCAAGAATAGAAAATTGGGTGATGACTTTGCCTTGAGAATTGTTCCTTTTCTCAACATCTGAAGGATATATGCTAGACAATACCACATAACCCATTTGTATGAACTATGTCTTTGAATAACACTTATGTTCACTATGATCTTGAACATGTCATTGTTTACTTCTCTAACCTTTACTCGAGGACGAGCAAAGACCCAAGTGTGGGGGGTCTTGTTGACGGTAATTATGCCCTATTTTCTACCACCATAACCGTCAACATGACACTCATTTCAGGGGAGAATCAACAAAACAAGTACTGATATAGGTACAAATAACTTGGTTCCACATGTACATGTCATTATTTGTTGCAGCTACTCGATTAGGTACTTTTTAGGGCCTAGAAGCTTAAAATGAAAGAAGCAACAACATCACAAGTCTGCTACACAAAAGTTAACATCATAGGAGCATAGAGCAAGCAACAAGGAGCAAGGCAGACTCACTGCAGCTACAGTGAGGGGATCGGCCGACCCCCTCCCTGTGGGCCCAGGTGGTGCCATGCTGGCACTATCCAAGTGAAGCCCTCCAGACTCAAGCTCAACCCTTGGATCACTCGTGCACTTCAAACCAACGTTCAAGAAGCATTACACAAGGATTCATGGGTCCACATGGAAGGAACCGACTTCACAACTTCTGAACCAGCACCACAGCCATACTCCATGACATGTGTGGATACCCACCAGGAGGCCCACCTGCCATAGAGGGGGTTGGCCGACCCCCTCCTTGGGCCCAACCAAGGTCGGTTTACTCCCACCAACTTTATGCATGCTTCCCACGTGACAATTAATCCAAGACGTCCATCCAAGGATGTTATATGGCGGTTTGATCCAATGGTGCATGTTGGAGGTCACATGGATTGATGACATGGCAATGGAGTAGGCCCTACTCCACGCCCCCTATAAATACCCCCCTAGAGCTTCACTTTAGAAGCATGTATCATTAGGAAGAAAGACTACTTTAGTACTTTAGTGTGAGAATAGTGGGAAGAGAGTGAGGAGTCCCAAGGAGGAGTCCCAGCCTGTCGGCAGTCTTCTCCGAGGAGCGCCTCAGTGGAAGAGGGTCTTCTTGTAAGTCCTACTTCTGAGTCTTTTTTTAGTATTTAATATTCTGCTTCGGTACTTTTAGTATTTAGTCTTTTACGGGTGCACTGTTTTACTTGAGTGAATTGCTTGAAGCATTACCTAAGCTTAGAGTAGTAAGATTAGTGTAGACGTGGTGTCTAGACGACATCTTACTAGTGTGAGCTTCTTGTCGCACTGTAGGACACATAGCGTGAGAGTGACAGTCCTCGCTAGGCGGAGAGTTCCCTATACATGTGTTAGGCAAGTCAACATCGTGCGAGTGGGGCTGAATAGGGTAGTTGCCTCGGTGAGGGAGGAGGTGCAAACCTCTTTAACTTGACTCATCGTTTTGTCTATCGCCCCCAGTAAAGGACAGAGGTGGTAAACCTCGTTGTACATAGAGTACCGTGGCCAAATATTATTGCTAGATAGACCTCTCTATACCCAATCATTTACCCTTTGATCATCACTTGACGATCTTAACCCTAGTTAGTTCACTTCACGTTCCCCGTGGAAAATACGAAACCTGGAATACTCCCAGTGAAGGCTATATTGACTACCGTATGCTTGCGATATAACCATTTGTCACTTCTGGTGTCAACAGCATGCTTCAACTCCTCGAACTCCGCAGTTGCATAGGCGTCAGACTCGCACACACGCGCCGTGAAGACGTTGCCGCGTAGGGACAAGAAACCCTACTCGGTGGGGAGCTTGAGCACGAGGTACCCATAATGGGGAACCGCCATGAACTTGGCAATCCTTGATCGGCCAAGGATGGCATGGTAGATGCCCTCGAAGTTAGCCACTATGAAATTGACATGATCGATGCGGAAGTGCTGCTTCATCCTGAACTGGACGACCAAAGTGATCTGCCCAAGAGGATAGGAGGGCTTGCCCAGCATGATTCCCCAGAACGGGGACTCGTACGGCTTGAGGTTCTCCTGCTTCAGCCCTAGCTCCTTGAAGGCTGGGTAGAACAGAATGTTCAGGGCACTGCCTCCGTCGACGAGCACCTTCTCGAACCGGATGCCATCTATCACCAGGTCATGGACCAGCGGGAACTGACCGGCGTTGGGGATTTTGGACCACATATCATTGCGGCTGAACGATATGGGCTGCTCGGACCATGCGAGCACCTTGACATCCGCGATAAAATCATCAGCCTCCTGGATGGCGACAATGGCCCGCGTCAGCAGCTTCTGGTCCCGGGCGTTCTCTAGCCCAACCTTGCCACCAAGATAACGGCAGTCACGTTCTTCACGGGATCCTTGTAGGCATGTCGGGCCTTGAGCTTTTTCCTCCTCGGCTTCGTCCTGCTGGACGGCTTTCTTGGCTTTTGCCTTGGGGGCTGGGCGTGGCTTCTTGTTGGCCGTCTTCTCAAGTGTCCACTAGGACCTTGCATTCGCCCAGCTTGTGGCCCTTGCTAGGATGACGAGGGCAGACCTGACTAAGGACCTTATCGAGTTCTTTGTCATTCGCCCTCTTCTGGCCCTTCACCGCATTGACGGAGGAGTCGTTGCGGTTACGCCGGCCACCATTGTATGTGTCCCAACCATGGCGCTTGAAGGATCGATTGTTGTTGGGAAACAACTTTGACATACAAACTTCCATCACAAACTTTGGAGTCGAGAACAAACTTTTCCTTATAAATATTTGAGACAACTCAATATTCAGCGAAGATGACGTGGACACTTCGCCGTGACTATTTCAAACTTCGCACATATGTTTTCACATGTTTCAGGTTATCTGACGAAGATGACTTCGCTAAACTCCTGATGACCAGGGAAGCTGACGTAGCAGCTTCACATGAAGAATCAATGAGGTTGTCTGCTAAGTCAAGAAATCATAATCAAGTCCAAAGTTGCTTAAGGAGACAAAAGGAAAGGGGCAAAGTGTGTTTTACCACTTCGCCGATGTATTTTCTAGCTAAAATGTATAGGAGGTGCTATGACTAATTTTGTAAGATTCCTTGAATGGCGAAGCCAGGGGGTCTATAAATATCCCCAGGGGTGTAAGTTTTCAAATAGAATGAAATACAATTGCGATATGCATATTGTTTTCACCTCGCTTTCACTTGTGTGATTCTATCACCCAACATCTGGCGCCGTCCGTTAGTGTGAACGAAAACACCCATGACCACCACGCGAACGCAAAATGGCAAGACCCAGCAAAAAGGCAGCTTCGGCTGAAGACAATACAGTCCAAGACAAAGATTCATTTTTGGAAGATGAGACAGAAACAGAAAATAGGCGCTTACAAGAAGATGAAGAAACTCAGAACGAAGAAAGAAGACTCAAAAAACTCGAAGACCAACTTATCATCAAGAAAAAGCAGCTCGAAGAAGGAAGAGCAAAAACCAGAGAGAAGTCCCTAAGACAAAGAATAGCAGAAGCAGAGGCTGAATTAAGAAAGCTCAATGATGAAATAGAAAATGAGAGCGAAGTCATGATCCAAGACCCAAACTCAACAAGCAAAAACACTAGCAACAAAGAAAGTCACAGTCAAATCACAACAACCGATACAGAATCGCCCCTATCAATCGACATTCAACTAGTGAAGTGGCCAGCAGGATTCAAATTAAACATCATCCCAACCTACAATGACATATCCAACCCCCTACCTGGCGCGACACTGTCGATGAAATATCCTCGGCAGTTTACCATGGGATACCCCGAGGTAGTAGATTTGCGGTGAGGGCGCGCTAAGACCTACGATCTAGATGTGAGACGCAAGACAAATAACCAGGACAACCAGGGTTTATCCAGGTTCAGGCTGTTCAGAAGCGTAATACCCTATGTCCTGCATCTCTGCTACTGTATTGATGAGTATCGGAGTACAATGAGATGAGTTCAGATGCATTCTAGGGGGTCCTTGTCCACCTTATATAGCCGGGGGACAAGGTTACATATCTAGGGTTTCCCTATGGTCGGTTACATTGCGCCGAATCCTTGGAGGACACAAAGATCTAACCAACTAAGACTCCTTGCACACCAAGCAGCCTTCAGCACCCGTGTGGCCAACCGACCTGGGCGGTAGCGGACCACGGGCTTTGCCTTGTCATCCGGCTCACTGATCAGATAGATGATGGACCGGTCTTCGTCTTCTAGTCTGGCCCGTCTTGTACCAACCAGCCCAAAGCCTAGCTGTGAGGGTATACGGGGTCCATACCCCCACAGTGCGGGAGTGCGACGATGGGACCGCCAATCTCCCACGACTGGACGTCAGCGCCGCGCTTCCTCAATGAGGACATGAAGCGGGGTATCAACAGTCAACAAGAGTACAAATGCGCACTGAATCAGGGCGGCCCTTCCTCTAGGAGGACCTGGGGCGCCTCATGGCAATTGGTGGTGGGAAACTTACCGAGGCGAGGTGAGGGCTATTGTGCAAGGCGGGGGAGGGGGTGTGGTGTGGTGGTGGGGGAGATGATGCAGGAGGCATGGACACACTTTTATGTTTGAGTTTATGATTGATACACTTTTATGGTTGAAACACAATTGGACGCCAACAACACGAGAGCGCAGCCACACGTCGTTCATCATATCTGTCCGTGCCGTCAATATTTTCAATGGTTGGACCGTCTGGCCGAACAAGTATAGTACTCCGTACATAGTGTGGTCTATCAATCGCACAGCCACAGCAGCTGAGGGGCAGACTGGGCAGGTTGCTCCTGCTTCCGTGAAGCAATTTCTCTTGCCTGGTTGTGCAGAGGCTGCAGCTAGCTAGATATGGCTACATGGCTATGGTTTCACAGGTTCTGATCGTCTGCACTCCCTTGGCTATTGTTGAAGTTGCCGCTTAAGAAATCCATCTACTCACTACTCTACTTCAAGGATAATGCCACAGACGGTGCTACTGTTGTTCGTAACACAGCTGATCATGCCAAACTTGTACTGTACAAGCTTAGCACAAGAGTTACACGTCCAGCCAGTCAAATTTACACTCCGCGGACGTTTGACGAGAGTGAAGTGAATGCGGCAAAGCTATACAGTAGGAGTAGAAGAATCAAGAAAAGATCTTTTGACCGCCATGATGACACGCTTGATATTTGAGTGCCCTAGTACGGTACATGTACATAAAGGTCTTTTCTATAGAAATACAGAGTATTTCACTATGACTCAAAGAAAGGTAACATGTGGTACATGATATCGTTGTACAAGGCTTATGCAAGTTGGGGCATTGTTGGTGCATGGTTAGCAGATGTACCACATCTCACATCTTGGGATTATGGGTAGGTTCTCTAGGTTTCATGTAAGAGGTTTTGGGGTTTATCCTCTAGTCAGGGCTAGATAAATAGGTCAAGCCACCTGGGTGGATTAAAAGACGTAGCTCGATGGAGTAGCTAGGTAGCCGATTACTATAATGTTAGTGGATTCTATTTGTATGGCCTGGGGTAAAGTAACAACATCCTCACAAGTGGGGTTAGTGCTAGGGGTTAGGTCACCTTGTCGAAAGGTTGGTGTGGTTCCTTGAGCTGCTATTAGCTATAGGTAGATACTATTTGGTTCTAGGGTTAAGCATGTGTACCTTGGTCTTACTGGACCAAGCATGATTCCATTAGGGTTTTGGATCATGTTCTAGGAGCTATCACTAGGGCATGTCATAGTTGAGGATTGGTCTTAGACTCCATGGTTTGTATAAGGAGTTATCTTGAGAGCCTAGTCTGACATAAGGGTACTTTTGTCTTACTTATGATGCCAATCACATGTGGCTTACGAAACATATATTAAGACACATGTGATGGAGTTATGATGCAACGCTTTGTACCTACATGACAAGCAACAAACAAGGGTTTGTTTTAAAAAAAATGTTGGTTTCATTTTTTGATGTTTGTAATTTTTTGGGTTGTTATACAGAGGGCGACGACGCCTTCGCCACGGCCGGGCGGTCTACGGAGGGACATGAAGGTCCCGCGAAGGAGGGCTCTTCTTCTTCCCAAAAGCGGGGCGCGTCGTTCCTTGGCTCCATGTTGCAACCTAACCCTCCCAAGCGAATTCACCTTGCATCATCGTAAGTCTCTTTCTCTGTCTTTTTGGCTTCTTTGTTTTAGGCCTCTCATGCCTTTGTACTGAGGCTTGTGTTCTTCTTTTCAGACGAGGAGGGGTAGTATTGCTCTAGACCCTATCAAGCAACTGCCAGGTCGCGCTCAGCGAGCTCCTTGGCCGGCGTTGGCACTGCGGCGGGAGGCGAGGGACTCGTCACTGTGACGCCACTTGTGGTCCCAACGCTGATGCCGGCTGATGTTTCCCCTGGCAGGGCTGTTAGGTCGACGCCTAGAGGAGTGAAGCCATGTCACCGCCGTCGATTTCTGACGTTCCTGCCTCAGGTGGAGGTGATCTACCCTTGGTGTAGGTAGCGCCCCCTGTGGGGATGGACGTTGACTCATTGTGCGCTGCTCTGATCCCACTGCTCCTGCTTCCACGACGCTGCAGTCATCTGGCCCAAGTGCAGTTGGCATGTTGGCCCCTAGAAGTGCGGCTCCGACCATGTGGACCATGGCTGCCCCGGTGACGGCCATGCCTCAGGCTATTATTTCAGGGCTGGGACATCCACTGGTGATGCCCCTGTCTTCGTCAACCCAGGCACCGCGGCTGCCTATTTTTTATGAGGGTTTAGAGGCGGTGATCTAGTCGATGCTGTGATCTAGCGGGGCAACAAGCTCCGAGCTCGAATGGTTCCTGCCTAGGTTCCTGCCCAGCAACCCCGGGAGCATGATCTATTCTTTGGCGGACAGGGAAAATGCCCTCCAACAGGCTACCATCCCGACGAGTGGGAATGCATGGATAAACACCTGGAATGAGTTGATTCGTCCCGGCATCGAGGTGAGCTCTCCTTTTTTACTTTAGTGCCTCCTGTGTTTTATTATGGCCGCAACTTTGCCGACGTCCTTTGTCTCTTCAGTATATATGTGAGCAGAGTCGGCAAAAGTCCATGATTATGCGCGGGGAGATAGGCATGTGGTCAGATGTGGCTGGAGCTCGACGTGTCACATCCTCTCTTTGTGAGGAGCTGGTGAAGGTCCAGGAGGAAGTGGTCGAGAGAGCTTCTTCTGAGGAGAATTTGTGCCAACGATGCGAGGCTGAGGTGTCGGCTATATGCACGCGCAGGAGATGGCGAGGATTGTCGAGAGGGCCCGGGATGCGGCCTGAAGCTAGACCGATGTGGAGAGAAACCACCGTAATCAAGCTTAAGAGGAGCAGGACGAGTATTGTGACCGCATCGCTCTCCTCCAGGCCGACCTCGAGCATGAACTTAAGGCCGCTGCCCACTTTGAGAGTTCCCTACAGGATACCTAGGCTGGCATCACTCACCGCGACAACCTGCTCACAGATCTGCAGAGGGAGATGGCTGCCATGGAGAAGTTTCAGGAGGAGATACAGAAGAGCAGAGCACTAGGAATGACGGCAGTAGGGCTTTGGGCTGACAGCGCCAGTAAGTGTTTTCCGTTGTCTAGTTACAGTTTAGTTGTCATCCGAGCTTTTGTTCCCAACTCGACTTCTCTTTGTTTCTTACAGGTTTTCACAAGGGGCAATAGGATGCCTAGAGTGCGGTCGTCGATGCCAATGATTGCCGGGCTCGTCTCGAGAACGATCTGAGGGCGGCGGTGGATGATCTCCAGATCCAAGTTGATCCTGCTGAAGCCCTGGAGACAGTCATTGATCGTTTCCCTGAGCGGGCAGACGAGCTTGCTGAGGTTGGCTTCTAGCATAGGGTCCTAGGCATGTCGTGGTCCGCTCCTATTATCCTGAACTTGATTATGCCGCAATGGGCCAGGGCTGGTGCCCAGAGACCGACGCCGGGAAAGCCATGGAGTACTACGAGGAGATGCAGACCGTGGCATAGGACATGTTCCAGATTCTTCGGAGGGAGGCCCTCGGCGACGTCAGGGAAGAGATGGCCGTCGATGCCTAGGACCAAGAGCCTGCTGCCAAACAAGAGCCTGCCGCCGAACAAGAGCCTGTTATCGCGCCTGAGGAGGCCCCTGCCAACTCCCCAAAGGGCGCGCCTTAATCAAGCCCTATACTTACTTTGTTATTCATGGCTGTGTTGGCCTTTTCTTTTGATGAACTTTGGATGTGTTGTAAACTTCGCAGGCTCTAGCCGTAACTGTTTTTGTCAGTTATGAACTTTATAGGCTCTGACCTTTTTAAAGCCTTAGGTTTGGCCTTTTGTCGGCACATAGCTCAGGCCGCCCACGCGGGGTGTCACTAGCTGTGACAAGGTCTAATTTTTTGTAAGATCATACCATTTGTATGACCCGTCAGCCCGTTTGGCTCCGGGTATGCAACTGGCACTCAATTTACGTGGATGTGGTGGTCGTCCCGCCATTCTTGGAATTTGTTAGCAGTAAAGCTCGACTTGCTGGCCGCGATGGTGGAGTTCGGCACTCCGAACTGGTGGGCGACATCAGCAAAGGGCTCAAAGGCTTCTCAGGTCGTTGTGTTGGTGAGGGGATGGACCTCACTCCATTCAGTGAATTCATCCACCACATCAAACAGATGAGCATGGTCCCCAATCAAACCGGATTCTGTTATTGGTTGCGAAAGGGGGGCGAACCTGACACAATTTCGATGAGGAAGACGAAGAGGACACGAACACGAGTGGACGCAATGAAACTTTGGTGCTGTAATGCGACAGCGTTTTCTGGTGTCTCTCTATTCATTATAAAGAAAGTACATGCAGTCATACATGGTTACAATCAATTGAGACAATCACGGCATGCCCGCAATCGGTCGTTGCCATTCCAACGTCCACGGAGATGCTGCCTGCCATGTCTGGAAACTAATTAGTCTAAGCTTCCTTCTATAGTTAGCGGGTGCTCAGGGATTATTCTAACAATCTCCTCCTAAGCCCTTGAGCAACTACTCTAATCTCTTCATGCCGATCCCATCACGGAGCTCTTGGAACCGACTCCGACCAAGCGCCTTCGTAAGGATGTCGCCCAGCTGGAACTCAGTGCCGACGAACTCAACGTCGATCAGCTTCTCTTCGCAGCACTCCCGGATGAAGTGGAACTTGATGTCTATGTGCTTGCTCCGGTCGTGGTGCACGGGATTCTTCATTAAGGCGATGGCAGACTTGTTGTCCACCTTAAGCTTTGGTGCAAGGACTGCACCTCCGACGAGCTCGGCCAGGAGCCTTGCCAGCCAGACCGCCTCGCATGCGGCTGCTGCAGCCGCGATGTACTCCGCTTCGCATGATGACAGAGCCACCACCCTTTGTTTTGCCGACTGCCATGCAACCGGTCCACCAGCCAGGAAGAAGATCAGCCCGCTGGTGCTCTTCCGGTCGTTCACGTCGCCAGCCAGGTCGCTATCCGAGTACCCGAGCAACTTGGGAACGCCGGCGTTCTTGCCACCTGGGTGGTAGTGCAGCCCCCACTGCTGCGTTCCAGCCACGTACCGAAGAACACGCTTCACCGCAGTGAAGTGCTCTTGGCGTGGCGCCTCCATGAAGCGACTGAGGTAGCCAACAGAGTACGCCAGGTCTGGCCTGGAGTTACACAGATACCTGAGGCTGCCGATGACGCTGCGGTACTCCGTCGCGTCGACACTCGGCGTGGTTCCCTCCTTGAGCAGCTTTAGTTTGGGCTCCATGGGTGTGGCACTGGCGTTGCAGCCAGTCATGCCGGCCTTCTCAAGGATCTTGACGGCGTACGCAGTCTGCCGGAGTGTGATGCCGGCATCTCCTTGTGACACTTCGAGGCCGAGGTAGTAGGAGAGCAGTCCAATGTCGCTCATGCGGAAGGTGTTCATCATCTGCGCCTTGAACTTGTTCACAGCTCCCGCATCGCCTCCGGTGATGATCAAGTCGTCAACGTAGACGCCCACGATCAGACGCCCTGTGCCACCGCCACGGATATACATACCGTGCTCGTCGACGCAGCGCTTGAAGCCGAGGCCGAGCAGGGAAGCGTCGAGCTTCTGGTTCCAGGCTCGTGGAGCTTGTCGGAGCCCGTACAGAGCCTTGCGGAGACGAAGCACCTTGTGTTTGTTCTTGCTGTCGACGAAGCCGGGAGGTTGCTGCACGTATACCTCCTCCTGGAGCTCGCCATTCAGGAACGCCGATTTGACGTCCATGTGGTGGACGCCCCAGCCGAAGTGGGCAGCAATAGCGAGGAGCAGCCGGACTGACTCCAGCCGAGCGACGGGAGCGAACACCTCTTCAAAGTCGATGCCAGGGCGCTGCACGTACCCCTTGGCTACGAGACGCGCCTTGTACTTGACGATGGCGCCGTTCTCGTCACGCTTCACTTTGTACACCCATTTCAGGCCGATGGCGTGCTGGTCCCGGGGAAGATCGGCCAGGGACCATGTGTTGTTGTCGCGGATGGACTCGAGCTCCTCCTCCATCGCCGCGTTCCAGTTGGGATCGCCGTCGGCGTCCTTGAACGTCTTGGGCTCCTCGACGCTGAGCTTATGCAGCTCAGCCTCCTCGACGTCACGGTGAGCACGCCCAGGCACGGTGTTGGTGCCCAGAACGTTTTGGAGCATCCTGTACCGGTGCTCCAGCTCCTCGTCGTCGTCTGCGTCGAGGTTCGGGTCGTCGATGAGTGGCGTCGCGAATTCCACCGGTGAGGACCCCCCTCGAACAGGTGAGCCTCGAGCAGACGTGGGCGATGTCGAGCTCGAGGCTTTCGATGTCGAGGGTGCTGGCGCCTGGCGAGCAGAGCCTCGAACAGAGCCTCGAGCCGGTGAGGCCCCTCGAGCAAGTGAGCCTCGAGCCGGTGAGGCTCGAGCCGAGCCTCGAGTAGGCGAGCCTCGAGAGCCTCGAGCAGAGCCTCGAGCAGGTGAGTCCCCTCGAGCAGAGCCCCGAGTAGAGCCTCGAGCAGGTGAGCCCAGCGGCAGCGAGGAGCCTCGAGCAGAGCCTCGATCAGGTGAGGCCCCCCTCGAGCAGACATGGGCGACGTCGAGTCCGAGGCGTCCGATGAAGAACCAGACACGGCCGATGTCGAGGGTGCTTGTGCCTGGCGACGCAGCTCATACTCCTCCTCGATGATGAAGGGCACCGAACTGTCACTCGCCGCGGCGCTCCCCCAGTCCCAGTGCGCGTTTTCGTCAAACACGACGTCGCGCGCGACCCGGACACGCTCCGTGGCGGGGTCATAGAAGCGGTACGCTTTCGCTCCATCTTCGTAGCCGATGAAGACTACCTTCTGGCCGCGATCCTCCAGCTTGCTTGGGTGCGGTCGAAGACGCTTGATGTAGGCGACACACCCAAACACCCTGAGGAAATGCACGGGTGGCTTCTTCCCGTACCAGGCCTGGTACGGTGTCTGGCCGTCGAGGGCGGCCGTTGGCGACCTGTTGAGGAGGTACACTGCTGTGTGCACCGCCTCTCCCCAGAAGAAGCCTGGCATGCTCCGCGCGCGAAGGATGCTCCGCGCCGTGTTCACGACCATCTGGTTCCTCCTCTCCACGACGCCATTCTGTTGCGGAGTGTGCGGCGCGGAGTGTTGTCGAAGGATTCCCTCGCTGGCGCAGTACTCGCCGAACTGCACCGAGGTGAATTCGCCTCCGTTGTCGGTGCAGAGGACCTTGAGCTTCTTGCCGGTTTCGCGTTCCACCTTTGCTTGGAACGTCATGATGGCCGCCGGTGCATCTGCCTTGGTACGCAACAGAGTGAGCCACATGTACCTGCTCATGTCATCGACCAACAACAAGAAGTAGGCGTTCCCGGCCGGCGTGGACGGAGTGATCGGCCCGCAGAGATCTCCGTGGACCAGCTCGAGCTGCTCCTTCGACCGGAACTTGGCAGCCTGCGGGAATGGCGTTCGCTTCTGCTTCGCGAGAACACAGTCCTCGCAAACTTGTTCGACGTGGTCGATTTCTGGCAGGCCCTTTACCATCTCACCACGGTTCAGCTTCCGCAGTGACTTGAAGTTTAGGTGTCCGAACCTCTCATGCCACTTCCAGGCGACATCGTCGACGCGCGCGGTGAGACACACCGGAGCGGCGATGGTCATTTCGAGGTAGTAGAGACGGCTTGGGGATCGGTGAACCTTGGCGAGCAGGAGTCGTTGCAGATCGAAGATGCGAAGAATGCCTTCCTCGATGGCGACCTTGTACCCGTTCTCGTCCATCTGGCCGAGGCTCACAATGTTGATGGTGAGCCGCGGGATGAAGTAGACTCCGTCGAGCCGGCGGTGTTCGCCGGATCTGAGGGCGAAGAGGACGGTGCCCTTTCCCTCGATGTTGACCACCGACCCGTCGCCGAACTTGACGGTGCCGGTCACGCTGCTGTCGAGCTCGGAGAAGACACGACGCGAACCCGTCATGTGGTTCGTCGCACCGGTGTCGAGGACCCATCGGCAGGGCCCCTCTGCCTCCTTCTCCTCCTCTCTGAGGTGGAGCAAGACCTTTGGCTCGTCGAGTTGGACGCGCTGCAGCGGGTCGACGGTGCGCGGCGACGGCGGCAGCGAGGAGCCTCGAGCAGAGCCTCGAGCAGGTGAGGCCTCTCGAGCAGACCCTCGAGCAAGTGAGCCTCGAGCAGGTGAGGCCCCCTTCGAGCAGGTGAACCTCGAGTAGGCGAGGCTCGAGCCGTGCCTCGAGCAGGTGAGCCTCGAGTAAGTGAGGCTCGAGTAGGTGAGGCTCGAGCTGAGCCTCGAGCAGGTGAGCCTCGAGCAGGCGAGTGGGGAACGGATGCGCGTGACGCGGTTACCTCAGACTCGACGGAGATGTACATGAGGGCTCGATCCTCTTCCTCCTCGACCTGGGCCACATAGGCCGTGGCCTTCTTCTTCTTGCCACGGCAGTCTCTGGCCCAATGGCCTTTCTTCCCGCAGTTGTTGCAGAGGGTTCCGGGCGGAGGCTTGCCACCGCCAGCGTTCCCGGCGCCGGCGTTCTGGCCGTCCTGGCCGTTTCGCGCCGTGGAGCCTGCACCGCCACGAACGCGTCCGCGCCCTTGGCGCTTCCCGCGACCGCTGGAGCTGCCGCTGCCACCGGAGCTCTCCTGCTCGCGGCGGCCTTACGACGTGCCTCCCACTCGTCTTCGCAGAGCAGGAGCCGCCCCATGCCGTCCGTGATTTCCTTCGGCTTACTGCGTTCCTCGAACACGCGTAGCCTCCCGACGACCTCCTCGATCGAGACCGTGTCCAACTCGAGGAACATCTCGAGGGAGACTGCAGCCTGGGAGAGACGATCCGGAACGACCTGCAACAGTTTCTTGACTACCTCGGCGTCCGTGATCTTGTCACCGAGCGTCCGGAGGTTTGTGGCGAGCGTCGTGATGCGCGTGCCGAACTCGGTGACGCTCTCGCCTTCCTTGAAGGAGAGGTTCCCGAATTCCCGACGAAGCTGCTGCGCGCTGGCGTCGCGAGAGCGTGCGTCCCCGATGCGCAACGCCTTGACCGCATCCCAAGCCTGCTTGACAGTCGGCTTTCGTCCGAGGGTGGTCCACATCTCGGAGGGAACCGAGCGCAACAGCCCGGCCATTGCCTGGCGATCGGCGTGGTACTCGTCGTCGTCGGGATCTTCGTCGATGCCGATGTCGACGGCGTCCCAGACGCGGAGCGTCTGGAAGTTCACTTCCATCACCAGCGCCCACTCTGGATAATTCGTCCGTGTGAGCATCGGCCACGCGACGTTCGCAGACGAACGCTCGATGACGCGCTCCACGATCCGTGAGCCGGAGCGGCGACGCGAGTGGCGACCCGTCGAGCGTCCACGACGACGCGGCGGCGACCGCGACGGCTTGATCTTTTCCTCGTTGCCGGAGCCATTGGAAGGAGACCGCGAGGCCATGGCGACGACGGCAACCTAGCTCCGATGCCAATTGACACAATTCCGATGAGGAAGACGAAGAGGACACGAACACGAGTGGACGCAATGAAACTTTGGTGCTGTAATGCGACAGCGTTTTCTGGTGTCTCTCTATTCATTATAAAGAAAGTACATGCAGTCATACATGGTTACAATCAATTGAGACAATCACGGCATGCCCGCGATCGGTCGTTGCCATCCCAACGTCCACGGAGATGCTGCCTGCCATGCCTGGAAACTAATTAGTCTAAGCTTCCTTCTATAGTTAGCGGGTGCTCAGGGATTATTCTAACAGAACCAAGGTTCCTTAAACTACGATTGGAGAACAAACTAGGGTTCCTTGAATTATGACGATCCTACTGGGACCACGATACATAATGCTGACAGGAATTTAAAGGTCAGGGACGTCATAGTTGTGACCTGCTTCTGGGATTGAGGAGGACGTTTAGTTGGTGAAGGTCTTCTGGGAAGATGGTGCAACTGCAGCTGATTTCGATGGTGGGCGAGGCTTTCTGGCAACAAGAGCTTTTGGCTGGTCTTGGGTGGCAACATCAGGAATCATCTACGTCGTCGCCAGTCGTGTTGCAACACGTTACCCCTGATGTCCGAGGATCCCGGAAGACGGGCGCGTTGGCCGAGGATGCGGCGGCTCGCGTGCGGGTCGTTGATGCCGATGACGTACTCGCGATCTTCTCCATTAAGGCAGCTAGCGGATGCGCCTCTGCCTGCCCCATGATCTGCGACGGTTGTCCTCCTTTTTCTGCTGTGGTTCTGCGGTCTGTCTGGGGGCTTGAGGCAGATATGGGTCGTCCCACCAGGTGACCCTCATCTATCGGCCAAGCATTGGGCGTCGAGCTCGGAGGGCCGCCCTCGCTTCGAATGTCCACATGTCCCTACGTAAGGAGGAACTGCGCTGATGTAGGGTCCCGCCAAGCACCTCGGTCGTCTGCCACCCAGCGTCGCGTCTGTTGCCGGTCACCGCGACGTGATAGCCGAGTGGCTCCGCTTCATGATGTGCGTTAGTCGGTGCGCATCTCTCACTGCGGGGATCTACGAGCCTGATGCTTCCCGTGCCCGCGAACTGTACCCCATACTGGTTGCTGCCTAAGTCGACATGCCTTCGAGATGTACAAACTGGACATTGGCAGACGTCGCGGTAGCCGCACCCATGAGCTGCCTCAAGCGATGCCACGATTTGCTCTTGGAAATGCTGCGTGGAGCCTTCCACCACCACCTTCGGCCTGCTGACAAAAGCGAGAGACTCGCCAACCTGAGCGGCGAGTTCTTCATGGCTCGTCCGTATTCCGACATCCCGCCTGCGGGGACCGTAGTCGAAGCCTGGAACGGACGCCCGAGATCGAAGGCCTCGAGAGATGAACCAACGCTCATACTCGTGAAGGTTTAGACCGTTGGGGGCCTCCGGTTGCTTGCGTCACCACCCTCGTAGCGTGGTGGACGCTCGCCGAGGGGTCCTGAGGTGAGGTTGAAGTCGATGCTGACGGGGGGATCTGGGTGTCGAACCCTGACCAGATCTCCTCCCAGAGTGACGATGAAGTCTCGGTTTTCGAGACGCACAAATGTCCCTAGAAACCATGCCCCGTCGATGGTAGCTATCTGACGCCTATCGACAGTGTCAAGCACGCTGGCCCCCTACCTGTTGCGCCAAATGTCGGCGTCCTGAACAACCGACAATGAATTTGTGATATGGGCGTGCTTATACTGGTTTGGGCGGAATGTCCCTACGTCCAGTTCAGACGATGTGTTGCCTACTCTTTTTATGAATGAGGTGTGCGATTACAAGTTGCTTGATCCTTCTCGGGAATTGCCAGGCCTCCCCTTTTATAGCTCAGGTGGGAGGTTTGGCTTACGCGTCGTGGGGAAAACGGCTAATACCTGAATGTTACATTCGTTATGCCCCTATGCGGATATCCTCTTTGAGAGAATCGCTTCACTTCTGTGTCGGCTCTATGGTCGGTTTTCTGGTGGGGGCCTAGATACGTCGTACACCCGTTGTCGTGGGATCCAGGTCGTAGTAGGGCCAATGCTTTTCCTGTTCATCATGGTACAGGCCTCGTCCCCTAGTGCTTCCTGTAGTTCGTCGGTCATCAGGCATCTCCCTTCTGTGGCCATCATTTCGGCAGGGCAAGGTCAAGGCGTGCACTCGTGCGGTGGTTGATGGTACGGCTTAGTATGTTCTTGGATAGGGGCTGGGTTGCCGCCTACCTAGAGGCCCTCTAGATTCTTGTCCTTCATGGTAGACGTTCTTGAGTTGATCTAGAGATCCCTTTGTTATCCTACGACGTGCCCCTTGGAGTCAACTGTGCCATCAGGCGTGCCTGTTGTAGATCTTGATTAACTACACATCATAACTGTAAGGTATTCTTAGGGGTATGGCCTATCCAGGTCCCAGGCTTGCCTCCGTACCCGACGTTCTGGGGTCGTATGTCGCCTCACGTCGGGTGGTATGGACCGTCATCACGTGTTATTTCACGACGGATAACGCGTCCCGACGTTGGACATGGTCCCCTCGTCGGGCGATGTGGACTAACGTCGTGTATTATCTTATGCTGGGTAGAGTTACTCGATGTTAGGAGCGGCTCTCACGTCGGGCGGGAGGTGACGTCGGTCGAAGTGGGCTTGGGTCGTACGAGGCCTGTTTCCGGTATGGGCCATAAGGCAACAGGTCTTGGCCTTGTCGCTAGGGCCGTGTTTCACGGGAATGCCCAGCCTGATCAAGAGCGGTCCTTTGATCTTCGATCCCTCGGTGGGGTTAGCTTCATTTGAGTTTTTGTCCTTTGATGGGGTATCGTAAATCCGGATCCCCGATAAGAACCGAAACTCCAGAAACACGCCAGAAACATGTTAAACATGAGTTTGGGTCAAACAAGATGGGTGCGTCCATTGCGAAAGAATTATCCTTGGTCCTAGTTAATCAAAACAAGCCCTAAAGGGAAGGGACCATGGCGAACCGGGGAAGGGGAACGACACAATGGCAAAAATCCTCGAGTCCGAGCGCTAGGACCTGATCCTCCGTCTGAGCGGGCTTTCCCGCCCATGCTTGCGCCTCTCGTGCGCCTCGCCGCGTGCCTTCCCGCGCGTCTGCCTGGCGCCTACACACCTTCGGCCCTCTCTGTCCCTCCCTCTCTCCTTCTCACCAGAGTTCGGGCAATGACAAGGTAGGTCTCTTCTTCGTCCTCCTCCTCCTGTTGCTCCTCCAACTTTGGTGGTGACCTATGGTTCCGGCGATGACCAAGGGTTCCTGCGAGCTCACCCCCCTTCTTCCCCAACTTCGGCAGGGTATATATTGCTGGGTGGCCGGGGGAGGAAGGGAAGACAAATGGTGGAGATGATCGCCGAGCCGTTTAGGGAGCCTTGGCGACAGCCGGGCCATGTCCAGGGTGGCCGAAGTTCAACATGGGCGGTTCAGGAGAGGGGGAAGGTGGTCACCGCTGGATTCTTTTCCTGCCCACCTCGCCTCGCGCAACGGCACCCCCGCCCACAGAGGTAGGGTCACACTGTAGTGGGCGGGATTATCAACGAGGACTGGGGCCCAAATGCCCGAACCCCAACCCCCCCGACGTCGGCGTAGCCAAGCAAGGAAAGTAAAGGACAGGTGGGATGCATCACCTGTGCATGTGACAGGAGTGCTGGGTAAGTCTTTTCCAACCGTGTACATTTACGTGTTGGATCCATCATCTACAAATTGGTATAAACAACATTTTTAATGACCTAAATCTACACTTTGAAAGTTAATACATCCAAGTGACACAAGTGGAAAACGAACATGTGCATGTTCTTGATTGGCTCAGCAATAGCTAAGAGCAATCGAAGAGATTTTAATAACGCATCAACGCAGTACAGAGCATGGCAATAAACAATGGCAACTTAGGAATATCCATTTCAATTTATAAACATAATTAATGCCGACTATTTGCTCTATAAAACTAAGTTCCGATAAATTCTAGACAGCCTCGGGGTCCCATGTAACAGCAAACACCTAAAACCAGAGTCCCTTATACTGCTTGTCGAGTGCCTTCGACTTCATCTTTGGACAGCACAGCAGTTTTTCTAAGATTATTGTACATGTCATGGCAAAAGTAAGCAAAATCAGCCATGTTCCTGAAAAGTTCTGGCAGGTGAGTCCGGAGGTTTGCAAGTGATTTCTCCCGCACCTGCCTGGCATGCCTAAGATGGTGCCCCTCCTCCTCTATCAGCCGCATCTCTATTTCTTCGATGTTGCGTTTCCTATCCTCGACAGGATCTATGTTTTGAGTTTCTGCTGCATCTGGGTTTGTATCCTCACCTGAGGCTGCCCGTCTCTCCAAGTAATTTTGATGCCAGTCTTCAAACTGTGCCTTCTTTCGGGTCAGATCCCTACGAATTTCATCACACCTCCTCCTTAGGTTTACTTCCTCCTTCTGAAGGTGCACGATATTGCTTATGACTTCAGCAAAGGTTTTGATGGCAGTTTTTGCAAGCTCAATTGGAAGCCTTTCGAGCTCGTCATGCCAGGCATGTAGCAGGTGCTTGATGGGTGGATCCACCAGCCTTGGAGGGGAGGAGACCTTCTCCTTTATGTTGCTCTCAATTGGGATGAGATTGAGCTTCAGCCATGCATTGAGTGCTCTGATGTATGCTTTCTGATTGTCCATCAGTTTCTCAAACTGTGTATGCCACTCCCTAACAATGTCACGTAGCTCACAAGTCTGTGTGTAATGAGAATCAGTTGTCTCTCTTGGGACAGGAGGAATCTCAAAACCTCTTATTCCGGAAATAATCAGAAACTGACTTCGATGATGACGGTGCAGAGAACTCCACATCTTGGCCATCCTACAAAAGGTAAATATTGGGAAATCGTAAGAAAAAAGTTCCAAGGTCTGCCAGTAATCCGGAACAGCAAGCCATATATAGCACACATTTCTCCTCATTCAACAAGACAAATCCAACAGAAAATGTAAAGCAATTTACTTGTTTATTGCGGCCATCAGTCATGAATTTATTAGTTTGTGATAGTCTGTCGATTGAAAAGCTTAAGTTTCTATTTTTTACATTGACCAAAGGGACACATGTGCTTTTTTATTGGATTAATCTGTATACCAGTAACAAATACAATTATGGAATTCAAACTGACTTTATTGTTCCATTACAAACCAACAAGCAACAGATTAGATTGTTTTAACTAGTATGCTTGAAAGATTCAAGCACTTAGTTCCCATCTACAGCAGTTGGGATGGGCTCTCCGGATGCGCTGGTTGTGTCTGCAGAAAACTGAACCTGATAGGCCCTGGGCGGCTTTCCAGATCCAAGTGCACCCTGCAGTCAAAGCATTCTTTAGAGTGGCCATTATCTCGGATGTCGGCAATGGCAAGAACACATTTTTCTGGACTGACAGGTGGTTGCATGGCAGAGTCTCGATCAACTAGTGCCTAATCTTTTTGGATCAGTTAACAACAAAGCAAGGAAAAGGACAGTGTATGAAGCCATTATCGAGATGAAATGGGTGCAGGATATACGGACGGGTGCCACTACAGTGCCCGGGTTGACAGAATTTTTTAAGTTGTGGGACTTGCTCTTAGATTTTACTTTGCAACCTGAAGTAGATGATACTCAACTATGGCAATTCTCTAGTTCGGGAGTGTACTAAGTCTGCATATGCGGGATTTTTTATTGGGGCTGTACAGTTTGAGCCTTGGGAGAGAATCTGGAAGAGCTGGGCACCAGGCAAATGCAAGTTCTTCATGTGGTTAGTGGCGCATAATAGGTGTTGGACTGCAGATGGTCTTGCTAAAAGAGGTCTGCCCCACCCTGAACGCTGTCCGCTTTGTGATCAGGCTGAGGAAATGATTGATCATCTACTGATCTCATGTGTCTTCTCCAGGCAAGTATGGTACAACATTCTACGAAAGGTCAGCCTGCAGGATCTCTCCCCCCAGCGTGACAGCAATTCCTTTAATGCATGGTGGGCAAGCACGAATCCTGGTCTTGATGACCAGACTAAAAAGGGTCTCAATTCCATCATCATTTTGGGAGCTTGGTCCATTTGGAATCACCGCAATCGTTGTGTGTTTGATGGGATTCAACCGAGCCTAAGTAGTGTTCTGGCTTCAGTAAAAGATGAGCTCCTCCTATGGAGATTGGCCAGAGCTCGGGGAATTTCTAATCTCCTTGCTCTAGAGCCAGTCAATGCATGAGTTCCTCCCTAGTAGTCTTGGGTCAAGTTTAAAAATGTGAGAGAGACACCATCAGATGTAAAAGTGTGCATGTGTGGCTGTAACGGGTTCTAAACCCACTATTTTTCTCTTCTTAATATAATGATACGCAGCTCTTCTACGTGTTCATGAAAAAATAATGAATAGTGACCGGTCTGCAGAACTCTTATGTATTATATATATACTTACTAAAAACAATTAACAGGACCCAGGAACTCAACCCATGATGAAGTTGGTCCCCCCCTCCCCAACCACCCCACCAGCACCACCACTGCCATCATATAAAAAAAATTGACGCCAACAGATAGATCCATGTTTCTCCTCACCATTTTTCTTCTCCCCATTTTTATCTCCTTTAACCATTTTTCCAGAGGTTCGAGATGAGCAACCTCGGCCTGCTCTCTTTCTACCTCGTCTAAGTTGCACAGATACGGATACGTGTATCGGTATCGGAAGGATACGGATACGCGGATACGGCAATTTTCTGAAAAAACCGATACGCGGATACGTTTACTATTTAAAAAATAAAATAAAAAAATAATAATGCTGGTTTGATGACAAAAAATCATAGGAAAGCCCAAGGCCCATCTAAGCACCTATGTGATACGGAGTGCCATCATCGATTGCCATCCATTCGTCTCCAGTTCAGCGCACAGCACAGCCGCACAGGCTTCCGCTCCCCACACCCCATCACCATCTGCTCCACGCTCGCATCCCCGGCCGTCATCTGCTTCATGGCACCCCACCTCCGCTCGCAGCGTCGGAGTGTGGATTCAGTGGACGCGGAGCTCGAATCGACGGCAGCAGAGGTCGATCCGGCGGTGGCAGACCTCAAATCAGCAGCGGTGAAGGTCGAATCCCGCGGCGGCGGAGCTCCAATCAGCACCGGCGGAGGTCGAATCGACGATGGCGGGGTTGAATCGACGACGGCAGCGTCGATCCGGCGGGGGCTGTGCTCCAATCGGCGGCGGCTCGGCGGCTGATGTGTGCACGCAATCAACCTGCTCGCGAATGACTCTTTCTCCTTGTGCTCCCCTTCGTCCACTCTCCTCGGCGGCCGTATCCATATTGCTTGATACGCGTGTCCAAGTGCTTGATGCGTATCAGGCAAACATATCGTATTTTTGAAAAAAAAAACAAAATTCGGATACTCATCCAGTACGTATCGACCGCGTATCGGCGGCGTATCCGATATCCGATATCGCCGGGGATACGCGCCTACCTGAAGTATCCGTGCAACTTAGTACCTAGACATCGAGGTTCACCAGGATGCCAAGGGCATCATGCTGCGGCAGGCGCACTACGCCCAGCGCATCCTCGAGCTCGACGGACTGGTGGGCTGCAATCCGGCGGCTACGCCCATGGAGGAGAAGCTCAAGCTCAGTCGCGAGAGCGAGGCAGAGGAGGTGGATCCCACCTAGTGTCGGCGCCTCATTGGCAGCCTGCGGTACTTGGTGCACACCAGGCCAGATTTGGCGTTCGCCGTCGGCTACCATAGCCGCTTCATGGAGCGGCTGACGATCGAGCACCAGCAGGCCATCAAGCGCGTGCTCCACTATGTGCCTGGAACCTGGACTACGGTCTTCACTACAAGAGGGCTCCCAGCACGACACGCTTCATTGGCTACTGGGACAGCGACCTCGCCCGCGACGTCGACACAAGCAAGAGCACCAGTGGAGTCATGTTCTTCCTGGGCAACTGCTTGGTCAGCTTGCAGTCGATCAAGCAGAAGGTGGTGGCATTGTCCAGCTGCGAGGCAGAGTAAATGGCCACAACCTCTGCAGCAACTCAAGCTCTTTGGTTGTCCAGGTTGCTCGGGGAGCTTCTGGGCAGGAAGGTAGAGGTGGTGGAGCTGGCACTAGCCAAGAACCCTGTCTTCCATGATAGGAGCAAGCACATCAGGACTAAGTTCCACTTCATCAGGGACTGTCTTGAAGATGGAAGCATCAAAGCCAACTACATACCCACCAATGATCAGCTGGCTGACATCTTAACCAAGTCTCTGGGGAAGAGAGATGAGGGGAAGAATTGGCCTGAAGAAGATCAAGTAGTGTTAGGGGGAGATTGATGGAATTAAGCCTACACTTGTATCTTACTTTACTGCATTTACCTTTTGCTTTAGGTTTGTGCCTTGGCTCTCAAGTTGATCATGAGGTGCCTTGGTTGTTAAGGTGTCTAGGAGCATCTTGCTTTATGCAAGAATATGCTTAGGGAGTTGGTAGAGGCCCTGCTCTATATAAGCAGCAGCCACTTTGGTAGAGGCCCTGCTCTATATAAGCAGCAGCCACCCCTTGTATCTTTGCAACTTTCCAATTCCAATAACAAGCCATAACAGGCAAACTGACCTGGTCACACACCTGCTTGATGTGATCGATCTTGGGTATCCCCGACGCCATCTCCTCCTCGCCCAACTTCCGGAAGGCATTGAAGTTCAGATGGCCAAACCTCTCATGCCACTGCCACGCCTCGTCATCCTTCCGCGCCACCAAACTGACAGGCTGGACAGCTTCCAGGTGAAGAATGTACAACCGATCTGCACCTCGGTGTACCTTGGCGAGCAGACGACCGCGGTGATCCCAGATACGCAGCACGCCGTGGTCGATCTCCACCTTGGAGCCGCTCTCGTGCAGCTGCCCAAGGCGCCGCTCTCGTGCAGCTGCCCAAGGCTCATGATCGAGTTCTTCAGGGCCGGAATGTAATACACACCCTGGAGGACACGGTGCTCGCCGGTCTTGCCCTCGAACACGATGGAGCCGACGCCGCGGATGTCCACCTTGGACTCGTCCCCAAAACGCACCGTGCCGCGGACGTCAGTGTTCCGGTTGGTGAAGAGCTCGTGGCGGCCCGTCATGTGATGCGTGGCGTCGCTGTCGAGGTACCAGCCGCCGGCTTTCCCTTCATCTCTGTCGATGTCGAGGTAGGCCCTGGCACACGGCTCCTCCAAGGTCACATCTTGGGTGGCGTAAGTGTACGCCGGCGAGCGCTCGTCAAGATCGACGAAGCCATGCACCAGGAACAAGCGCCATCCTCCTCTGCTTCGACGTACTGCCCGCCGCGCTGATCACCTCCCCCACGGCCTCCACGGTCATCACCACCACCGCCGCCGCGGTCACCTCGCTCGTAGCGCGGTTGGCGGCAGTCTCGTGCCCAGTGGCCCTCCAGGCCATAGTTGAGGCAAGTGTCCGGCCCGCGATCGTCGGCGGCGGGGTCGTTCCCGTCACCACGGCCGCCGCCATGGCCACCACCGCGGCCGCTACCGCGGCCTCTCTGCTTCTTGCCTCCGCCACGCTGGTTCTTGGAGCTTGAGCCGCCAGAGTCGTCCGCGCCTTTCTTCTCCCTCTTCCAGCGCGCCTTCCACTGCTCCTCCGTGTACATCAGCTTGCCACCGACGGTGATGGGCTCCGTGGGGGCTTGCTGCTCCCGATCGTCCACCGCATTGAGCCTCCTCGAGCATGAGTGCATCAAAGTCGAGGAATTGCTCGATGGCAACGACGATCTGGGCGTACTTCGTCGGTACAGTGCGGAGGTACTTCTCCACGACTTGCTGCTCGTCGATGTCGCGGCAGCCGTGGATGATCAACTGCTGATGCAGAGCCCGAAGCCAGAGCGCCTAGTCCTCGACCTGCTCCCCCGACTTCATCCCAATGTTCTTCGAGTCACGGCAAAGGCACTGCATCGTCGCCCGGCGGACCCTGTCCACGCGGATTCTTGCAGCAGCGATGGCGTCCCACGCCTCCTTCACGCTCTGCTTGTCGATGAGTGGGATGCCCATCTCCTTGGGCACCGCGGCCACGATCGCCTCCATTGCCCGCCGATCCTCGCGAAACGGCACCGGCCGCCCCTCGACGGCGTCCCAAATGTTGCGGGCTTGCATCCGCAGCTTCATGGTCTGGGACTACTGTTGAGATATGACTCTCATATACCCTCGCGGCTATACTTGGGCCGCACCATCGAAGACGGCCCAGCCCAAGATGAAGGCGTGCGGCACATGACATACACTGCACGGTTCTGTATTAGTACCAAATAGGCTATTTTGCTTGTAACTCTGTCCCTTCGGCATATATAAGGAGGGGCAGAGGTCCTTAGACATACCAGGTCGACGATCACATCTCAATAAGGAGAAGATCTCCAGGATCTCTCTTGTAACCCAGACCTCCGTGGTCCAGGGCATCTGAACTCATCTCATTGTACGCCGGTACTCATCAATACAGCAGCAGAGACGCAAGACGTAGGATGTTACGCTTCCGAATGGCCTGAACCTGGATAAACCTTGTTTGTCTTGGTTGTTTGTCTTGCGTTTCACATACGGTTCGTAGGTCTTAGCGCGCCCCCACCGCAAATCTACTACCTCGGGGTATCCCATGGTAGACTGCCGAGGATATTTCGTCGACAACCACTTGTGGTATTTGGCCTTGTCCAGCATCGGCCACGCGGTCCCGCTGCCAGAGTCGTGGTAGACGACCCTGAGCTCCGGCAACGGGTGGTGCCCGCCACTGCACCCGCGACGGCGCGGCGGCGGGGACCGGGACCGCCTGCGGCGAGGGCTCCTAGACCTCCCGGACGACCCTCCGTGCAACCTCTCCTCCTTCAACCCGCTCCCCTCTGCTCTCTCCTTCTCCGCCATGATCTCCGCGCGCAGCTCCCGCGCCGTCACGGTGGCAGCCTCCGCCACCTTGGCCGCGTCCCCCGCCGCCTAGATCGTTGCTGTTATAGCCTCCTCCGCTGCCTTCAAGCGAGCAGCTTTGCTGTGGAGGTCGCCCTGCACCTCATCAGGATCCTTAGCACCGTCCCATCCCTGACGGCCTTGGCGGCAGCGGCGGCGTGCTCGGCCTAAGTGGCCGTGGCAGGAGCAAGAACATGAGTAGGTAAGGAAAAGGGGATAGCTTTGGGCTCTCTGGAGCCTAGCTCCGATGTCAATTGTTGGCAAAAGACAGAGGATTTGGGTATGCCAAAGGCACCATGACCCCTTGGGGTTCACTTTCTTATATAGCAAATGTCATAAAGGTTTGCTTGGGATACAAGATGCTTAGACAGCATATTCCTACAGCATATAGCATAAAGTAGATAGAGATAAGCTCCTTGGCTATTAAGCAAGCTCTCAAAGCTTTGTCATGATCAGCTCAAGGGCATTATCAGTAAACTAGTGACTAAAATAGAAGATGAACTAATCTACTGATAACTTAACTGACAGGCTTACCTAACATGAGGGGGAGAATTGGCTTGAAGAAGATCCAATAGTGTTAGGCTTAAGGGGGAGATTGATGTCATTAATCCTACACTTGTATCTTACTTTTCCTGCATTTACCTTTATTCTTTAGGTTTGCCTTGGCTCTCAAGTTGATCATGAGGTGCCTTGGCTGTTACGCTGTCTAGGATGGCATATTCCTGCATAAAGCAAGATGCCAAGAAGTTGGTAGGGCCAAGTAGTTGGTAGGAGCTCAGCTCTATATAAGCTGCAGCAACCCCCTTTGTAACTAAGCTTTGCAACTTTCCTATCAATAACAAGCCATAGCAGGCAAACTGACCTCTGCCAGGTTGCTTTGCCTTATGCAATTCCAACAGTAAATGTATCCGCGTATCGGGTTTTTTAAGAAATTGTCGTATCCGCATATCCTTCCGATACAGATACACGTATCCGTATCCGTGCAACTTGCTTACTGTAATGCCCTTAGGCTGATCAAGATCAAAGCCACCAGCTTGCTTGGCAGCCAAGGAGCCTACCTTTAGCTACTTTATGCTTTATGGCATTATGCCTAGAATATGCTCTATGAGCTTCTTGTATTCCACGTTGAACTTTTGCTATATAATCAAAGCAAGGCCTAGAGCCAAACCTGCACTCTCGCAGTTCACAAACCTGTGTCCAATTGCCAACAATTGGCATCGGAGTTAGGTTCCAAAGAGGCCCAAAAGTTATCCCCTTTCTACCCCTTCCTACCCAGTTCCAAGCAGCTATGGCCACTTTAGCCGAGCGCGCCGTCGCCGCCGCCGCCGCCAAGATCGTCAAGGACGATGCTAAGGATGCCGGTGAGGGAGTCCAGGGTGATCCCAACAGTGGGGCCACGCGCTTGAAGGCAGCAGAGATCGTCGCCGATCCAGGCGGCAAGGGATGCTGCAGCGGTGGCTGAGGCCGCGACGAGGACGGCTCAGGCCCTGCGGGCGGAGATCGCCGCGGAGAAGGGAGCAGAGGGAAGCGGGAGGAAGGAGGATCCAGTACACGGCGAATTGCCTCAGAGGAACTCAAGGAGCCCTCCACGGCGCAGGCGGTCCCCGTCGCCGTAGCGGCGGACGCCACCAGTCACCGCTTGCCCAGATCGTGTACCGCGACTTCGGTAGCTCAACAGCGTGGCCGATGCTGGATAGGACCAACTACCACGAGTGGTCCCAGACCATGAAGCTGAGGATGCAAGCTCGCGACTTGTGGGACGTCGTCGAGGGAGTTCCGATGTCGTTCCGCAACGATCGTCGGGCGCTGGAGGTGATCGTGGCCGTGGTGCCCAAGGAGATGGGCATCTCGCTCATCGACAAGTCGACGGCGAAGGAGGCGTGGGACGCCATCGCTGCAGCAAGGATCGGCGTGGATAGGGTCCACCGGACGAGGATGCAATGCCTCCGCCGTGACTGGGAGAAAGTCGGGATGCGGCCCACGGAGCAAGTCGAGGACTTTGCTCTCCGCCTGTCAACTCTGCATTAGCATCTAATCATCCATGGGTGCCGGGACATCGACGTGCAGGACGTCGTGGAGAAGTTCCTGCGCACAGTGCCGAGGAAGTACGCCCAGCTCGTCGTCGCCAAAGAGCAATTCCTCGATTTTGAGGCGCTCACGCTCGAGGAGGTGATTAGGAGGCTCAAGGCGGTGGACGATCGGGAGCAACAAGCACCGATTGAGCCCATCACCGTCGGCGGCAAGCTCATGTACACGGAGGAGTAGTGGAGACCGTGCTGGAAGAAGACGGGCGCGGACAACTCCAACGGCTCAGGCTCCCAAGACTGCCGACAGCACGGCCGCGGAGGCAAGAAGCAGCAAGGCCTCGGCGATCGCGCCGATCGTGGAGATGGAAGAGCTGGCGACGACGACTGCAGGCCTGATCGAGGCGACACTTGCCTCAATTGTGGCTAGGAGAGCCACCGGGCACGAGACTGCCGCCAGCCGCGTCAGGACCATGGCGACCGCGGCGGCGGCGGCGGCGGTGACCGTGGAGGCCGTGGCTGCCACCGCGGTCGAGGTCGAGGAGATCTAGGTGGCCAGCGCGGTGGCGGAGGACAAGGAACACGTGCCCAGTACGCCGAGGCGGAGGAGGAAGACAATGCTCTCGTGCACGGTTTCGTCGACCTTGACGAGAGCTCACCGGCATAAAACTACGCCGCACAAGATCTCACCTTGGAGGAACCACGGGCCCGGGCCTACCTCGACGTCGAAGGAGGATGTGTATTGACAGCAGCGCCACGCTTCACATGACAGGCCGCCGCGAGCTCTTTGCCGACTTGAACACCGAGTGCAGCAGCACAGTACGCTTCGGGGACGAGTCCAAGGTGGACATCCGCGGCGTCGGCTCCATCGTGTTCAAGGGCAAGACCGGCGAGCACCGTGTCCTTCACGGGGTCTACTACATCCCTGCACTGAAGAACTCCATCATGAGTCTTGGACAACTTGATGAAAGCGGCTCCAATGTGATCGACGACGGCGTGCTGCGCATCTGGGATCGCCGCGGCTGCCTGCTTGCCAAAGTACACCCGGGACCCAATCGGTTGTACATTCTTCACCTAGAAGCATACAAGCCCCGCCGTCTCACTGAGCGCAAGGACGACGAAGTGTGGCAGGCACGAACGGTTCGGTCATCTGCACTTCGACGCACTCCGGCGGCTGAGCAAGGAGATGGCAACGGGGATGCCCAAGGTCGACCACGTCGAGCAGGTGTGACACCTGCGTCACCACCAAGCAGAGGAGACGCTCATTCCTAGCCGCGACAAAGTATCGGGCAAAGAAGCAGCTAGAGCTCGTGCACGGGGACCTGTGCAGTCCCGTGGCGCCGGCGACCCCCGGTGGCAACAGGTTCTTCTTGATGATGGTGGATGACGCGACTCACTTCATGTGGGTCGTGCTCTTGCCGTCCAAGGACGCCGTCGGGGACGTCATCAAGTGCAAGCCTCTGCGGAGCTGGAGAGCGAAAGAAAACTCAAGGTCCTCCGCGGACAACGGCGGCAAGTTCACCGTCGCCTAGTTCACTTCCTACTGCGCCGATGAACGTATCAAGCGTCATTCTCAGCTTCTTACACTCCATAGCAGAACGGAGTTGTTGAGCGCAGAAATCAATCGGTGGTGGCAACGACGTGCACGCTGCTGAAGCAGAGGAGGCTTACGGCTCGGTATTGGGGGGAGGCAGCGCGGACTGCGGTTCATCTCCTCAACCGTTCGCCGACGCACGCGTCCAAGGGCATGACGACCTACGAGGCATGGCACGGGCGCGTGCCAACGGTGCGCCATCTCAAGGTGTTTGGCTGCGTTGCCTACACTAAGAAGCTCACCCAGCTCCGCAAGATCGACGACCGCGGCGAGGCCGGCGTGTTCATCGGCTACGCGGAGGGGGCCAAGGCGTACCGGGTCGTAGTCTACGACCCGGTGAACCAGCGCGTGAAGATCAACCACGACGTCGTTTTTGATGAAGGATGCGGCTAGGATTGGGCTTCGCCGGAGCCCGGTTCATCAGCGGCGGCAGAAAGCGAGTTCACCGTCAAGTACACGTGGCCGGAGGTGGTGCCTGGAGCTTAGAACTCGGCATCCCCATCCCCAATTCCTCCGCCAGACTCTGCTTCGTTAGGCTCTGCACCAACTGGAGAAGCAGAGGACTCTGCTCCGATTTCGCCGTCCCCCGTTCCTGGAGCGCTGCCCACATCCCCTGCATCAGCGGCTGCACTAACTCCATCACCGGCCCTGATCGAGTCCTAGGTGGAGCACGTGACTCCCCTGGAGGAGGATGAAGACCAGCTAGACGTGTGCTACGACAGGGAGCCGCTCCGCTATCACACTGTCAGTGGCATCATCGGCGACCAGCCCATTCCGCCGTTGGCGCAGCGCCTGTTCGCGGAGCTGCACCTCACTCACGCCGGCGAACCGTCCACCTAAGCTAAAGCTAAGGATGATCCCGCCTGGCGAGCAGCAATGGAGGAGGAGCTGCGCGACGTCGAGCAGAACGGCACCTGGGAGCTGGTGCCTCCTATGCCGGCCACCGCCCAATCACCCTAAAATGGTTGTTCAAGCTGAAGAAGAACGAGCGTTGGGATGTGATAAAGCACAAGGCTCGCCTGGTCGCCCGCGGTTTTGTCCAGCAAGAGGGGGGTAGACTACGAAGATGCATTCGCACCAATGGCTCGCATGGAGTCTGTGCGCGTCCTGCTTGTTGTGGCTGCTCACGAAGGATGGTCGGTTCATCATATGGATGCCAGGTCGGCCTTCCTCAATGGAGAGCTCAAGGAGAAAGTCTATGTTCAGCAGCCACCCAGGTTCGTCGTGGCCGGTGAGGAAGGCAAAGTGTACCGCAACCGCGAGGCACTCTATGGCCTGCAGCAGACGCCCAAAACCATGGAACGCGAAGCTGGACTCTACTTTGAAGATGGGTTTGAGCCAGAGCAACCATGAAGCAGCCATTTATCGGAGGGTCTCCGGCGGGTCAGTTCTGATCGTTGGGGTCTATGTGGAAGACCTTAGCATCACTGGGTCCAAGGAGCAGGATGTGAGGACATTTAAGGCAGAGATAAAGTCCATCTTTGAGGTGAGTGATCTCGGGCTACTGAGCTTCTACCTAGGAGTTGAGGTTCATCAAAACAATGGTGGCATCACTCTTCGTCAAAGTCACTAGGCCAAGAGAATTCTAGAGCTGGGCGGCATGTTTGATTGCAACCCAGCCTCCACTCCCATGGAGGAGCGCCCGAAGCTGAGCAAGTGCAACACAGCCAAGGAGGTGGATCCAACTCACTATCGCCGGCTTGTAGGGACTCAGTTGCAGGCTTGTGAGCAGATTCCTGGAGCATCCCACTACTTAACATCTTCAGGCAGTGAAGAGGGTACTCAGGCTGGCGATTGAATTTAAAAAGGACAATTCAAGACAGCTGTTGCGGGAGGGACTCTCAACCCTAGCTGCCAGGAACTCGCCCCTCGTTTGATCCCGTGCTCCCGCCGGCGAGGTCGCAGGTTCCCTCCGCCTCCGGGGGCCTCGGGGCCTCAGATGCGTGGGGAATCGGAGGCTTTTTGTCCAGTGGTGTAGATTATAGGTCCCTTTTTAGGGTTAGGTTCTCCGGCGACGCGAGCCTTGGTGGATGTGGCGGCACTGCCATGGTGGAATAAAGTCCACCTGGTCTTCGTCCACCTCGTCGTCATCTACTCCGGTGACAATGGGAGGCCTGTGAGGTGGTGTAGGAGTTTGTGGCGGCTGTTGTTTCATCGTCGCGGCGGAGTGGCGGTGCTCGTGCCACGTTTTATGTCAAGGCTACGGTGGCGGCTAGGGGTGTGGCAACAAGAAGTGTGGTGGATCGATCTCGATCTGCGGACGGCACGGGTCATCGCTTCGATTCAGGGTTGAGGGGGCTCGGCTTCACCACGACGGCGGATGCCATCGTCAGCGTCGCCATCGTTGTTCCAACCTGGAGTGTGATCCTGACGGACGGGCGTTCAAAGACTTCTTCGCCTTCGTGAGATTGAGCGTCTGCTGCAGTCCACCTCGACGTCGGCGGCTTCCTCCGGCTTCAGGTGCTTCAGGTTTGGCGGCGTTGGCTAGTGACGGCGGTCTTTGTCGGCGGCGGATGAGGCTGACTTCCATTCTCAAAGGGGCTACAGACCAGTTTGTAATTTCTCTTTTTTTTGAGGTCCTTGTAGCATATAGGCTAGGTTGTTGTCCTCCGTATCCTTATACGGTGTTTCTGTACGTTTTTGCTTCCCCTTCTTAATACATGTATACATTACAACAACAACAACAACAACATAGCCTTTTGTCCCAAGCAAGTTGGGGTAGGCTAGAGATGAAACCTAAAAGAGGCATGGAAACAAAGAACACATAAATGGTACAAGAAAAAAAGATTACGGTTCAGGCACGTTAATTGCTAGTCTCCAAGCGCTCCTATCCATAGCTAAATCCTTAGGGATATTCCACTCCTTAAGGTCTCTCTTAACCGACTCGTTCCAAGTCAGTTTAGGTCGACCTCTACCTCTCTTTACATTATCGACCCGCTTTAGAACCCCACTACGCACCGGCGCCTCAGGAGGCCTCCGTTGGACATGGCCAAACCATCTCAACCGGTGTTGAATCAATTTTTCCTCAATTGGTGCCACCCCAACCCTATCCCGAATATCGTCGTTCCGGACTCTATCCCTCCTTGTGTACCCACAACACCATCGTAACATACGCATCTCTGCTACACTCAATTGCTGGATATGTCGCCTTTTTGTAGGCCAACATTCAGCACCGTATAACATCGCCGGATGAATCGCTGTCCTATAAAACTTACCTTTTAACTTCTGAGGCACCCTTCTGTCACAGAGGACGCCTGAAGCTTGACGCCATTTCAACCAACCAGCTGCAATTCTATGCCTAACATCTTCATCAATGTCGTCATCCTTTTGTAGCATCGATCCTAAATATCGAAAAGTATCCCTCTTGGCCACCACTTGCCCATCGAGGCTAACGTCTCCCTCCTCATTCCTAGTCGCGCTGAAATCGCACCTCATGTACTCGGTCTTGGTCCTACTAATTCTAAACCCTTTCGACTCTAATGTGTGCCTCCACAGTTCTAACTTCCTATTAACCCCTGCCCTAGTCTCATCCACTACCACCACATCATCAGCAAAGAGCATACACCAAGGGATATCACCTTGTATGTCCCTTGTGACCTCATCCATCACCAAAGCAAATAAATAAGGGCTCAATGCCGACCCTTGATGTAGTCCTATTTTAATTAGAAAGTCACTGGTGTCTCCATCACATGTTTAGACACACGTCACCACATCCCTGTACATATCCTTGATGAGGGTGATGTACTTAGTTGGGACTTTGTGGATTTCCAAGGTCCACCACATGACATTTCTCGGTACTTTGTCATATGCCTTCTTGAGGTCAATAAAGACCATGTGCAAGGCACCATTGACTATGGTCTGCATTTCACCAAGGCTTCTAGTGCAGCTCGGTTTGTGGGCTACTGTGATTCAGACCTAGCTGGAGATGTTGACTCGAGCAAGATAGTGCAGCTCGATTTGTGGGCTACTGTGATTCAGACCTAGCTGGAGATGTTGACTCGAGCAAGAGCACTACTGGCTGCCTCTTATTCCTTGGCAACAGCCTGGTCAGTTGGCAATCCATCAAGCAGAGAGTGGTTTCCCTGTCTAGTTGTGAGGCTGAGTATGTTGCCATGACAACAGCAGTAGCTCAAGCATTGTGGCTATCAAGGTTGCTTGCTGAAATACTTGGGAGAAGGGTGGAAGTGGTGGAGTTGAAGGTGGACAACAAGTCGGCACTTGCTCTGGCAAAGAACCCAGTGTTCCATGACGTTCCATGACAGGAGCAAGCACATAAGAACCAAGTTTCATTTCATCGAGATTGTATTGAGGAGGGGAGCATCAAGGCTGACTTCATCCCTACTGCAAATCAGCTACGATATCCTGACCAAGTCACTTGGCAAGGCCAAGTTTGAAGAAATGAGGGGAAGGATAGGACTCAAGGAGATCGTCAAGGTTAGCAGCAGCAAGGCTTAGGGGGAGAAATGTAGTTAAGCCCTGCTCCAAGTTACCATTTACCTTAGTTCATTGTCAATTTCAGTCCTAGTTACTGTAATGCCCTTAGGCTGATCAAGATCAAAGCCATCAGCTTGCTTGGCAGCTAAGGAGCCTACCTTTAGCTACTTTATGTTTTATGGAATTATGCCTAGAATATGGTTTATGAGCTTCTTGTATTCCAAGTTAAACTTTTGCTATATAATCAAAGCAAGGCCTAGAGCCAAACCTGCCCTCTCGCAGTTCACAAACCTGTGTCCAATTGCCAACAGTACCTTAGAAACAACCAATGGCTACCACAGAGCACATGAAGCAGCATCATTTTTCTGTAACTTAAATCATGAATGAATAGATGACCCTTGTGTCTTACACTGCTTGTTTTACCCTTTTTTCCTATGCTGTTCAATTAATTACAACATGTGATTAATAGGCTAATATTCTACTGATGGCAAAGCCATGCGAAGGAATAGTAAACAAGGTAACTGACAAACAATCCATTGAAATTATAAGGGAATCAATTGCTGCATAAGAATACTCACCCATCAACAAGGTCCACTAACTTTGGGAATAACTGTCTATCCCGAAGCCGATTTATTTCTGAAACTGTTGAATCCATGGATTGCATGTCTACGATGTACCTTGTGTGCAAGTGGCTAACAGCAGCTTTTGTCTTCTCCAAGGTTTCAAGTTTAACACCATGTTTCTTTTGCTTCTGCAATAGCGACACCTTCTTTTGATAATCGATTTTCATAAGCTCCCCAGCCTAATTTGACATACGCAGAGGTAAACGAGAAAAAAAGGTGATTAGAAATTGAAAAAAAATAGTAAAAAGCACAAAAAATGAGACATTGCTAACATGTTTGCATATTAGTTGATAGTATAAAAGAAACAACAGGCCAAAAGTATGTATTAAACATAGTAAAAAGCACAAAAAAATGAGACATTGCTAACATGTTTGCATATTATTTTTTTTTTTACAAGTATTATGAATATTAGTTGATTGTATAAAAGAAACAACAGCACAAAAGCATGTATTAAACATAGTAAAAAGCACAGAAAATGAGACATTGCTAACATGTTTGCATATTAGTTGAGAGCAAAAGGAACAACAGGCCAAAAGTATGTATTATGCAGTTTTTTATACTATGCTTCAGTTGTCATATGGCTTCTCACTCGTTATGTACCCCTTATGATAGGATTTAAAGTTACTGAAATTTTAATAATAACTGTCGACAACCCTGCAACATACTAGCTGGTTTTCTTGAGAAAACAACAGACACATACAAGGCGCAATGCTAGGCAATACTTAAATAGTTAAATATAAGCTGCAGCATATCTGTTAAAAAAACAATTATTTTACGCTACCAAAGCTCAAGATTAGGCTAACAGTTGGGGTGTAAATAAAGAGATGTCCATTAAGGTGAGTAACTGTATCAAAGGATCACCATTGACAGCATGCTTTTTGAATAATGAGAGTGAAATGAATGTATCAACAATTACAGAAGTGTTCCAGCGTACAATTCTTACATATAAAACAAAGAGGTGACAGGAAGAAACGAGTTTGAAAGAAATAGTTGTAGCTAATCAATGAACAAATTAATTGAATATATATTACCTTCACTTCGTCATACAGTTTTTTCTCCCAAGCAAGCATTCTATCTAGAACTGCAGCATGAGTTTCAAATCTATCATCAATATCAAAGTTATCGTTCAGATCCTCATGGTCAGGTAAGTTCTTGAAGGAGCGATTCCATGTGATAACATGCATAATTTTTGCAGAGTGGTCAATATGTCCTAAAAACATTAAGAGAAATCATTAGGAAACATGACACTGTACACACATTAGAAAGAAGTAAAATGGGAAGTTCAGAAATAGAGAAGTAAATCTCAGTCCAAATTGGAGAACAAGAAATGGCAAAAACAGAAGCGGCATGGAATATGAACTTCTTTAGTCTGTTCCATTGTGGTTAGGATAATTGATTCTTCTTGGCAGCACATAAATAGTTAAAAAATTGGAGTACAAAACATATTTTATTATTATTTTCACAAGTGAGCCCGTTTGGCAGAGCTCCAGCTAGATTTTTGTAGCTCCATGAAATTGTGGATCTAGAGCTGGAGATATGACAGGGGTGTTTAGATTATTCACTTTGTTTATAGGTTGGACATCACTTTAATTTAATCTAAATACTACATATCCAGAGAAGTTGATTCAACATCGGTTGAGATGGTTAGGCGCCGATGCGTAGTGGGGTTCTAAAGCGGGTTGACAATGTAAAGAGCGGCAGAGATTGACCTAAACTGACTTGGGACGAGTTGGTTAAGAGAGACCTTAAGGAGTGGGATATCTCCAAGGATTTAGCTATGGATAGGAGCGCTTGGAGACTAGCCATCTACGTGCCTGAACCATGACTTTTATGTGTTACTATGTGACTTGTCTCTTCTGGATTTCACCTCTAGCCTACCCCAACTTGCTTGGGACAAAAGGCTATGTTGTTGTTGTTATACTACATATCCAATTTGGATTTCAGAGCCCGGGCTGTGCAAAAAAATTAATGGCATCTTCGCCAATTTTTCAGATGTGATTGTCATGTAATCAACAAAGATGTCCAATTTCCAATCATTGGGGCAGCTGGCGGCAGCCAGAGATGAAATGGCTGTTGTACATGCTGCTTGTACCTTTTTATCACATTAATGTAATTATACGCGATGTTTGGGCCAAAGAACAAACATTTTCTGCCACTAACCAATATATCTGGGCTTTCTGTAACATTTACCAAAATTACCGTCATTTATGCAGTTGGCTCATAATAAAGTTGAATAAGCTTACATCATTGATATGTTACTAAAATCTCATGCTTGTCACATTACAAACTGAAGGTCAGAATTCTGAACTCCACATTTTATGATTCCAAAAATGCACACAAGAGCAACATTTAAATCAATCCAAAAGCAAGTTAGCGGTAACATGCTATATTTTTTGGACTCAATAGGTGTGCAGCATCACATAAACATTAGGAAGCAAATTGAGTAGCACCAATACTTGCCTCGGCTGTCAGCATGGTTGGAGTGATAATGCATTCGGGTGGCCTCCAGTTTTTTTGACACATCATGTGCACTCTCTGAAGCTCTAAGGAAGTGATCATCAAGCTGTGTAACAATATGTAGCAAACTGGCAGTTCCTGATGCCACCATTACCTTCCCCTTCCGAGTTTCAACTGCACCCATCGAAGAGGCATGCTGGTAGTGTGCTGCTGGTGGTGGGCCAGGTGCTTTGGGTGGTTTCCTCACAATAGGTTTCGATGGCGGTAGATTAGCTACCATCTCCTCAATTGCTTTCTCCTTCTCTGTGGACATCTGTGGTGGCCTTTCTTCAGTAGCAGCTGGCTCACTAACAACTGGTTTTGCCACAAGTGCCTTCACCTCAGGCACTGTCTCATTATCACACCTTCCCATCCACAAAGTATCATCAGCAGGCTGCTCTAGGGTGGGTGGTGGGGTGGGAGTTGGGCCAAAGAAGTAATCCCAGGTAGCCATCTGTGACTCCAGCACCGGGGGCGGTGGCGTTGGAGGGGTCCGGTTCAGCCTTGGAGGCGGAGGTGGTGTTACTGGAGAAGATCCCACACTACTCATCAAAATCCGCTTTGATTGCTGTCCATGCACCATGTCGTCCACATTAACATCGTCATGCTCATGGTGATCATCATCTTCATCACTGTCGTCGTCGTCGTCGCTGTCACTGTCGGTCTTGATATGCACATCGTCTTCCTCCTCGTCCTCATCCTCCTCTTGGATAGGAGCATCGGCAGGAGGGCGGTTTTTGGCAGCGGCCCTCGGCTCTGGCATAGGAATGTTAGGGGTGGAGGAGGACCTTTGGAGACTAGAATGAGAGAAGTCGGCGAATGGAGGCGGCGGCGGGGGGGAGGGGCTGGTGACGGAAGCTGCGGAGGGACCTGGCGGAGTCGAGACAGATGCCGCCGCCACAGCGGGAGCGTGGTGGGTATCGGATGACACCAGGCTAGGGTTGGGTGCCTCGCCTTGGGCGAAATCGGATAGCGCGCCGCCGGTGCTCTTGAGGCGGACGGTGTAGCCAGTGTGGGCGGCAGCAAAAGCGTTCCGCGAGACCACGGCGTCGGCCATCAGCCGCTTCCGCTCCCGGCACCGACACACCGCCTCCTCCTGATCGATCTTTGACTGCCCGCACCCCATCGAGGCGGCTGGCGGCGACTCGACGGTCTCCTTGTCTTCTTGAGATTCTTCGGGAGGGGTTCCTAGTTTTTCTTCTTTTTTTTTTTAATCTAGGGGTTCCTAGTTCTAGCGCTTGATGCGGCAGCGGCAGCGGCAGCGCGGCGGCGGCTGCGGCGACGGAGGTGGCAAGTGGGGATATTCTTAAGGCCCGGTGGCGTTGGATGAACTGTGTGGGTGCCCGTGCAGCAGCGGAGTGGGGGAAAGTGACGGTGCAGCACAGGACTCCTTGTTCTTTTCTCTTTTTATTTCTTTTTCTCTTTTTCTGTTTTTCGGGGTAAAAGCTCTTTTTTTCTTTATTACTCCTAAAAGGACCCAAATGATATCGTCACCAGAGCCTAATCGCTTCACCTCTCCGTAATGACTCCCGCGACTCGTAATTATTACCTCCGTAACACCACCCGCCTTCCCCGCCCGCCACTCCTTGAAACCGCCCCAAGCACGTCTCCCTCCACAGCTCCGTCCGCTGACCGCCCACGAACGCCGAGGCCAAGGCGCCGGCCTCAACCGCCTCCCTCCGCAACTCCCCGTCCGCCCACCGCTGGCCTGCTCCAACCTTCGAGCCGACGCCGCGCGAAGCACCACCCGGCGCACGCCCTCGCCCGCCGCCGAAGACACGCTCAGCCGGGGCCAAGGGCGCTGCCAACAACCCGGGCCGATCCGCCGCCCGGCTTCCTCACCCGCCACGCCGGCGCTCCCTCCCTCAACGGATCCGGCGAGGACGCATCCCAGTTGAGGGTGGAAGCGTTCTACCTGGCGGAACTGCGTGGTCTGCATTGGCCTCCTCCACGATCTCAAATTTGGCGCAACTGCATCTGGCCGCCGTTCCTCTTGGAGTTCGCTCCGCCGTCGTCCTTCGTGCCCGACTTCCAGGATGCCAGGGGCCAATCCACGAGATCAACTGCAAGGTACTCACGTCACGCCCGCGCCGTCGTCCTCTCCGTTCGTGCTCGCACGGCATTGGCCCTGCGCCGTCGTCCTCGCCGTGGGCACCCGCGACGTCGTCCTTGCCCTGGTCGCCCGCGCTGTCGTCCTCGCCGTGCGCGCAGCGTGCCTGTGCGGCCTTGGCACCCCTCCATGCCCCCGCGCTGTCGTCCTCGCCGTGAGTGCCTTCGTTCGAAGCGTCTGTGCACAACGGAAATACTTCATTCTGCCATGGTGAGTCGTGTTGACCTCAGTCTCTTACAGCTCAACTGCCTGCATGTTGTGATGTCTTCAACCGATGCAGCTCCTTCGAATCTTGATATTTTAGGATGAAATCCCTGTGGATGACGCATAGGGTAGGGGAAACAACATACCCACCTACTGATCTGATCCTGTCCTACCTATCGTGATTAACCTGGTTCATCTCTGTCAAATCTCTGAATGCCATGTCTCGTGCTCACCACCTGTTTGTCAAAATACCTATAGGAACTGTTAGTCTAGATCATCTTCAGTGGTAACATTTTTTGCCTTTTCAATTATGCATCTTTAATCTCATTCAACTTGGTCCGGAAATATGTTTACTGACAACATTATCCAAATATATCAACTTAAGTAGTCTATATAGTTATCTGCTTTTTGGAGTATTAGAATGACTGAAAGATTAACATTTAGAACGAGGTGCTGCTCCATATATATTGATTCATTATTGGTGCTGGTTCCAAGGCCATCGAATTTTTACAAGCCTATGCTTTTTTCAGATGACCAGGTACAGAAATCTGAACTTGTCATGCTCTTCCCCTCCTTTCCTAGGTTTTTCAGCCAGGACAACAGAATGGTCACACTCACAATAACTTTTAGTTCTCTGATTTTATGGTTAAGTTTTTCCAGAGAGCTTGTGGTTGTGGTAAAGGTTCATGGACCTGTTGTTTTAGTCATTCAATACACAAATTGAGCTGGTGAAAAAAATATGCATTTCCTTTAGCAAGGATGCAAATTATACGTACCTTTTCCCCATTTCAACAGCTCAGCAATCCCTTTGCTTCTTTCAATTGACATGGAAACAGAGTGTACAAACAGAGTACGGCAATTAGATAGATAGGTGAGCTTGTGATTTGTTTCCTAATATCTCAGGCTTGTATTCGAGTTCTTCAGGATTGATTTTTTTGGGCTTTAGTCATGGAACATGATGGGAACACGTTAACAGATCCACGTCAGCCAAGCTTCTGTTCCAAGATTATCGATTATGTCTTTTTACTTACCCACTATTATGTTGTAGTGCTTCTTGGCTGGATTGGCTAGGATCCTTGATCAACTACGCTCTGCTCATTTGTGCTTACAATAAAGGCACGTTTAATCTCTCGATCCTTGAAGTTCTGAATTAGTTATTACACTACCTAGAATGGAACATGTATCGTAGTATCTTATAGTTAGACTACCTGAAATAGAACGTGCATCTTATGACATCAATTTTTAACAGAGGCAAGATCTGATTTTTAACAGTGTCCATCTAGCCAAATTTAGTACAGCCTTGTACCTTAGAGGAGATCAACCTTTGCAATAGAGTGTAACATTTAGTGATGCAGATACAAGTTCACTAGGAAAAAAAAGTGTGCATTAAATCATTTTTTAACTGACATTTTATCAGTTTGTATATCTAATTACTTCTATTCTCTTTGGGCATAATTTATCACTTGTCTTAATATGTTGCTATTTGCTTGTATGGAGTCCTTTTGATGTGCATATCCTTCTTGGCTCTGATCTAATTACCACTAGGTTATTTGCCATTTGCTTACAACTGACACAACAGGCTGGAGTTTAATAAACCGAGGACCCAACCTAACTAAAGCTAATTGGTCACTTGTATCCTGATCTGATCTTGTGTATGTGTATTATGCCGGCTAACTTCGACCACTTTCAGAAATTAAATTCTGATTGAAACTAGGGGTTAATTTTGTGTCCAGTTTGCAAGAAGGGGCAGGAGCCCAGTTTCATCACCACTAACCTCCAACCCTGCACATGAACCTCATTAAACTTACTTATCTGCTACTTCGTAGTGGATTCAGAAACAGGTAAGCACAGGTTGCTGGTCTACAAGTTTATGCCAACAAAATCATTGATGGCCACTTGTTGAACTAAGACCATCCTCCCCTTTTTGGAGCTTGAAGCTCTAAATTACGGCTTACCTACATGAATGAGTAGCAGAAGTTCTGGCACCTTGTATACATTGCATGTGGAATTCAAATAGTGGGACAATGCTCTTTATTATGTAAATGGAGATTGAGGTCACGGTGCCTGTGATACTTGGTCACATATAAGTTGCTCGTTCACAACTGGTTTATGATCTTTAAGCACATGTTCATGAACATTGTTCATTGACCTTGTTATGTAATGGAGATTAAGGTCATAATTAAATTTTCTTGTCTTCCAAGTTCTGTGTACCACAGGCGATTGACATTTGTGAGAAAAGGGAATTTCATATCTTATAGCTCCTGTTATAAGATATTGGCATAATCCATTGTATTTGTTAATAAAGTTATACGTGCTCTAAATTCAAAGGGTTCCTGTCCTTATACGGACAAATTGATTTGTTTGATATTAAAACTTTAAAACATAAAGATACTTTTGAGGCATTAGTGAAAGAATCACCATAATTTTGAATGAGTTATTTTTCATCAAAATTGATTCATATAGCATCAACTGAATATTATACTGTTGCAACAAACAAGCACTTAGCATGAGTTAGGACGAACGTATTAGGATCTGAATATATTACTCTAACGTAGGAGTATATAATAAATTATTGTCCCGTTGCAACGCACGGCACTTAACTAGTTTGTTAATAAAGTTATACGTGCTCTAAATTCAAAGGGTTCCTGTCCTTATACGGACAATTGATTTGTTTGATATTAAAACTTTAAAACATAAAGATACTTTTGAGGCATTAGTGAAAGAATCACCATAATTTTGAATGAGTTATTTTTCATCAAAATTGATTCATATAGCATCAACTGAATATTATACTGTTGCGACAAACAAGCACTTAGCATGAGTTAGGACGGACCTATTAGGACCTGAATATATTACTCGAACGTAGGAGTATATAATAAATTATTGTCCCGTTGCAACGCATGGGCACTTAACTAGTTTTATATAAAAGCCCTAAGGCAAGCTTTATTGATTGAAGATTGTTACATCGTCTGATAACAATTGAACAATTAAACTAGGGGATCATCTTCCTAGATACAATTTGTTCTAGAAATCATAGCTTGCATAGTTAGCTCATGCGTCACTTTGTTTGCTTCCCTATTTAAGTGCTCAATGAAAATCTCTTGGAATCCATTCCAGACTATACTGCACTCATCATAAATTGCAGCAGTTGAGTTCACAATAAATCCTCCATTCTCCATAGTTTTAACGACCTCCAAACAATCAGATTGAAAAATCAGTCGATTACCTCCAATATGTTGAGCTAGCATTGGTCCCTTAAGAGCAAAAACTTCAGCCATTGGTGCATCAACAAGATAGGAGATAAAGGTATTTGAAGCTACGATCGTACCCACAGAACCATCTCGAATAATAGCACATGTACCGCCACAGTCATTATCTTCATCAAATGAAGCATCAATATTCAGCGAGATATAACCCTCACTTGGTTTTTTCCGTCCCTGCCTTATCTTAGAATCTTTCTTCATTGCCAACTTGTAATTCTTTGTTAAGAAACAATGGTTAAACCTGATCTTGAAGGTGGTTGTACTATTTCTCCATGAGTTACTTGTCTGTGTTCCCACCACATGTACCGTCCACCGGTCAAGAGAAGTTCAAAAAAACCTACATTTAGGTCATAAATCTGCTTGTCCTTCGTTAGGAACAATATGCCTATTTGCCAATATAGCATTGCACGACATCAATTCCTTAATAGCTCTCCAAGCAAAAAAAATTATTTTCACCGACAAATCGAGCTTCCAAACATTCTTCCAAATCCAGCGATTCCTAGTACCACTATCCTACATACTAGCCATTCTAGCTCCAAATTTCTTTTTTCATTGGACATGATAAGCTGATCTGACTGAGAACATATCGTTTCTATTATAGTGCCAAGCAACGCAATCATCTCTTCCTGAAGTAATAGGTATCTGTAAAATGCAATTGGCATCAACCTCTAGGATAGAGCGTACCAGATCCTCATCCCATGAAGCATTCACTGGATTAATAAGCTCATCCACCGTGCTGACTACATTGTTCCCTCTACATGTCTGAACTTTCATGTTATGGCTGCCAGGTATCCAATTGTCCTCCTAGATTTTTATCTGTGTTCCATCACCAACCCTCCAAATATATCCCAATTTGAAACAATCAAGGCCGGCTAAAATACTTTGCCAGATATAAGAACTACCACTTTTCATTTTTTGCATTTAGCAATTTAGCATCGGGGTAATAACGTGCTCTCAATACTTTAGCACATAATGAATCAGGCTCTCTTAATAGTCTCCATTTTTGCATTGCCAACATTGCCAAATTAAAAGATTGTATATCTCTAAATCCCATACCTCCTGATCCCTTTGGCATACACATTTTCCACCATTCTTGCCAATGGATCCTCTTATGATTATTGTCATCACCCCACCAGTACTGAAATAGCATTTGTTATTCCTTTGCAATTTTTGTTAGGAATTTTGAATACCATCATCGCATACACTAGTATAGCTTGAGCACAATTGTGTTAGACTACAGCCTAAGTAGAGCACAGAAATAGTAGAAAATGCATCAATGACTTCCCGCACACACGTCACACACAGAGAATCACATGCGCACACGAAGACACACGCGCGCGCACACACACACCTTGTTCTTTGACCACATTTGGATGAGCACCAACCACTATGCATCACTCATGCAAGGGATAGGAGATGTCTTTCTCATCTGATCACAAGGAATGCCGTTGAAGTAGTTTCGCTTCAACCGGTATCGTGCGTGTCGTATACAAGACTGGTATACACTCACGCAAGCGTCTCTTGTCGCCTCATCATTGAGGTCAATGGCTAGCCTCAACTGCAGATGTGGGAATGCAAAATGAATCCATTACTTAGTTTCACGTTGCAGACTTGAATGTCAACAGATGATATATAGACTTACAAATAGCTTGGCCACAAAGTGACTAAAGCGTGCTAGGCCCGGTCGTTGCTGGTAATATTTCCAGTGTGGAAAAATTGGTACTCCAGATCTCATAGCAACAGCTGCCTCTGAAGCAAACTTGGCAGCTTGAAATGGATCATGTGGCCCTTTGTTCCCCATTGCAACTGAGATGGGAAACCTTGCTCCCATTGCCCGGGTCATTTTCTGAAGCAGAAGTCTGCTAGTTGGTCACCTAGGCTTCCTCCCCCTTCTCTACAACAATGATACTACCAGTTTTCATACATTTAGATTGTTAGAAAAAAGTATCATGGATATCATGCGAATTGATTGATAAACATGGCTAAGTTAAAACCAACCTTTGCAAGTTGGGTCTTTTTGCGATGTGGTGGGGAAGCCACCTCTTCGGCATGGCTAAGGTCACCCTGACGTGGCCAGTCCCTCACTGGGCTCTGTTCGCCTTGTGCGTGAGTACTTTTGCACAAACTTACAACTCCAAGATGCTGCTGCAACTCTGATGGGCTAGCTGAATTAACTCACTTGGAGAGAAGTGCAGTGGGACCCATATTGGTGCCGCCTTTTGCCCCGCTGGCAGGGTCTGCTTGGGGGCTCTTGCTCACCCCAGAGGTTAAAACTAGAGAAACAAACTTAAGCAGCACGAATGTACAAATTGCATTGGTATGAAGACAACAAAGAAATGAATTGCACCGCTACCTACAGCAATCCCACTACACTCACAATAGGATAAGATTGAACAAGCATCGCGATTGCAAGAGGTGTTGGATCTTCCAGAACACACTCCCCTGCTTGAGGGAGATATTTCAGAGTTCAACATCTAGATTACAAAGGAATTTAAGGAGTTAACCATTTACCAAATGTCAACAAAACAGAGCAGGAGGATGCAAATTAGGTGCCTATCTACAGCTATACGGAAGCCATTACTTGAACTACATGCATGCGAGATACAATCAACTAAGGAACATAAAACCCCATCACCATATACAGATCCAAGGTACAACCACTAGAATGCAGCACACATAATAATAAAAGGAATCTGGGTACTGTCGGGTACCTAAATAAGGGGTACCCTTAACCCTCGACTAAGCAAATCAACCCCGGCATTAACAAACCCAAAACCGTCATCATTACTCCCCAACCTAAAACACATGAGGTATTGTTGACACCGTTTTTAGGCACGTGTCAGTAAGAATCAGAAATTGAGCTAATCGGCAAAGGATTGGTTATTATTTTGTCTTCGGCATTGCTTTGAATGTTGCCGATGAATGGTTGCCAATAAAGGGTGGATTGGTCTGAGTTGTTACCGATAAGGCTGAAGAGCTGTTGCCGATGAGACTGGCGGGAAGCTAGAGGATTGCTGGCGATGAAGCTAAAGGGCTGTTGCCGATGAGACAGGCCGGAGATTAGAAGATTGTTGTCGATGCCAGAGAGTATGCCGATGGAAAGATAACTTCATCATGACAGAAACGGATAGAGGATCGGCATCATGTGAGCTTATGATTTTCGTAGTGTAGTCTGAGTCCAGTTCTTATACGAGTTTTATGTCTTTCCTTTTAAAGATAAGTTCGTATAAGGAGTAGTTTATTTTTCTATATTTAAGCTTTTCGTATTCAGTTAGGATTCTTCGAATAGTAGAGTATAAATATGTGCCAAAGGGCATTGTAATGAGGATCCAAGCATCAATAAACAAATCTACTTTTTATCGCAATTTACTTCTACCAGCACTTTATTTTTCAATGACTTCGTCAAGTATTTTCTTTTTTTTCAACGAGTTCTTTCAAGAATCGACGGGCTGCATCAACTTGATCTTCGGTGACCTTGCAAGTTTCGCGTCTACCTAGCACGATTCAGGCTTTGACTTTTGGGCGTATCGCTGTCGTCTCGTCTGATCTGTTCAAGAGTTATCGAATATATTCTGAGCTTTGACGTCCGGGCGTATCGCTGTCGTCTCGTTCGGTTTTTATTCAAGTTATCATCCTTGTCGATTAACAGGTCAAATCGACTGGCTATCGAATTTGGGTATTAGCCCGGTGTGTTTGCAGATAGAATTTTGCATCAACACATCTTTTGGGACGCCCGGTCGGACCAAGTCAACAGATTTATCATGAAGAACCCTGCTGATATCAATCCAGAGAACATCATCGAGATATCAAAATTAGATCTCAAAGAAGATCAGAAGCTAGCCATGGAAAAAGCTATGGAGGATTACAGGCAACTATGTTTGAAGTCTTTCAGCAAGAATAGGGGCGGAGAAGTAATCCAGAAGCAAGATCTGTCGTTGCCTCGGTAGGTAACTTTTGACTCCAACCCTGGTAAATTACAGGAGATGGTTAATTCTGCATTGAATCATGCTTTGATCAATCACTCCACCGTGATGTCCAGTACTGTTTACAATGCTGTTGTGCAAACATTAAGAGAAGGACAAGCACCAGGTTATGTTGGGCTGGTATATCATCAGCCGGGATTGGCATCTGTCAGTACTCCATCGGCAATTCCAGCCGTTGAGAGTATGGAAGCTCCTGCTCTTCCAGCTTTATCAGGATCACCTAACATTGAAGTCACGCCGATAAGATCAGATCTAACGTCTCAAGAAAGGCAGATCACTCAATTGGGTACAGATCTATCGGCATCAGCAATGTCAGGTCCTTCAGGTCAACACAGCCAGGTTGCTGCTAATTGGTGGGGATATGGGATGCCTCCAGGACCATCTACCGCCAATTCTGGATTGCCTCAGGTGCATGATGTAGCAGGAAAGAGTCCTATGGTATCGGCTACTCTGGTCCGACCGATGACCCAGGTATCACATTATTCTACTACACCTCCTGCTATACAGCCATTGTCAATAGGATTCCACGCACCTCCGCAGCAGACACCTTATGCTAGACACCTTATGCTAATCCATTGGCAAGTTCCTCGTCTATGCAACAGAAGGTTTCTACTGTAGGACAACCCATAGCGCCGTTTGTATCTCAATCTGGGTTACCTGCAAATCAAGGCAATTATGCTGGTTATCATCCAATCATACAAGAGCATCAATTGTCAGCGAGCTATCAGCCATCGGCAAGCCAGGTGCCGATGAGTTATAATCACAATTGGTCAGGGCAAGCGCCAGCTCAGCAACATGCTATTCAGCCAAGCTACCAGGTGATGGGGACTCAGCAGTATTGTCCACAGGCAGCTTTCCAGGATCAAACATCGGCAAGATAGCCGATGAGCTTTGCTCCGCAGATTGGTACTGTGAATATGCCGATTCATCCAAACCAAGTACCACAAGGATACGTAGAAGCATATCAGCCAGCACCTCCAGCAGAGATTCAGCCAGTGCATCGGTAAGACCAAGCTGCGTTTTGGACCGATAAGATTGCAGAAGTGATGAAAGAGCAATTTGGGATTCAGCCCAAGATTAATACTTACTCTTATCGGACTCTGTATCCTCCAGCATATGATTCAATTCCTTTTCCAAATCGGTACAAGGTACCAGATTTTACTAAGTTCTCTGGACAGGATGATACATCAACAATGGAGCATATCAATCGTTTCATCATCCAGTGCGGAGAAGCAGCTAACAGGGATGAATTGAGAGTTCGATTATTCTCATCTTCATTGTCTGGATCGGCATTCACATGGTTTATCTCATTGCCGCCGAATTCTATTCATATTTGGGCAGATTTAGAGAGATAGTTCCACTAGTACTTCTTTGCTGGTGTCCATGAGAAGAAGCTTACCGATTTAGTGAAATTGAGACAACGAAGTGACGAATCGGTGGAGAGCTTTGTGCAAAGGGTACGAGATATGAAAAACAGATGCTACAGCTTGGTGCTTGATGATCGCCAGTTGGCTGGTTTAGCTTTTTAGGGTATGTTGCCGCACCTCAGAGACAAATACGATTCTCAGGAGTTTGAAAGTTTAAGCCATATTGTGCAGAGAATTTCTGACCAAGGTGCTCGAGCTCCAGAACCTAGAAAGACTTGGAATAAAAAGGTGTCCTTCGTAGAAGAAGCAGCGGAATCAGACTCAGATGAAGAACCAACTATCGGCTTCGTTGAGTGGGTGAAAGGTAAGAAGCCAATATCTTGTCCTTTTGGTCAAAAGGAGCCAGAGAAGTTCACATTTGATATCACGAAGGCCGATAGAATATTTGATCTGCTGCTTCAAGAGGGCCAAATCAAGCTATCACCTAATCATGTGATCCCATCGGCAGAACAGCTGAAGAAAATGAAGTACTGCAAATTTCATAATGCAACTTCGCACAGTACCAATGATTGTAAAGTATTCAGGCAGCAATTGCAATCGGCTATTGAGTCCGGGAGAATTAAGTTTGATAATTCTAAAGCTCAAAGGCCGATGAAGATTGATCAGCACCCTTTCCCAGCAAACATGGTGGATGCCGTGAGCAAGACCAGAGTATTAACATCGGCAAATGCTAAGAGGAACGCATCGGTGGATCCCAGAAATCAAGTAACCACCGATGACTTAAGAGGAAAAAGAGCAGTTGAAGAAAGCAGCAGTTCCAGAAGACCTTCTAGACCTGCTCCCTATAGGGTTTTAGGTGATCGCTATCGGCAGCAACAGGAAGAGTTGCGTCGGGAAGAATGGCGTTGGCATGAAGATCATTGGAGATGCCCATTCTTCATTTATTGCTGGGAAGAAGGCATTAAATTGCCTACTGTTGATAGCTGCCCTGAGTGCAATGGTTAGGATCGAGTCGATCGGACAAAAAGAAGACCGTACTATGGTGATCGGAGATGGTGCGTTAATGAGCCTATCAGAAGAAGGGCATCAGTGCATGATTGGCTGGGGGGCAGAATCAGTGTACATGAAAGGTTGGGTAGGCATGACGACTGCTTTTTGATGGATCAGGAAGAACTCAAGGAGATGGCCAATGCAAGAGTTCCCGATGAAGCAATATTCTATAGAGATCCCAACATAAACTGCCTAGATTCAAATACGAAACGTTATCAACCTATCTGGAAGACAAAGCTTCCTCAATGGTGCCCAGAAGGTCTGACAAAAACTCAGAAGAGGAAGATGCAACGTGAGCGCAGAGAAGAAAACTCCCGTGGGGTGAAGTCTCAAGTGTGGCAACCAAAGCGCAAAGATGAAGGCCCATCAGCAGATATCAACATGGTTTTCATGTTGCCGATGGAATTCCTAGCACTTACCGATGATGAAGAAGGAATTGTTCCTTCCGAACAAGTAGCTCAGTTGACCTTGGATCCAATGATGGCCGTTTTTGAGAAGCCTACCGATGATGAGAGACAGCATCTCAAAGCTTTATTTGTCAAAGGCAGAGTTGATGGGCAGCCAGTATCCAAGATACTCATAGACGGCGGAGCTGCAATTAATATCATGCCATATGTCATGTTCCAAAGGCTTGGAAAAGGAGATCAAGATCTGGTCAAGACTGATATGAAGCTTAAAAACTTTGAAGGTAATATATCACCGGTTAAGGGAGCGCTTTGTACTGAGTTAACCATCGGTAGCAAAATATTGCTGACCACGTTCTTTGTCATCGGCGGTAAAGGTGCTTATAATCTGCTATTAGGAAGGGATTGGATTCATGCCAATTGCTGCGTTCCTTCTACAATGCACCAGTGCCTCGTACAGTGGGTGGAAGATAAGATTGAAGTAGTCCCTGGTGATTCATCTTATATAATTACATCGGCAGAGTCAGAAACTTACGAGCGGTCCAAATGTATATCGGGGGAAGCATGGGATTCAGAGTTTCTCAGAATTGCCGATTATGAGCTGCCACCGATCCAAGCAGTCGGATCCGAAGATGAGTTATAATGGATAGGTTTGCTGATGATGGAAAATTGGGCCATGGATTTACATCGGCTGATGACTTAGTAGAAGTAGACATTGGTGATGGCGGTAGGCCGATGCCAACTTTTGTTAGTACTAAATTAGATCTCCAGAGCAGAGAATAATTGATTACTTTATTGAAAGAATATAAGGATTGTATTGCTTGGGATTACACAGAGATGCCCGGGTTAGATCGATCAATTGTTGAACATCGGTTACCCATCAAACAAGGATTTCAGCCACATCAGCAGCCAGCACGCCGATGCAATCCTAAAGTGCTGCCTGATATTAAGGCCAAAATAACAAGGTTGATTGAAGCAAAGTTCATCCGACAATGCCGATATGCTGAATGGATTTCTAATGTGGTTCCTGTCTACAAGAAGAATGGGAAACTTCATGTTTGTATTGATTTCAAGGATCTTAACAAAGCTACACTGATGGATGGCTACCCGATGCCCGTTGCTGATTTATTAATTGATGCTGCTGCTGGACATCGGATTATTAGCTTCATGGATGGGAACGCCGGATATAATCAGATCTTTATGGCCAAAGAATATATCTCCAAAACTGCCTTCAAATGTCCAGGTCATGTGGGGTTATTTGAATGGATAGTCATGACTTTTGGTTTGAAGAATGCCGGTGCTACTTATCAGAGAGCTATGAATTACATTTTTCATGAGTACATCGGCACATTGGTTGAAATTTATATAGATGATGTGGTGGTTAAGTCTGGAGACTTCGGAAATCATCTGGTTGACTTGCAGAAGATATTGAAGTTCCTAAGGAAACATGGGTTGAAAATGAATCCCGACAAGTGTGCATTTGGTGTATCGGCAGGACAATTCTTAGGCTTCATGGTGCATCAGAGGGGTATTGAAATTAGCAGGAAATCCATTGATGCCATCAATAAAGTGATTGCTCCTATCGATAAGACTGAACTACAGTCTCTGATAGGCAAGATTAATTTTATTCGAAGATTCATATCTAATTTATCAGGAAGAATCAAAGCTTTCAGTCCATTGTTGAAGCTGAAGGCTGATCAGGAATTCGTATGGGGAGAAGAACAGCAGTTGGCTTTAGAAGAAATTAAGAAGTATTTGGTGAATCCTCCAGTGCTGGTTCCACCTCAACACGGAGAACCCTTCAGGTTGTATCTGTCGGGTGATGATGAAGTTATTGGGTCAGCTCTAATCCAAGAGTTTGAAGGGAAAGAACGTGTAATCTATTACCTGAGCAGAAGGTTGGTAGATGCTGAGACCAGGTATTCGGCCATTGAAAAGTTATGCTTATGCTTATATTTCTCCTGTGTTAAATTAAGGCATTATCTGTTAACTGCCGAATGTACTGTTATATGCAAAGAAGATGTGGTCAAATATATGCTGTCAATGCCAATTCTAAGTGGAAGAATCGGCAAATGGATTCTAGCTTTGTCGGAATTTGATCTGCGTTATGAATCGGCTAAAGCAGTCAAGGGGCAAGTGATGGCCGATTTTATTACTCAGCATTGCGGCATGGTAAATTCTTTAGAGATTGCTCCATGGACACTTTTCTTTGATGGTTCTACATGTGGAGAAGGAGCAGGCATCGGCATTGTGTTGATATCACCTCAAGGGAAGAAATACGAATTCTCATTGCCGATTGCTACCACATCGACAAACAATCAGGCTGAATATCAGGTTGTGTTGAAAGGATTAGAGTTACTCAGGGAAGTCCGTGCCGATGCTGTTGAAATTTTTGGTGATTCAATGCTAGCTATTAATTAGCTAGCTGGAATGTATGAGTGTCGAAGTGAAGTTTTAATCTCGTATTACGAAAGATGTCGACAGTTATTGAAGGAGTTTAAATATTTCCGCCTTGGACATATCTCTAGATTGCATAATGAAGAGGCTAATCGGCTAGCACAGCATGCTTCGGGGTACCAACAGATCCAGGAAGTGCTGACATCGGCAACTGACGCCGATGATTGGAGGAAGGAGATTGCCGATTACTTGAAGGATCCATCTAAGAAGGTCGAAAGGCGTATAAGGTTTGAGGCTACTAAGTACGTGCTCCTAGATAATGAGTTATATTATCGAACAATGGATGGAGTTTTGCTCAAGTGTCTTGGTGAAGAAGAATCAAAAGTTTAATGGGCGAAATTCATGAAGGAGTATGCGGGGCGTATCAGTTGGCTTTCAAGATGAAGTGGATGATCAGGCGAAACGGATTTTACTGGCCAACAATACTCGAAGATTGTTTCAAGTATTTTAAAGGGTATCAAGAATGTCAAAAATTCAGTAACGTCCAAAGGGCACCCGCGTCGACAATGAATCCCATAATTAAGCCATGGCCGTTTCGAGGATGGGCTATTGATATCATTGGTCAAGTTTATCCACCGTCAAGCAAAGGGCATAAATTCATCCTCATTGCCACCGATTACTTTACAAAATGGGTTGAGGCAGTTCCTTTGAAAAATGTGACGACAGCCAACATGATTGATTTTGTGAAGAGCATATTGTGTATCGGTTCGGCATTCCTCAGACCATTACGACCGATCAAGGAACCATGTTTACTTCAGGAGAGTTTGATGGATTTGCCGATGAGATGGGAATCAAGGTTTTAAACTCTTCTCCTTATTATGCTCAAGCTAATGGTCAGGCCGAAGCATCTAATAAAGGGATTATTAAACTCATTAAGCGCAAGATTAAGGAAAATCCCAGGAGGTGCCACACGGTTTTGAACGAGGCCTTATGGTCGTATCGAATGGCCTGTCATGGTGCTACTAAGGTGTCGCCTTATCAGTTGGCATATGGACATGACACAGTTTTGCCTTGGGAAATAAAGACCGGTTCGAGACGGATATTTCATCAAAATCAACTGTCGGCCGATGATTACAATACACTCATGAAAGATGAGTTGGAAGATTTGGCGGGTCATCGGCTAAAGGCTTTACTCAGCATTGAAGAGAATAAGAAAAGAGTTGCTAGGTGGTATGATAAGAAGGTAAGGGTGAAGGAATTTGTTAATGGCGATCTAGTCTGGAAACTGATTTTACCGATTGGGACTAAGAGCGCAAAGTTCGGCAAGTGGTCTCCTAATTGGGAGGGTCCTTATCGAGTAAATCGGTCTGTTCCTGGTAATGCTTATATCCTAGAAACTCTTGAAGGAGAAATATTTCCAAAAGCGTTGAACGGTAAATATCTGAAGAGATATTATCCTAGTATTTGGATGGATGCGTGAAGAAACAGATATAATATTTGTTCAATAAGAACGTATCGGTGCTACATTAATATGAAGTTTTACAAGTTGCCGATGCACCACTTTGCCGATGGAAACGAAGTTTACAAGTTCAGCAGTGAATGAATAGCCGATATCGCACGCAGGTGAATCTGGTTGGCTTCCTCTATTGTCTTCACGTCTTCATCGGCATTGCCTTCTACTGGCTTGATTTTCTTCTTAAGGGCCAGTGTCTTGAGGGCTTGGTTGTCCCTTTCCTACTGAAGAATCTTGATAGCGTCAGGCATTTGGGCTTTCTCTTGAGTGACTGTATCCGCTAATAAAGCTTCTCTCTTTGCCGATAATTGGGAAATCTTCTCTTCCAGCTCCATGCGGGAGGCTTCCAACTTGCCGATGTCTTTATGTTTCTCATCGGCAGATTGTTTATACTTCATCATCTCCTCCTGGAGTCGTGCTTGAGTAGTTCTGTCGGCAATACGTTTAGCAGCTTTCTGATACTGGAGTTGCCGGCTCTCTAGGTGTGCGGCTTGAAAGAGTGTCTCTTCAACATTGGCAGGGATCTGGCCTCGGATTGCCTTGAAAGTTGCCCTGGTGGAGTCAGAGTCCTGGATTAGCTGAGATGTTTCCTGTTGCAGCAGGGATAGCAATGTCTCCAGCCTAGACTTGATTTCGGATGATAAGGCTTCGGAGGCTGGAGCAGAGCTTTCTTCGTTCTCTTCATCATCAGGAATGTCCCCAATAATAGAGAAAGAGAATAGGCTATCGGGGGAATCTTGCTCCTGAAAGAAAAGAATTGTTAGCCAAAGGATATGAGTGTCAAAAATTAACTAAGTTAACTTACTTGCTTCAAGACAATTTCTCGCCTTTGGCTGGAGGAAGCAACCTGAGATATGATTACCGATGGTGTTTTCTGCGTTGGTGCCTCGGTTGGTTGCTGCTGCAACACCAGTGCCGATGAAGATTCTTGTACAGGAACAATTGCCGGTTGAAGAACAGTTGCCGATAGGGAAGCCTGCGCAGGAGCATCGGGCGATGTCTGGCGAGGCAAGGATGCCGATGATGCGACTGGGGCTGGTGAAAGCCTCGACCGTTTTGATTGAGACTCATCCTCCGATGAAGCCACTCATCCTCCGATGAAGCCTTACGCTTATGCTGTAAAATATCGGCATTGGATGGCTGGGGGCATCGGCAATGGATGGTTGAGATGTCTGCGCACTTGGGGCAGTTACCGACGCGACTACTTGGTGCTGTGAGAGAAGCAGATGAGTAAAAGTGCCGATATGATGGTTAGAGTTTAATTTGAGGGGTACCTCTGGAGAATCGTCAAGGATGACAAGTGTGGCGATGAAGGTGCAACAGGTGGAGATGAAGGGTGAGTTGCCGATGAGGATTCGACAAATGTAGAACTTGCACCCTAAAATATGAGATCAGTATATCACGGCAATCGGCACACACAGAAGAAAATAAGACAGTTACCTGGAATGTCCGTGCTGAGGGTGCAGCCGTGTCCGATGGAGTAGCCATACTTCTGGTCGATTTTGATTTAGAGGAGCTCTTCTTGAAACGACACGGCACATCAGAGCATCTAATGAGGGAGCTCTGTGGCCGATTATGGATATTGGGGATATCGGCTGCAGCCTTATAACTTTTCCACTCTTGCTCAATGTTGGAATCGGGTCATCAACCTGTTGAAAAGGAGTTAGTTGCTGATAGACTGAAAAAGAGAATTGGGAGAAGTGCAGATGGTCAAACTTACTGCATCGGCAGGTATGGCATGATCAGGGTCGATGAGATTCCAACAGAAGTGAGGAGATGCGAAGAATAGTTTCTCTTTCCACTCTTGCCACCATAATTTGAAAGATTCAGTAACGAAGGAAGCCGGTACCCAATCGGTCAGGTCAACATTAGAGGTATCAGCATCAGGAGGAAGAGTGACTATCTTGCACCAGTCCATGCTGCTAGTGATAATTTCTCTCGGCTTAATCACATCGGCATAGCAGAGTTTGATGGGCAGTTGCCCGAAAGCTAGTTGTCTTGCTACTGCCGATGGATTGTAGAACTCATATGTAGTATTGATGTTCTTCCCACTTCCAAACATGTTGACTGGGATAGCACGGGGGGTGATCATTGCATTGAGGATCTCAACGTCTTTATTCAAGGCATCATCGGCAAAGTTGAAGAGCAGATGGAACCTTGCTTCTTCATCAATGTAAGGGACCCAGGCCCGGAACTTAGGAGGAATACCGATGTAGAGCCTTTGGAAGAAGTTGCCGATTTGGGCTCTGCTTGCCTCTGCCCCTGGAAGTACTGCTAACGCTTCTCCAAAATTAAGGGGGGGCGTGTTGCCGATTCATCTTCTCCAAGTTGGTAATCTTCAGGGATATCTCGAGGGAACTGCTGGGCGAATAAATCAAAGTGAAGGTACTTGTGCATATGTGCATTCAGCCACATGTTAATGAACCACCAAGGACCTCCCAGATTGCCGATGGACTTGTCTTGTAATAGCCTTTGTGAGACTTGGTGAAGGAGATGATAGACTGAACCAAGAAGGTATCGGCCAAGAGGAAGTTTGACGCCATTAGCTAACATTTCTGCTGCAGACAGATGCATATTGGTTGGTCCAACTGTTCTGCCGTAGAAGATGAACTTTTCTAACCACATATTCAGGAAAGTTGAATGCTCCCTCTGACTGACTGATCCAGATTTTTGGTATTCCTTGATGTACCCAGTCCAGCCACCGATGTTTCGGGTAGTCAGTCGATATTCAGGCTTCCTTTGGAACAGAGTGTTGTCATCGACAGTTGATATGTCCAGGCCAGTGAGCATAAACACATCGGCAAGAGTTGGAGTGACTGGTCCATGTTTGAATATGAAGGCGTTCATGGTGTCAGACCAGAAGTAAGAGGCAGCAATCAACATTGATACATTCCTCTCCATATCAGCAATGGACAGTCTGATGCATTGATCTAATCTACGTTCTGACCAATAAACCTCCATCGACCTGGCGACCCTCAAGTACCAGTCTTTCCATCCATTGGTAATCTTTGGCCAGGATCGGAAAGTATCGGTCCAAAGTTCTAAGTTGAAATTTTGAGCTCTGAAAGGGATGCCGTTGGTTTCCGCGTTGATGATGTCGGTCAGATCTGGATTCCCCATTGGGCCTAGGCAAATTATGCGGTCTCGGTGCGTGGGGATGATGAGCTTATTGCAAAGTTCCTAGATTAAAGGTCAAGGAGGAAGATAAAGAGAAGTCCTGGGCTATGCGGAAAAGGAGAGAAGAAAGATCAAAAGATGAATGGAGAAGAAAATTAACCTTGGGGACGTCGAAGTTGACAGCCATGGCCGCAGATGAAACCGAGAAGAGCGAGGAATGCTAATGGAAGATTGCCGTTGAGAACGCCACCAGTCGAGTTCGCCAGAAGACTGCTTGCTGATGTCGCCACCGGAGAGAGAAAATGCTAGGGTTGAATCGAGAGTGAAGGATGGGCCGCGACGGAGGAAGTGTTTTATGGGCCCATTGATACAGGGTTTTTATGGCAGTGCGCGCAATGTTCGAGGGGACGTTCAGGTGGCTCGGTAGTGGGTAATCATGACTTGGAGGAAATTTCGGTGCATAAGGTATTTTATACTCCAAAATTGGGGGGCATGTGTTGACACCGTTTTTAGGCACGTGTCAGTAAGAATCGGAAATTGAGCTAATCGGCAAAGGATTGGTTGTTATTTTGTCTTCGACATTGCTTTGAATGTTGCCGATGAATGGTTGCCAATAAAGGGTGGATTGGTCTGAGTTGTTACCGATAAGGCTGAAGAGCTGTTGCCGATGAGACTGGCGGGAAGCTAGAGGATTGCTGCCGATGAAGCTGAAGGGCTGTTGCCGATGAGACAGGCCGGAGATTAGAAGATTGTTGTCGATGCCAGAGAGTATGCCGATGGAAAGATAACTTCATCATGACAGAAACGGATAGAGGATCGGCACCATGTGAGCTTATGATTTTCGTAGTGTAGTCTGAGTCCAATTCTTATACGAGTTTTATGTCTTTCCTTTTAGAGATAGAGTTTGTATAAGGAGTAAGTTTATTTTTCTATATTTAAGCTTTTCGTATTCAGTTATGATTCTCCAAATAGTAGAGTATAAATATGTGCCGAAGGGCATTGTAATGAGGATCCAAGCATCAATAAACAAATCTACTTTTTATCGTAATTTACTTCTACCAGCACTTTATTTTTCAACGACTTCGTCAAGTATTTTCTTTTTTTTCAATGAGTTCTTTCAAGAATTGACGGGCTGCATCAACTTTATCTTCGGCGACCTTGCAAGTTCTGCGTCTACTGAGCACGATTCAGGCTTTGACTTCCGGGCGTGTCGCTGTCGTCTCGTCTGATCCGTTCAAGAGTTATCGAATATATTCTGAGCTTTGACGTCCGGGCGGATCGCTGTCGTCTCGTTCAGTTTTTATTGAAGTTATCATCCTTGTCGATTAACAGGTCAAATCGACTGGCATGCTTCGGATATCAAATTTGGGTATTAGCCCGGTGTGTTTGCAGATAGAATTTTGCATCAACAGGTATTAGGCCCAAGTGTCAAGTTACGCTGGGCCGACCCACGAACGGATCTCAACGGCCCAGGCTGCCATTCGCTCGATGGAAACTTCTCGTCTCGAGGTAGTAAGCTCGAGGGTACGACCTGTTAGATTATGCCCTAGAGCTAATCATGTAGATGATGATATTCTGATTGTATCCATGATTAATAAAGTGTTCATTGAATATCGATTATAGACAACTTGTATTGATTGGCGATTATGTGAATTGTTTGTGGAACTCAATTACTTGAATGGTTATTCTAAAGTTGTTTCTGGTCGGCGTTCTTGTGAGAACACACTTGAATATTAGACCAGCACATGTATTAGTTGATGGCTATGTTTCACAAGTCATGGACATGGAGATGTCAAACTAATAATGTGGGCACATGTGAGACATGTAGGCTAGACTGACCCGACATGAGTAAGTCTCTATTCACGTCATGTACGTTATGTCCTTAGACCTAAGATTGTGGTATGTACTCAAGATGTGAAACGGCCTACTTAGGGACTATCAAACGCTGCTCCATAAATAGGTAGTTATAAAGATGGTCTTCGGATGGTCGGGAAGCATGCTATGAGAATAAACAATCAAGATAGAATTTGCCCCTCTCTACGCTAGAGAGATATCACTGGATCACTCAAATGATTGGATCAACAAATGCATGGCCGTGCTTGGGTTAAGTGTTAAGCCACGAGTTGAACCATATATCAAGTGGCAAAGGGAATAACTTGTATATAGTCATAGTGGTTCGTCTGATATGATCTTCGCGTGCACATAGGAGTTGTCATGCCTTGCTAGAGGCCGCTGTCAACTATTGGGCGAGTAGGAGTACTCGGCCCATGTCAATGTGTGCGTGAACCCATAGGGTCGCACGCTTGGGCTGGAAGCCTAATTCGGGTTGGACCCGAATTAGACAAGGCTTAGGGTTACTAATGGGCCTCCAACTTGTGAGCTCATTGGGGACGCCTATATAAGCAAGGGGTAAGGGCGCGGTCAGGGTTACACACACGCCTTTGGCAGCCGTCGTCGCCCTCCCCACGCTCACGCCTTCTGCTCCTCGCGGACCTAGCAGTCCGAAGGCGCATCACTTCTTCCCTGCACATGTGGGATTCCTCGGAGGTGCTGCATCTAGAGCACTAGTACGAACCGCGCGAGGAGACTGAGGTGACGGACGACCACGCAACTGCACTGCCTGCTGCGACGCATACGACTACATCGAGTCGTCTTCCGCTGCACCTGCGCGTCTAGTGGTAATCCTGTAACCTGTAACTAGTAGTAGATCCTGGTTTATGAGGTTGAAAATTTTTGTTTTCTGGCTAACGTAGCAACCTCATAACCCTTCACGACCGGCCACCCACGAGTGATGGAAGTTTGCACGGGCAAATGACCTCCCCTCGAGTACGACATTCCCCTCAATTACCTACCCTCTGTATGATTCCAAGAGCATTTAATGTATTTGACCTGCTCCCACCTAACCTCATGGCTACAGCCGCGGTAACAGTGGGCAGTACACAGGTCAAATCCATCTTTTACCTCCCATACCCGGGAAACTGGCGGATTGTACCGTGCTGTATCACCATACCGCACACTGTGCCCCGTTCGGCACCCCCTAGAGACGCATTCGTCAACACAAATGCCGTATTTCTTGGGGCTTGCTCTTATCCGTTTGGGTCTTAACCTCCTCGACTACATTCGGCCCCCTCGACCACCCCCTCGAGTAAGACTTCAACGCCATCAGTCAGTGCTCTAACCGCTGTCGACGCGACAGCTATAGGGATCGGCACGCCCGCGCATGGGCACCGGTCTTTCACCGGCCATCTACAACATCATCACACACACAGGAAGGACGGTCATCGTCTCCAAGCACGTCGCTACAGGGCAAGTCACGCCTGATGCACGCCTCTACAGCAACGGCGGCTTGATCGGCATCTCCTTCGACGTCATAACCTACATCAGCCCTATCAGTGCTCTTCCCAGGGCTTTCTATACCCCCATGCCCCTCCTTGGCCTATAAAAGGAGGCACAGGGCTAGTTTAGAACAGGGGAAGGATAGCCAGAGCCCACAACTCTCAAGTCCTAGCTCACCTCACTCGCTTGCTTGTATTCCCCCCTGTACAAGCACTTCGGTGCAAGATAATACAAACTCTCCTCCCGGTTGGACGTTGGGCCTTCTATTGCCCGAACCAGGATAAACCTCGTGTGTTCTTCTTGCATCACCATCCGAATTAGGGAGCATGCAATACAAATTCACTCGTTGGTGCTCGGCCAGGTAGGGGGATCTGCGTGTCACTGATGATTTCCCGCCATTCTTCCGGATGGCAGACTTAGCTTCACCGCTTTCACGAGCCACGTGGATCTAGTTCAGGAGCCTGGAGTTCATGTCACTCGGCCACGGCTACGACATGGTCCTACTCTTGGTCGGAGATCCGAGCGGAGGCCGCAAGGAGCCCCACGCTCAGGAGGGGCCGCACGCCGATCTCGCCACCACGCCTCCGCGCCCAGTTGGAGGCGCAACCGGTGCCACCACCGTCATCAGCCCGCGTCTGGGTCGACGTCTTCCACATTTCCTCCGTTCCTACGAGCAGCGAGGGCCATTGGTTGGGGACCTGTCTGATCCACCCTTGGGAACAGAAAATGAGCTGGCAGGGCTCTACTGAGACCCGGACTTCACCTTCGTGATGTGTTCATCAGGAGAGCTCGGCGGAGTTCCCCCGACGGGTGCAGCTTCGTCACCGCCCAACCTGCTGCCACATGGACTGTTTAGGGCTCACCACCAGTTCCCATTCGGTCTGGACAATGCCACCAAGACATACTCCACCGTGATGCGCTCCAGTATGAGCACGCATGAGGACCGCCCGGGGGTTCTCTTGCGTGCTACCATGGACCTGGCAACGGTCTTGCCGGCCTCCGAGGACCTTGGCTTCTCGCGAGCACCTGGCCCAAGGTAGTACACCCTTGGCACGATGCGACGTCAGCTATTGGAGGAGCGGCGCGAAAGTTCCCCATCTTCTACTCCGACAGCCCCGACTCTGACTCTGACCACTACGAGCCCACTCGTGAGTGTTTCCATGTCGAGGGCGAAGTCGGTCGAGCGACAACACCATCGAACCAACGGCCACGGCAGCAACCACAGCCACAGTAGGAGGGGCCCTTGTCATGGCAAACCCGGAGGAGCAGCCGCCGGCTACGCCCCAAGACATACGCCCACATCAGGACGACCTAGACGCTGAGCTCGCACAAATCCACAAGATGCAAGCCAAGCTCGACAAGGATCGGGAGCGCCTACGCCAGCTCGAGCGGACCCTCGAACAGGGACGCCAAGCCCCGCCCAACGGAAGGGCCCGAGCTAGAGCCCGAGAGGTCAACCGACAATTCGTTGAAGATGGGGAACCCGAGCACCCTGTCGTCAACCGTTTTCCCCGAGCCAGTTAGAACATCGTCAAGGCCACCATGCTTCTTTGCAACATGCCCGCGCCGTCAAACCCTCAAGCTCGGCGGATATGGGATGAGGTCGCGGCCCTCCTCAAAGTCGCGGCCACGTAGCAGGCCAAGAGCTCGGCCTCGAGGCGTCGAGGGGTGGCCTCGGAACAACATGTCGAACCCCTGCGGTGAGAGGGACGTCTCAGTTCACCAGGAAGTGGCCCCCAAACAAAGAAGGCGACCCTCGTCCGAGACCGCATCGTCGACAACCGCGAGCCCCAAGACACGTGCTATGACATCATCGAGAACCGACAGCGCAAGAGCAGGGACGCAGAGGATCGAGGCTACAGCGCTCATCGAGGGGGATGCTATGACAGCGATGAGGACCGTTGGGCCCCTGAGCCACCGGGCCCTCGAGTCTTCAGCAGGGCGATCCACAGCACGCCGCTGCCGAGCCCCTTTCAACCCCCCACGAGCATCATCAAATACAATGGCGAAACCAATCCAGAGATATGGCTGGCCGACTTCCGACTCACCTGCCAGCTGGGCAGGGCACACGACGACCGCACCATCATCCACCAACTCCCCCTGTTCCTCTCTGACACCGCTCGAAGAAGGCTCGAGGAGCTCCCCCCGGGTTAGATCCGTAACTGGGCTGACCTGGTGTGGGTCTTCGAGAGAAACTTCAAGGGGACCTATGTGCACCCTGGCAACTCTTGGGACCTCCGCAACTGCAAGCAGCAGCCCAGGGAGTCCCTCCGTGACTTCGCCCGATGCTTTTCCAGCAACGCACTGAGCTCCCACACATCCCCGACCATGACGTCATCCTGGCGTTCGTCTCAGGTACCACTTGTAAGGATTTGGTATGGGAGCTAGGATGTAATCGCCCCTGGACTATCGATGAGCTGATGGACGTCGTCGCCAACTACGCAGCCGGCGAGGAAGCGGTCGGAGCCTTTTGCAGCAATGAGAAGGACAAGGGGAAGGCGCAGGCGACCGACGGCGAGGGCACGAGCAAGGGCCCCAAGAAGGGCAACAACAAGAAGAAGAAGACCTAGCAGGTCAAGTGCTAGGTTGTGGACGACTATCTCGTCGCTACAGTCAAGCGCAAGAAGCCTTGAGGTCCCCCCGAGGGGGCCGTCTTCGACAAGATGCTGAAGCATCCCCGTCCTTACCACAATGGAGGGGCTAATCATAACCTTGAGGACTGCCGCATGCTCAGGAACTACTATGAGAGTTTAGGCATCAAGAAGGATGACCAGAAGAAGGACAAAGGTAGCGACAAAGGCGGCGACAAGGAAGACGATAAATTCCTCGAGGTCTTCGACTGCTACATGATCTATGGCGGCCCCTCAACCCAACTCACGTCTCGACAACGTAAGAGGGAGCAGCGAGAGGTCTTCTTCGTCCGAATCGCTATACCACTGTACCTCGACTGGTCCGATGCGCCCATCATGTTCAACCGTGATGACCATACGGATCACGTCGTCAAACCCGGAGTCTACCCTCTCGTCGTCGACCCAATCATCGTCAACACCCGCCTCTCCAAGGTGCTCATGGATAGAGGCAGCAGCCTCAACATCATCTACACCAAGACCCTCGACCTCTTGGGGGTCAAGAGGTCGCAGCTTAAGCCCAGCGCCGGGGGCTTCCATGGAATCATGCCTGGGAAGAAGGCCCTGCCCGTTGGTCGCATTGACCTCCTCGTCTGCTTTGGCACCCCCTCGAATTTTAGGAAGGAGATCCTCACCTTCGAAGTAGTCGGGTTCCACGTCACGTACCATGCCATCATCGGTCGACCTGGCTATGTGCAGTTCATGGCAATCCCCAACTACATGTATCTCAAGCTCAAGATGCCGGGACCCAAGGGCGTCATCACCATCGGCTCCTCCTACGAGCACACATACGACTGCGACATTGAGTGCATCGAGAATGGAGAGGCCATCGAGGAGTCCACCAGGCTAGCCTTGACCCTTGAGGGCCTCGCTGCTAAGGCCCCTGACTCCAAGCATCACGTAGGCAGCTTCGAGCCTGCAGAAGATACCAAGAAGATCCTCCTCGACCTGAGCAGCTCTGACGGGAAGGCACTGACGATCAGTGCCACCCTCGACAACAAATAGGAAGCAGTGCTCGTCGAATTTCTTCGCACGAACACCGACATGTTTGCGTGGAGTCCCTCAGATATGCCAGGCATACTGAGGGAAGTCACCGAGCACGCCTTGGAGATCCGAGTCGGGTCCAGACTGGTGAAGCAACGCTTGCGCCGCTTCGACGAGGAGAAGTGCTTGATCATCGGCGAGGAAGTTCACAAGCTTTTGGTGGCTGGGTTGATCAAAGAGGTTCATCATCCCGAGTGGTTAGCTAACCCTGTATTAGTTAAACAAAAGAATGGAAAAATGAGGATGTGTGTTGATTATACTAGTTTGAATAAAGCATGTCCCAAAAGTTCCATTTCCTTTACCACGTATTGATCAAATTGTTGATTCAACTGTGGGATGTGAGACCCTCTCGTTCCTTGATGCTTATTCCGGTTACCATCAAATCAGGATGAAAGAGTCCGACCAGCTCGCGACCTCCTTTATCACCCCTTTTGGCATGTATTGTTACGTCACCATGCCCTTCGGCCTTCGAAACACCAGGGCAATGTACCAGTGATGCATGCTCCATGTTTTTGGTGAACATATAGGGACGACGGTCGAGGCCTACGTCGACGACATCGTAGTCAAACCTAAGAAGGTCGACAACCTCATCGATGACCTCAAGATCGTGTTTGGGTGCCTTCGGGCTAAGAATATCAAGCTCAACCCTGAGAAGTGTGTCTTTGGCGTGCCTCGAGGCATGCTCTTATGATACATCATCTCTCAGCGTGGTATCGAGGCCAACCCCGAGAAAGTCACGGCGATCACCAAGATGGGGCCGATTCGAGACCTGAAGGGTGTACAGAAGGTCACGGGCTGCCTCGCGGCCCTCAGCCGCTTCATCTCGCGCCTGGGAGAAAAGGCCCTGTCGCTGTATCGTCTTCTGAAGAAATCCGAGCACTTCGCATGGACCGCCGAGGCCGAGGAGGCCCTCGCTAAACTCAAAGGTATGTTGACCTCCCCTCCTATTCTTGTATCTCTTAAACTTGTCGTGCCACCTAGTCCAGCCGAGCCTCTTCTCCTCTATATCGTCGCAACCACCTAGGTTTTCAGTGCGGCCATAGTAGTCGAGAGGAAGGAGGAAGGACACTCCCTGCCCATCTAATGGCTGGTTTACTTCATCAGTGAGGTACTCTCGGAAACAAAGGTTCGCTACCCACAAATCCAGAAGCTGCTCTACCCCATCGTGCTCACGCGCCGTAAGCTCCAGCATTACTTCCTCAGTCACCCAATAACCGTGGTTTATCTTTTCCCCTCGGGAAGATTATCCAAAACCGGGAGGCCACGGGATGGATCGCTAAGTGGTCAGTCGAGCTCATGGGTGAGACCCTCAATTATGCGCCGCGCAAGGCCATCAAGTCTGAGGTGCTGGTAGACTTCATCGCCGAATGGACTGACACCCAACTTCCGCCAGCACAGATTCAAGCCAAGCTGTGGATGATGTACTTTGACGGGTCGTTCATGAAGACAGGAGCAGGCGCGGGCTTGCTCTTCATCTCACCCCTCGGAGTCCATATGCGCTACATCATCTGCATCCACTTCACCACCTCCAACAACATCGCGGAGTATGAGGCCCTCATCAACGGTCTGCGCATCGCAATCGAGCTTGGGGTTCGACGCCTCGACGTTCGAGGCGACTCACAACTCGTCATCGACCAAGTAATGAAAGCCTCGAGCTACCACGACCCCAAGATGGAAGCCTACTGCAATAAGGTACGCGAGTTGGAGAAGAAGTTCCACGGCCTTGAGCTCAACCACATCGCTCAACGGTACAACGAAGCTGCAGATGAGCTAGCCAAAATTGCGTCTACTCATGGCACCATCCCACCTGATGTGTTTTCGAGGGACCTCTTCGAGCCCTTTGTCGACTTAGGCTCGGGGGGCTAGCATCACTTCATCAACATTCGACCCCCCGCCCTCGAACGAGGCCACCTCGACTGGGACCGAGGTCATGGAGATCGAGGGGTCACCTCCACCGTCAAGCCCACCACCAGACTGGCGCATTCCCCTCCTCGACTGCCTTATTTGAGGGAAGCTCCCAGAAGACCGAACTGAGGCTTAACGGATAGCTCGATGGGCCAAGTCCTACGTCATCTACGGCGACGACAAGGAACTCTACCGACGAAGCCCGTCAGGGATCCTCCAGCATTGTATCACCATCGAGGAAGGTAGGAAGCTCCTCGAGGACATACACTCGGGGCCTGCGGCCATCACGCCGCCCCGAGGACCCTCATCGGCAACGCCTTTTGGCAAGGTTTCTACTGGCCGACCGTCGTCTCCGATGCCATCAACCTCGTTCGTTCGTGCGAGGGGTGCCAATTGTGCACCAAGCGAACGCACCTTTCACCGTTTGGGGGCTCAACCTCGTCGGGCCTTTGAAGAAGACAACTGGGGGCTTTACGCACTTGCTGGTAATAGTTGACAAGTTCACCAAGTGGATCAAGGCTCGGCCCATTTCCATGATCTTCTTCGAGCAAGCAGTCTTGTTCTTTACCGACATTATCCACCATTTTGGGGTCCCCAATGTCATCATCACCGACAACGGCACGCAATTCACTGGCAAGAAGTTCTTGGAGTCGCTCAACCTCAAACTAACGGCCAGGTCGAGTGCGCCAATGGCATGATCGTTCAAGGCCTCAAGCCAAGAATCTACAACCAGTTGAAGAAGTATGGCAAGAAGTGGGCTGCCGAGCTACCCTCGATCCTATAGAGCTTAAGGACCATGCCTAGTCGAGCCACGGGGTTCACTCCATTCTTCATGGTCTACGGGTCTGAGGCCGTCCTCCCCACCGACCTTGAGTATGGGTCCCCTCAACTTAAGGCCTACAACGAATAGACAAACGAGGAGGCCCTCGTGAACGCCGTCAACCAGCTCGAGGAGGCTCGAGATATGGACCTCCTCCATTCCACAAGGTACCAGTAGAAGCTTCGACGCTACCATGACAAACACCGTAGCTGAGGTGCTGAAACCTGGAACATACAAGCTATCGAACGGCAAAGGCAAAACCTTCACCTTGGAACATCGAACAGCTACGTCGCTTCTACCCCTAGGGCCTCGAGGCCTTGTACATTTCTCGTATTTTGTACAACTATGGCATCATGAATGAATAAACGAAAAACGACTTTGATTCAGCATACTTTCTTATTTGTTTATGTAAGGTAGCCTTGACTCTCCTCCCTCACAGTCGAGCCTCCCTCGGGGGCTACAAGGGGGGAACCCCCCGAAGTCCTCAAAATACTCGCATGGTTTTTCGAAACTCAATGTCTATTCTTTCTTACGCGCCTCGATATGTGTCATCACTTAGCCGAAAACGTCACGAGTGTCCCTAGGGTCGAGGGCTGTTGAGCCAGGAGCTCGCCTATGCCTCTACGGTACGGTACCTCCACTCACTCCCCCCTTCAAGTAAAAACTCAATCAGGGCATGCAAGAAAGAAAAGGACTTAAAATATGCGAAATATATACATGCATAATGTTTTATGGCCACCATGGCCACACTGTCATGATTCGCAAAAACTAATCAAATCGCCCAGATCTGGCTCACAGGGCTTTGTCCCCATCATCGCCACCACCCTCATCACCGACGCCTGCTTTACCTTTGAAAGGAAGGACCTCAGGCTCGAACAGCTTTGCCAGCTTCTCACTCGGCTCCTTGGCATCATCTATCAAGCCCCGGCACCTCTCCTCGTTCTCGTGTTTGTCTTGGTAAGGTCAGAGACGAAGCCATGGGAGATGACGTTCATCTCGTACGTGAAGCCAGAGTAGACGACTGCCATTGCCCGCTTGACACCGATGTGGAGGGCATCCCGGATGTGAACTTTTATGGTGGCCCCGAGATAATACAACCGGTCGACGAGAGCGGTCCTGCACACCTCTTTCTTGGCCTCCTCTGTGGGCTTGACCCCCCAGGAGTCGCAGAGCCCATTGATCGTGGCGCAGAGCCTGTAGGTCAAAGCTGCCTCAGCCAAAAGGCCCTCGTGCAGTGCCTTGGAAGTTGTCCGAATGGAGAGCAGGTTGGCCTCAAGACCTAGAAGGCATAACGAAAGTCAGTTGCGACACACGGAGACAAGAAAATTAGGGTCAAGAAAGAAGACTCACTAGTGCAGTGGGTGTCAAGGACCTCACGCGCATCCATTGCTTTGTCGCGCTCCTTTTGGGCCACTTTGAGGGCTCAGACCACCTCTGACTTCTCGAACCGCAGGTCCTGGATGGCCTTGCCGGCTAGAGCGATGGCCCCCGCTTTCTCCAGAAGGGTCTCCTTCAATGTAGCCATCTCAGCAGCAAGGGCGTCGGCATGACGTTTCTCCACCCCTACTGAGATGTTGAGGGCGTCAAGGGCTGCGGAGACCTAGGCAACGTTGGTCTCGACCCCTTGATGCGCTCTGCGGAGTCTCGGGCCTCCCCCTCAATTCACTTAACACGCTCAAGGGCCTTTCGCGCCTCCTCGAGGGCCCGGGCTACGTCGCTCTTAGCCTTCTCGACTTCTTCCTTGGCCAAAGCGGTTTCTTCTTTAGCATTCCGGGCCTCCTCCTCCGTCGCGGTGTTGTCCTCCTTGGCTCGAGCCGCCTCCACTCGAGCCACGTCAGCGTCCTCTCTGGCCTTGGCAGCCTCCTCCTTTGCCATCTTCGCCTCCTCTTCAGCCTGGGCCACCCCGTCCCGGGCAGACCTGCCAGCCTCGAGTTGGCGCCGTACTTCCTCCCGCCCATCATGCATCGTGTGGAGGAACTCGGACTTCACATAGGAGCGCCTCCTCAGGTCCTAAGGACAATTAGCAAGAAATCAGGCATCAAATCAAGAAGTTATCCAAGCTCAACACACTCGAAGAAACACTTACCGAAAAAACCCGGCCCAGATCTTCGGCGGCGACATCAACGGCCAGCTTCAGAGCATGGGCCATCCATGCCCGATACTCCGCATCCTCCCAGCGGTTTATCTCCACCGTGTCATCCATCCAGATCATAGGGGCGCTGGGCTCTAGTGGATTTTGGAGCAAGAGGCGCTCTCTACGCCAAGAAGGGAGAGCCGCCTTGACCCTCTCTCGCACCAATGACCTGATGCGCTCCACCGCGTTAGGCGAACTGCTGTAACAAACCACCCGATCAGCCAAGGTGGGGGACGGCGGCTCGACCCGCGCTCCGATCGTCGACGACTTGGCCTCACTGCTCACCTGCCCCGCCAGGGCAAAAGAGCCAGGGTTGGACCAGCCGGGGCTGCGAAGGGCACCCCGAGCAACTGCCACTCAGGGTGTCTCCCTCCTCCTCACGCCAATGCGACAGCCACGGGCTCTCAATAGCCACCTCCCTGGGCTGCTCCCGCGACACGAGCAGAACCACCGACACCTCTTGCGCCGCGCTCTGCTGCAACGGCTGTTGGCTCGAGGCTGTCGTAGTGTCCCCCTGCTGCCGAGGGAGGCTCAAGATCGCCAGTTCCTCCAACGACCCGTCCCGCCACTGAGGCGGCGGGTCCGAAGGTGTCGCATCCTCCGGCGGCATCTGGTGGTGCTACTGCTATTCCTGGTACTGCTGCCGCCACTGCTGGTGGTACTACTGCTGCTGCTGTAGTCGTTACTGCTCCAGCTGGCTCAACGCTAGCCTCTCCACCTCTCGCTGCTGTTCAGGCTGGTTCTCAGCCAACCCCTCTTCTTCCTGCCGCTTCTACAGCTGGTCTTCCTCCTCCTTCTTCTGCGGGCTCTCCTGCTCCCTCTTTCACTACACCTCCACCTCGTGCAGGCCCTTTGGCCATGGCTCCCACCCCACTTGCCGAGGAGGTGGCACTCCTGCTTCCTGGGGGCGCTCCACCATCTCCTCGACAGAGGGAGAAGGAACCGCGGCCTCTTCGCCCCCAAGGACAATCGGGGGCATCTTCCGACCCAGGCTCGTGGCCGTCGAGGGCTCTCCCCTCAGTTGCGAGGGCCTCGACCTAGCCAGGTGTAGGGGCCATGGACGTCGAGACCGGGGCACCAACCCCGCTCTCCGACATCTGCCCCTAGTCGGAGCTGCCAGCCGCCACGGCCCCTAGTCGGAGCTGCCAGCCGCCACGGCCCGTGCACCGCTCGAGCCTGCAATGTGAGCAGAGCTCGTCAGTCTGCCTCAAATAATTGCCGCCTAGGCTTGTGATAGCCAGGCCGCCTCCGACGTCGACACGGGCCTCGGGATCACACCTGCCCCTCCTGCCGCCATCCTCGCGGCTGCGTCCACCTTGAGCTGCTTGGCCAGCGAAGGGTTCGCCTCCTCCACTTGGCGCTTAAGCCTGGGCAACATAGGGAAAGGCAAGAACGTCAAGTAAATTCTACGAATCACAGGAAAAGGAAAGAAAATTTCAGACAACAAAGCTTACCCTAGAGGGATGACGACTGACCCGGGCCCCCTCAAGTTTCCTGGGCACCTCAAAGGCCCCCTCCGAACCAGATCCTATCCGGAGCTAGAACTACGCGGAGTGACCGGCTCGGACCTTGGCACCTCGAGCTCCACTGGGGCCGCCTCCCGTGAGTCATGCGCCGAGGGTGGTGTCGCCCGCTCCTCCGAGCCCGTCCGGCCCTGTGTCCTCGCCTTGAGCATCGAGGACATGGTTTGACGTGGCGAGGCACTGGACGGACCCTAGGACGAGGCCGACGGAGTGCCGCCACGCTGGCAATAAGACGAGGATCCTGCACGGGTCAAGGAACCCCCTTGCCTTCTTTCCTGCGGTCGCCCCAAGACGTCCTCCTACGTAGGAGGTGCGTCGGCTCGAGGAAGGCTGGAAAGATGGGGCTCGAGACGCCTGCCACTCCCTCGACATCATCATCGACATCATCCTCCACGTCCGTCTCTTCAGGGAGGACTCGTCGATAGGAAGCCTATCTCATTTTTGCTTAGCCCGGCGCATTTCGAGCGCCTGGCGCGTGAGGTTCCTCCTCTTCCTCTTCTTCTTCTCGGGGTCTTTCCTCTTCTTTTCCTGTTGAGCGTCAAAGCGCCTCACCTGGCGATCGGGGTCGTCTTCTCGAACCGGAGGCACCGAGACCCGTTAGTCGACGTTACCCTGCGCTCAGGACTTACCAAGATGATGCTACGAGGATCCAGCAGCATTGGGACAGGATCCACGTCCCCTTGCCCGAAGTAGCCGGCGACCGAGCTCCTAACATGTTTTGCGACGTCCTCGGGAGGCAGGTCCACGGGCAACATCCAGCACCCCTCGAGCTGCTCGGGAAGCGCCTCGAGCCCCATCTGATCTAAGCGCAATGGGCGCGCCATCAGAGGGAGGACTCTTCGACTGTGGAAGCCCGCGACGAGGTACGCGGCATGCACACCCTACTCAGACAAGGTGCATAGTGCATCGAGGATGGGATTCAGCCTCCGCTGGAAGGGCTAGGCCATGCCCCAGAGCCACTGCCCCAGACGCACCCTGATGACACGCCCAGTGTAGGCGGGCAGCAGGCCGTCGTCGTTGTGGATGTAGAACCACCCGGACTGCCAATAGCCATGGTTGGTGGACAAGCCCGTCCTGGTATAGAGCTCAGACTTCTTCTGCGTGAGGCTGCAGCTACCCATGCGGAGGATCCTCCTCTTCTCCTTTGAGATCCACTTGGTGTAGTGCTCACCCTTGAAAAGGTGGAGCCACAGTTCCCAATGCGGCTCCATACCCATGTACCCCTCACAGAGCGTGGCGAATATCACCGCGTTGGAGATGGCGTTGGGAGTGATGTGTTGGAGCTCGACCTCATAAAAGTGGAGCAGTGCACGCATGAAGCGGCTCGGAGGCGAACCAAATCAAAACTGGTGGAACTTGACGAAGCTCACCATGTAACCCTCTAGCGGCTGCGGCTCCCGATGCTCCCTCGGCGGCACGATCCACTTCGGCCGCTCAGCTAAAGCAACGGGGTAGAGGAGTTCCTCGTCCACCAGCTTCTCCAGCTCCCGCTGCGACACATTAGAATGGGGCCAGGCCTCGGGAGGGAGGAACGTGGGCGCCATCGATGCAGCACGAATCTGCTCGGTGGACGGGCGACTGAAAAGATTCCCAATCCCGATTTCTCTCTCACCGGTTCTTCTCTAGCGTAGACAGACGAAGGCTTGGGCGCTCTGGTGGCGGCGGCGGTGGAGGAAAGATGGCAAGATGGGGAACAGAGAAACCCTACCCCTCGTATTTATAAGCGATGGGGCCAAAAATACAACGGGCAGATTCGGCAACGGCACGATAATTCCCCACATTTAATGTGCTCACCTAACCGTCCCTCGATTCCTAGAACAGGCACACGCGTCGCCCGCACGATCTCTAGCCATTACCCGGGTCCACCACAATCGCGCCGCATCAGCTCTTGCCTAAAAGGACACGCCCAACAGACGGGAGAAGTTATCCTCGGTGTTTCCTTCTATGGGAAGTAAAACGGACTCCGGTCCCACACCAAAATCCTCGAGGGAGCGGAAGCTGACCCTCAATCAGGGTTCGATAGCCGCCCTCGAGTACCTGAGTCAGGGATACCCAAGGGGAGCCAGCATGAAGCTCAGCTCGAGGATGAACCCTTGAGATCCCCTCAGATGTATCCAAGGCAAAACAAAAGGATTACCATGGAATCCCCACGGAGGGAGGCATCGAGCCGCCGAGTCCTATCGAATGGAACCGGTATCCATATATCTACACATTTGCATCAATGTGAACACCTCAGGGCCACCAGTCGACCCCATCGAACAGGGCACGCGCTCTCACTTGGATCCCCCGTTATCAGCTCACAGAGAACGTCGAGACTTGCCCAATCGAGGGTAGTACGGCGCTTCTCACCTCACATCCGATCGAAAGGACTTGTGAGATGGACGCCCGAGGCTAGCAATGCCCTAGCCGCATGAGGCTCGGGGGCTCAACTATGCCAGGCACCCCTCGACGAAAGAGGGTTGAATGCACCCGAGGACTCGATGACTCGAGACACCCATCGACTAGGTGCTACGACTCCAGTTCATGTTATCCTAACCTTTTGAGAACACCTGCTACACCCAACTGGACGGATACCTTTCGACAAAAGACAAATAAAGCCTCAGAGGAGTCTCCCCACTCCTCCGAGGCCTCGGGGGCTACCCTCGAAGGGTATGCTCGCGCGCACCCTCCAAAAAATTACGGTCGACACCTCGGTCTCGATTCCGGAAAATTACGGTCGACACCTCAGAAAATTACGCGCGCACCCTCTAGAAAATTACGGCTAGCACTCACACGGGGGCTCGGGGGCTACTGTCAGGTACCTAAATAAGGGGTACCCTTAACCCTCGACTAAGCAAATCAACCTCGGCATTAACAAACCCAAAACCGTCATCATTACTCCCCAGCCTAAAACACATGAGGTATCAAGCCCAAGTGTCAAGTTACGCTGGGCCGACCCACGAACGGATCTCAATGTCCTAGGCTGCCATTCGCTCGACGAAAACTTCTCGGCTCGAGGCAGTAAGCTTGAGGGTACGACCGGCCCCCACGAGTGATGAAATTTTGCGCGGGCGAATGGCCACCCCTCGAGTATGACATTCCCCTCAATTATCTACCCTCTGTATGATTCCAAGAGCATTTAATGTATTTCACCTGCTCCTGCCTAACCTCATGGCTACAACCATGGTAATAGTGGGCAGTACACCGGTCAAATCCACCTTTTACCGCCCATACCTGGGAAACCGGCGGATCATATCGTATTGTATCACCATACCGCACACTGTGCCTCGTTCGGCACCCCCTCGAGACGCATTCGTCAACACAAAAGCCGTATTTCGCGGGGCTTGCTCTTATCCGTTTGGGTCTCGACCTCCTCGACTACATTCGGCCTCCTCGACCACCCCCTTGAGCAAGACTTCAACGCCATCGGTCAGTGCTCCAACCGCTCCCGACGCGATAGCTACAGGGATCTGCACGCCCGCGCATGGGCACCGGTCTTTCACCGGCCATCTACGATGTCATCACACGCAGGCAAGGACGGCCATCGTCTCCAAGCATGTCGCTATAGGGCGAGTCACGCCCGACGCACGCCTCTACAGCAACGGTGACTTGATCGGCATCTCCTTCGACGTCATAACCTACGATTGCCCTATCGGTGCTCTTCCCAGGGCTTTCTGTACACCCATGCCCCTCCTTGGCCTATAAAAGGAGGCGCGGGGCTAGTTTAGGACAGGGAAAGGATAGCCAGAGCCCGCAACACTCAAGTCCTAGCTCACCTCACTTGCTCGCTTGTATTCACCCCTATACAAGCACTCCGGTGCAAGATAATACAAACTCTCCCCCTCGCTGGACATAGGGCCCTCTACTGCTTGAACCAGGATAAACCTCGTGTGTTCTTCTTGCATCACCATCTGGATTAGGGAGCACGCAATACAAATTCACTCGTTGGTGCTCGGCCCCTGGGGTCGAAACACCGACAGGTACCTTCCGCGTTTCCTGACTACGTTTCATCATCGGCACCGCCCTCCTGTCATCCTGGTCGCTGAACTGGTGCGGCCGGCCTCGACGAAGGGGTACCAGATCCTGGTCGTATGCTGTCCGGATCCGACCCCTACAGCCGCTTGCGGCGTTCAAAGAAGGAGATCGGATCCGGATAAGGCTAGGAGAGGGGGACGGTTGGTGAGTGGAGAGGGAGCCTAGCAGCTGTGCCGATGCGCCTAGGGTTCAAATCAGGGTGGCGGAGGGGGCTAGGAATTTGAGCAGCAGAGCAGGAGAATGGAGATTGAGGTGGGGAGACAGTGACTCCTTGCACATTTATGCAGGGGAACCATCACAATACCACAAATGCCCATGGATGAAATCGATGGCGTGGCAAACCAATTTTCGGCGCGAAGGGTAGAACAAAATTTTTACGTGCATTTTGCGGCACTGGGCGTGGTCAGAGCCCAAATCAAATTTTTGTGCATTCAAATCGCCCCCCGTCTTGTGATCAGAGCCCGAATATTGAATAGAACAGTGACAAATTTGTACATCTATAGTAAATTCCTAGTAACCTTGGTGGGTGCAACCAATGGGGTCCCCATCCCCCACCTATCGGTGGGCCCAGAGGGTTTACTTGGATAGCTTTTCCTTGACAGCGGTTAGTGTCCTCTTGCGTGCAGGTGGGCCCAGCATGCCATTCACCTTCTACAAACGACATTCCGCTTTTACTTTCTCCCAGTTTTTCCTCTCTCATCTATCGCATCCGTCGCCGATCGGCCTCCTCTATCCCTATCCGCCCCCTCTGCCGCGCCGGCACCCAATCCAACGCCTCCGCTACCCTCCCCCTTCCCCAGGCACAACGAAACCTGCTCGGAGCTCCCACGCCGGGATATCGCAGCGCTGAATTCCTCTTTCTGCGAGCAAGCCGGATCGACGGATCAAGATCGCCTTGTCGACTTTGCATGGTGAGGTTGTCTACATTGCAGTCTCCTCTGATTCTTCATGCATGTATGCATCACGAGATCACGCTAGGTCTGACCATCTGAAATCTAGTATAATTGGATAATCATGGATTCCTAGATTCTAGCGTGGGCACGTCGCGCGTGCTTCAATCCTAGTTTTGTAAGAAGTTTCCTCCAACTACAGCACCTCTTCGAACCCCAACCCAAACCAAGTGAACGAGCCCTTTCTAGTTTCTGCACGTTGTAGTTGACCCTGTCTGCACGTTTATTTCTCATCACAATTTTGTGCGCACGAACGTCTGACGCCGTGCTGGGTGGACTGAGGGTAATGTCCGGCGGCCCCAGTTCAACATTTTTTCTTTAGGCTACAAAATCAGATGGCAGGGAGGTGTTTCTCCAAGGGAGTCGTATACATGGCGGGGAGCGGTTTCTCTGCGAGAGTCGCGTCGGTTCCATTGCCCCATTATTTATTTATTACGTCTAGCCCCACCTGCCGTCGCATGATATCCTCCCGTCTGGTGAACCCTCTCTCGTCGCCAGTGCTCCCTACAAAACAACCTTCATCATGAGTTCTGACAGAGAACCTTCGAGGAAGCATGCAAGGGGTGACAATGCCGGCAATCCAGATACCGTCAGTCCATGGCAAACCATTCTGCCAGAGGTATGCAACAATGTCTTGAAATTATCAAACAACAACTTTGTCACCACCATGCGCTTCTCGGCAGTCTACAACGGTTGGGAGAATGCTGCAAAGGAGGGATCACAATTCCCCCTGCCGTGGCCAGGCGCTCGAACATTGATCGCGTCAGGCCCTGAAGGCACAGAGGAAGCTGACAAGACGGAGCGGGGGGCCTTCGGCCTGCACGACGTCAGCACCGACAACTCCTACTACGGCGAGGCGGAGGATTTGAAGAACAGGTTCTGGGTCGGTGGTAAGGACCATTGGCTGGCGACCACAGACCTACGGTGTAGTGTCGAGCTCTTCATCTGATAGCCGAGGAATGCATCCCGTTGCCGTCCTTCGAGACCATCCTAGGTGTCCAGGTGCTGGCCGTTCCATGGACACGTCCCGGTGTCTCCTGCCGTGTATCATGGTTTGAAAGGTACAGGCCACAGGTCTAGATGAGAAAGATTGTGCTAGAGTGGAGTAAGTCGCCATCGCAGTCGTTGTTGTAGTCGCAACCGAGGGGCTACCTGGCCGTCACTCTATTCTCCTCTTGGGTATACAGCAATTTGATTGCTTTTACGTCCAAGGAATACCATCAGCAGTGGACACCATTGAGAGATCCATCAAGCAGAATAATGAATCACGAAAGGTATGTGGTCATTATTGTACATAAGAGGAAAGTGTTTGCCATGACAGCTTCTGCCAAAATCTGCTCCTGGAAGATTGAACATGGCGGCGTTGCCACCGAGGGCACAATTGTTGCATCACCGGACGGCCTTGTCATCGGCGACACCATGCACCGCAAAACATTTTTTTACCTCGCCCTGATGAGCAGCGGCAGCCTCCAGCTAGTCAGCGTGTGCGGTCGCAGATATGAACATTATCCATCTCAAAACCCGACAAGGGTGGTGGAGAGGGAGCCTAGCAGCTGATGACGGTGGGCGTGTGGCCGCAGGTAACATACCTCAGCAGGGATCGCGCCTTGTTTGTGGGCACAAACCAACCTTTCTACATCGACGTCTCTAACAAAACAACAACAACAACCAAGCCTGTCAGTCCCAAGCAAGTTGGGGTAG